>JAWWEU010000062.1:5598814-5611984 GCA_035583155.1 Acropternis orthonyx
CCCCGCACACGCACCCACCCGCCGCCATCTTGTTTACCGGGGGTTGCCCCGGCGACGGGGGGGGGGGGGGGCGCGCCGCGATTGGCTCGGCGCTGGTCACGTGGTGGCCGAGGTAGGCGGGGCCCCCCACGGGACTACAACTCCCGGCATGCACCGCGCGGCGCCCCCTCCCGGGATACGGGACCGGGAACGGGACCGGGATGAGACCGGGAGTGGGTCCCGCTTCCCTCCCCAGCCTCCCCCCCGCACATCCTCTGCCTCAGCTCACAGACGCCGGCCTGGCCCGAGGCACCTCCCGCTGCGCAGCTCCTCCTGGTTCCCTCACCTGTTCCTTTGGTCGCCGTTTCCTCACCTGGGCATCTCCCGTGCCCCCAACTCCACCCAGCGCTTGCCGCCGTCCCAAGAGCCTTCCCTGTGCATCCCCCGTCCCCACCTGCTGTCACTGTGCTGCTCCAGAGAGCTCGGCCGAGCCAGCTGGAGAAGGGCCACTTTTACCCCCCCTTTTTTGGGCTTTTCATACAATCACAGGACGATTTTTGGAAGGGACCTCAAAGCCCATCTCATTCCACTCCCCTGCCATGGCCGGGGACACCTTTCACTAGCCCAGATTGCTCCAAGCCCCATCCACCCTGGCGCTGGACACTTCCAGGGATGTTGGCTGTGCATAAAGAGACTTTCATTTCGAAACTTCAACAAGGTGCAAAAACAAGCCAAGTTTGGTGAGGCTTGGCACAGAGGAGCCCCAAGCTCTGGGCGGAAGCCGACAGCGAGCTCATCGTGATGTGCTTCACCAGCACAAACCCAAACAGTAGGCGTGAGTGCTTGGCACTTGTCAGTAACTTTATTCCTTTCAAACCATTTTAAAACAACCAGATCCCTTTAGTTTCCTTCTGCAGTTGAGTCCCTGAGGGAGCCCAGAGATCTGCCGTGAGGAGATGGACATTGTTGGGGTGGGAAGAAGCATTTCCCTGGTCCTTTACCTGGGTCAGACTACACTGGGTGTGTGTCACTGGAATTCTGAGGGACACCTTGGCCCCAGGGAGGGTTTGAGCCACTTTGGTGTCCTTTGTGGGTGTGAGGGCAGAGTCGTCAGGTGATGCAGAGGTCAGCCTGAGGGGTTCCTTGCTGGGAATGGTATCTGGGGATGTGGCAGAGTCAGGGGCTGGAGACAGCAGCCAGGACATCCCTTGGAGCAGGCTGTGTGGCCATACCAGGCAATGGGGAGCAGGAGCTGCCCTCACGCCAGGGGATGTGGGTGAAAATCCCCAGGGAATCGAGGCCAGAAGAGTGGAGATCCCTGATGCCCTGTCTGGCACTTTCTTCCTCGCGCCGCTGCCAACAGACATGACTTCCCCAAAATTCAGTTCAGCAGCCTGTTGAGGAAGGTGGTTGTGATTGGTGAGACGGTGACACCGCAGTGCTTAAAGTCTCGGAGCAGAGGAAGTGTCAGGCACACGGAGAGAGCAGAGCCCCAACCATGCGGCCCCTGCAGCGTGCCTGCCCGCTCCTCCTGCTCGCCCTGCTCATCCTCTGCATGGTAAGGCCACGGCCCTGGGGGTCCAGCCAGCTCTGTCCCGTGGGTGGGATGGCACTCCTGGGGGTCTGTAGGCTTCAACCAGCAGGAAAGAATTTCTGCTTTCTGCTGGGAACATCAGCGTTTAATTTTCTATTCTTCTTGAACCGCTGTGATTGACCAGGAGCTTTACTTTGTGGTCTGGAAGTTCTAAATACTTCCACATGCTGATTTTTTTTTAAAGTGTTTCTTTAGCTTAAGAATGTCATTCGCATCTGTAACCTTCACACTGAGCTCTCCAGCCTCTCCTTTGTGTGCTGGCCCCATGCCTCGTGTGGGGATGGCCTCCAGTGTGGCTCGCTGGAGATGCCAGGCATGGCTGTGGGGCTGCTGGGTGGGCACATTTGTGGTTTCCCCTCCCCACTGAAGGTTATTTTTCTTCCTGCTGAGAGGCTCTGAGTGCATGCTGGTGGATGTCAGGGCTCTGCTGGGTGAGGAGTAATGCGTGGGAGGAAAGGTGCTGGCGCTTTCAGGGGGCACGATGCTGTTTGGAGCAGCTTTTGGGATGACTTTTTTTCCCCTCGGTGACCAGATCTGTCTGTGCTTATTTCACTGATGAACTTCCACACAGCTGCAACCTGCTGTTGGCTCCACAGGATGCATTTACATTTTGGGATTCCCCCTCTATGGCTGGAGTAACCAGCCAAAACCCCTCACAGCACAAGAGAGGGTAGAGCAAGTTGTTGGGGCCCCATCCCTGTCCTTTCCCAGCACTGGAGAGACCCTGAGGAGGGGGGTGATGCAGTGTGAGGGCTCTGTGTTTCACAGTGGGAAACAGAATCCCTTTTCCAGCAGCAGGGCAGTGGTAGAGTCGGAAGGAAACTGCCCTGAAATCGACATCCCAGCCGTGTTTTATTTCACACACCGACTGCAACCTCCCTTCTTGCGACAGTGCAGGGGTTGGGGGTCCCTCTTCCCCCTGCCTCTCTCTTCCAGCATGGGTGTTTCCCAGCTCTGCTCCCACACCCCAACCTCTTCCGCTCGGGGCCCTTTCCCCACCACCTTCTTGCCACTTCCTTGCAGCAAAGAGAGGGGCAGAGGCCACTCCCTGCATTCTGCTTCCCCCCTGATTTCTAAAAGCCCCCGTCTAGAACTGGGACAACTCTTAAAGAGAGAGTTCACTTCCTTCCCTGTCTTGGGAAAACCCAAAAGCGAAGAGTCTGAGTGTGAAGGAGAACCTGCCGTGGGGACAGGAGGCAGTGCGGGCACTGGGGTGCCCCAGCTCCGTCTGCCCCCGACTCCCTTAACCCCCAGGGTGAGGGGTCTCAGGGCTTCCACCCCCTCCCCGCTGTCTGGAGGGGATGCCCTGACGCTTCATTTTCTTTTCCAGTCCCTTGGCCAGGCGAAGGATGAGAAGAATCCTCCAGAAGATGCAGTGAGCGCCAACGTCACGGCCAGCAGCAGCCTGAGCCCCCCCTGCGGCAGCCCCCCGCTCCTCTCCCTCGCCCTGGGGGCTGCCGTGGCCTTCCTCCTGCATCTGCGCTGACCGGAGGGGGGCTCACCGTGCGTCACCCGCCCTCCTCCGAACCCCCAAGACGACCCCCGCAAGGATGACATCCCCACCGCCGGCAGCACCGCGGCATCGTTCCCGTCCTCCCCGGCCTCAGAGGGAGACCCCCGGCCCGGGAGTGGAGCAATAAACGCGGTGGTGTCGAGACCCCCGGCTGGTCTCCGCGTTGGGGGCGGTTCGGCACGGGGGGCTGAGCGGGCTTGGTGGGTTGGTGGGGGGGTTGCAGCACCGGCCCTTCACCGAGGGGCTTCAACCCGGAGCCAGAGCCGAGCCGAGACAGGGAGCACGGACGGGACACCCCGAGGGTCCCCAAGAGCATCCTCAGGGCGCTCCCACGAGGGTCCTCCTGAGGTTTCCCCGGGATCCCCCGAGGATCCTCCCGGGACCCATCGAAGATCCTCCCGAGGACCTCCCCGTGGATCTCCCCGAAGATCCTCCCGAGGATCCTCCCGGGACCCCCCGAGGCTCTCCCGGGACCCCACCAAAGATCCTCCCGGGACCCCACAAAGATCCTCCCGAAGATCCTCTCGGAACCCCCCGAGGATCCTCCCGCGGTTCTCCCGGTACCCTCCCAGGATCCCCCCGCGGCTCTCCCGGTACCCCCCCAGGATCCCCCCGCGGCTCTCCCGGTACCCCCCCCGCGGCTCCCCCACGCCCGCCCCCCGGGCCGGGCCACAGCGCCCCCTGCAGGCCGGGCCGAGCATCGCCCGCGGCCCCGCGGCGCGTCCTGGCCAATCCCAGGGCAGGGCTTGTGCTCCCCACCAATCCGGGGCTGCCAAGCTCGCGCTCTCAGCCAATCCCGGCCCGCCGAGGGGTATATAAGAGCGGGTGAGGGCGCCCCCCGCCTCTGTGTCACTCGTGGGGAGGGGAAGGCGTGTCTTGGGGGCTCCGCGATATTAGCGGGATTTTCCCTTTCTTCAGCGACCTGGACCTGTGTGTCGCGGGTCTCTGGCCGTGTGGCTGCCTGTCCTCCTGCCCAAGCGGGTCTCCGGGCGATTGGAGACACGTTTCAGCATAAACCATGCATGTTTGACGGTGGCTGACGCCTAATGTGCGGACCCTGGGGCTTGTCTGTCACCCCGGGGCACAGATCGGGCTCGCTGAGTGTCCCTGTCCCCATGCAGTGACTCCCCAAACTGGGCTCGACCTTGCCCAGCAGCCCCCTCCTTCCCCCAGCCGCAAGGACAGCGGTGCTGCTTGTCCCCCGTGAGTGCATTTGTCCCTCTGGCTCTTGAGTCCCGTCCCCCGGGGAGCTCCTGCTCTCACCCACGTGGACAAGACCCCCGAGGACATGGAAGACAAGTGACCTGAGCCGTGACTCAGCCCTGCATCGTGGAGAGCAAAGGCTGCTGGCTCTGAGCTGCCCACGGCGGGGACACCCCCGAGCCCACCCAAACGGGTTGAGTTGCCCCCTGAGCTGGAGCTGGTGGGGTGCCAGAGCACTCAGTGCTCCCAGGGCACAGCTCGGCCAGTGCTTCCCACGGCCACGGAGCTGCCCGTGGGCACTAGAGGGCACTGGGATCCCATCCTGGGAGCAGGATTAGGGCCGGGGATGGTGCGGGGCAGCGAGCGGGCTGTGGGCGGTGCGAGGGCAACAGTAGGACACCAACCACCCAGGCAGAGCTGGCCCAGACGAGAAGGGCTGTATCTTACACACATACATAAATACAGTCCCGGGTGGGGAGATGTTGGTGGGGAGGAGGCTCTGCTGGACTCCGGAGGCTCCCACACTGGTCATTATCTACGGGGTCCATCATGAACCAGGTAGGGGGCTCCCCAGGAGGGAGGCAGGGTGGTTCCCCCTCGTGATGGAGAGGTTGGTGGGCATCCTTCACACCAGCAGCTGAGGCAGAGGGGTGTTTGGGGTGTGTGGGGTCTGAGGCCTCCTGCCCTGGCGTGGGTGTCCCCGTCCTGCCCTGGGGCACTTCTGCAGGCCAGCCCCTCATAGCACCTCTATGTCCCAGATCTGTGTGGGTCTTTCCTCGGCCATGTCCCAGACGATGGCGTGGTCCTTGTCGTAGGTTCGGCCGCCTGCGGAGCGAGGGGGAGGTTTCAGGAGGGCAAACCATGCTCCTGATGGTGGTGCCTCTTCTCCTACCCCATTTTGGGCGTCCCTGTGGAAGACCCCCCCGTGCAAGCACCGAGCTCTCACCCTTTACATCGAGGATCATGTCCTCGAACATCTGGCTGTGGATCCGCCCCTGAGAATCGACGCTCCAGGTCTGACGTGGCATCCGGGTCTCGGACCACAGCACGGCCTTCGCGCCCTTCCCGGCCGGCCCGATGACCTGCAGGCTCATGTTGGGGGCCACCTGCAAAGGAGGATGGTGGTCAGGTCAGCCCACCCTGTGCATCGCCTCTGCCAGCCCAGAGGCTCAGAGCTCAGAGGAGGTTCCCTGCAAATACAGCTTGTTCTGGGGTGGGATGTGGGATGAGCAGGAAAACCCCTCAGCGAGAAGTGGGGATGGTGAGGATGATGGAACCTCCACAGGGAAGGCACAGATGCCTTCACATTTCCAGAGGAGACTTGGAGAGGACGATCACCCAATCTTTGGGGTAAAGGCTGAGAACACCAGGAAAAGCTGCTACAAACCCTAAAAGATGGCTGTGGGGTGGGGAGTACCCAAAGGGAGTGCTGCCAGGAGCTCCCCGTGTCCCCTCCATGGCTCTGGCTGTCACACCTGACCTGGTTTTTGATCAGCCCATCCTCGTAGTACCAGACAGAGCTGCTCTGCTCTCTCAGGCTGGAGACCACCACCCGCCCTGCCTTCATGTCCTCCACGTCGTCAGGGACCGAGAGGTAGAGCTCCAGCTCCCTGCTCCTGATGTGGAAATAGATCCGTCTCTGGAACGAGAGATACCTTCTTTTTTCGCACCCAAAAAGCCCTGCTGCCTGCACCTCCAGGACCTCACCCAGCTGGGGCTTTGGGGAGGGACTCCACTGTCCTCCCGCCAGGAGATCCTCACCCCTCCCCAGGGCGATGGCTGTGACCCTGACCTGTCTCTCGTAGCTGGCACAGGCACGGCTCACCGCACTGGGATGCCACGGATTTTACAAGGCAGTTACCCACAGGGAGTGTTTCACCACCCAGGCTGCCACTCCCAGGGAGGGGACAGGGATCTGGGGTGACAGTGCCAGGCTGGTGGCACCTTCCCACCTCTGATATGTCAGCGCTGTCAGCTCCATGCTGCTGCTCTCCAGGCTACTGCAGCCCACCCAGAGCGGGCTGGCAGCTCTTTAGCTCCATGTGACCCTCCTGCCCTGGGGTTTGGGGGCTCACCCCACCCTGTCCCCTCCCAAAGGTGACACTCACCTGGCGGATGGGGTAGAGGGACCCCACGTGCTGGAGCCCACTGTACGTCAGCCAGTTGGTGATCTCGGTGCAGTCCAGCAGCCACTGCCGCCCTCGGAAGTCACCGTGCTCGCACAGCACCCAGCTGCGGGGACAGGATGGGACAGGACAGGTCACCCTGCGTGGGCAGGGGACACCCACGGGGTGCTGGGGGAGCGGGGCCGGGTCTCACTTACATCCCTCCTTTGACGCGCACTGACAGCACGTGGTTGTTGAAGCCCTCTGCCTGGAGACTCCGCACCTCAGAGTTCAGCTCAATCTCCTTGCCCTCAAAACACTCCAGCCCATGCAGGAAGATGGAGGGCTCCGAGAAAAACTGTGGGGTGGCGGGGAGAGTTGGGGTGGGAGGGGAAAAGGTGGGAGCAGTGAGCATCTGTGGATGCAGGAGGGCTCCAGGGATGGAGAGTCAGAAATGGGGGTGCCCGTGGGAGGGGGAAAAAGGTCCTGGGGGCTTTGCACAGAAGGGAAAAGGGGAAAAGAGGGAAAAGGGAGAAGGGAAGGGCTGTACTCACCAGTGGAACCTTCCTCAAGGAGCGGATGGTGGTGGAGCAGAGGCAGCCCATGGCACTGAGCGTGGGGTACTCACCCTCAGACAGCACGTGCTGCTCCCCTGCAAAGTCCTGCCCATCGAACAGGATCCAGCTGGTGGGAAGGAGTGTGCCCAAACTGACACAGCCATCGTGGTGGGCACCCATCCCTCCTGTGATCCTTCCCACCCTCTGGGAACCCCCCAGAGGGCTGCCAGCCAGGGTGATGTCCCTGTTCCCATCCCAGCTGGCAGCAGCGATGCCCTGGGGCACCATACCTGCCCCCACGGACTCTGCAGGAGCGTGGGATGAAGGTGTCGGGCAGGGCCGCCTGGTCCTCCTCGAAGGCAGCATGATCCCCCAAGAAGTCAGGCTCTGAGAAGAGCAGGATCTGGGGAGGGGGAGCAGAGGGGTGTGGTGAGGCAGACAAAGCATCACCACCACCCCAAAAGGGACCATGTCCCCCAGAGGGACACATCCCCCTGCCCATCCACCGCTCCTGACCTTGGAGATGAAATGGAGGTTGTGTTCCCTGACCTGCAAGCAGACAGGGCAGGGCTGGTGGGTGTCTTGCCCCGGCCCCCACCAGCCCTGCACGTGGCAGCACCGGGGGGTCCCGTGGTGAGTGGGGGTGTCCAGCACCAGCCCTCTCACCTGCAGGATGGGCTGTGCCGAGGCGATGCGGCAGTCGGTGGCACCCCAGTCCTCACAGTTGCGGTACACCCCCTTCTCCAGGATGTACTGCTCGCCAGAGTAGTTGGTGCCCCCGTAGGCCACCCACCTGCCGGGAAAAGGTGGGTGCTGGCTCATTCCCCACCCTCACTCATCCCCCAGTCCCCCTCTCCCCCCTCCCTGTGCTCACACGCCGCTCAGCACGTGGATGGACTGGGTGACGGTGCCGTAGCCGGCCAGCTGCGTGTCAGGGAGCGCCTCACTCAGCTCCACACTTGCACCTTCCTCGAAGTCCATGGCCTCGAAGAGGACCAGCGCCGGGTCAGAGAAGTCCTGCAGGGAGAAGGAACCCCACCAAGCCACTCAGTCTGTTGGGGGAAGGGCCTGCAGGCTGGGCACATGCACAGCCGAGGTCCTGCCTGGCCTCAGGGACCCCAGGGAGGGTGGGAGCAGCTCCCAAACATCTGAGTTTGTGGGATCTCAGGCCATGCCCAGCTGCCTGATGCAGGTTGGGAAGACTCCTTTTCAGGGATAAGGATGGGATGGAAGGACCTGGCTCTCTCTGCCCTCACTGGGTCTGTTCCCAAGCGATGCCACCATCCCTGCCCTCACCGTCCGTATCAGCCGTAGGGACACCAGCTCCTTGTTGTAGCCGCCCCACTGCCTCCAGTCCTGGTACTCCCCTTCCTCCAGCAGGTACTGGTGGCCACGGAAACCCTCCTTCTCGTAGCCAACCCAGCTGTGGCACAGGCAGACACAGGCAGTGAGGACTCCAGAGGATTTCCATGTGCCGGGGCACGGGGACACGTCCACACCCGCTCTGCTAAGTGACCCACGGCCACACCACAGCCCTGGGCAGCTTTTCCAGGTGTGACCATATCCATCCCAGCCTGCTCCAGCAGGGATGCCAGCCCTGCCCACCCCCTGCCACTCACCAGCCACCCAGGACACGCAGAGAGCCCACGGTGGGCAGTGCTGGGTCGGGCAGGCGCTTCAGGTCATAGATGTCTCTGCTGATGGTGAAGCTGCGGCCCTGGAAGCCTGCAGACTCGTAGATCAGCACCTGGGGACACGGTGGGGTGAGAATGGTCCCACGAGTGTCCCAGGCCACGGCTCCCCAGGTGCTGGCCCAGTGCTCACCTGTGGCTCTCCAGGTCTCTCCACGACAGGGCAGCCCTGGAAGGAGAAGGAGCCCCAGTGAGGCTGTGGTGGCATCTGCTTTCCCCGCTGTTAAATCCTGAGCTGGTTTTTGGGTCATTTTCATTCAAGAAGCTCTTTTGGAGCTTTCCTTAACCCCTGACTCTCAGGAGCATTTTCCAGAGTCAGGTTTGGCACATCCCTCACCAAGCTCTCACCGATGTCAACTGGGAATTTCCAGGCCATGCTCTCACCCGTCATCCCCAGGGCTGGATACAGCCCTGGCACCTAAAGAACTGCAGGCCAGCAACCAGCACTCACCAGCCTAATGGGGTGCATGGAGCAGATGGATGGCTCCTTTGCTCCCCAAGCCTTTAAATTGGGGTACCCGCCCGGCTCCAAAACGTAGGGATCATCATCAAAGAAAGGCTTGGAGTAAACCAGCCACCTGGGGAAGAGCAGGAAGGCATCACAACATGCTCCAGCCCACGCTGGAGCCCACCCAGCACCCACCCAGCCCCATGGTCCCACTCACAGCCCGGAGTGGACGATGATGGAGGCGGCAGCGAGCGCCTGCCCCTGCACACGGGTGTCCTCGGCCGAGTCGGTGAACCTCAGCCGGGCGCCTTCGCCGTTCTCCTCTGCAAAGAGGCTGATCTCGGGAGTGCGGTAATCCTGGGGGCAGAGGGGTGTTGGGGGGGTCCAGCACCCTTCATTTGGAGGTTGGGAGGCTCTGGGGGGTCCCCACACTCACCCGCACCACCCTCTTGAAGGAGCCGATGCGGAAGGGGCGGCTGCCGCGGGGCTGCCCTTTGTCCCCGTAGGCCGTCCAGGGGTTGTCGATCTCCACGTCCCCCTCGGCCAACACGCACTTGCGCCCGTGGAACCGCGGCTTCTCGTACATCACCCACCTGGGAGCGGGGTGGGAGCAAAGAGGGGGGAGATCCTGCTTTACCGACAGCCCCATGGCCACCCCGAGGGAGCCTCGGGGCAGAGTGTGGGTGGGGACGTCCTGCCACTGCAGAGATCGCAGCTGCAGTAATTAGCACTGGCAGGACTGTCACTCCTGAACCCCAGGCTGTGACCTGGCCGACATCCCCGGCACGGGGAGCACACGAGTCCCAGCCAAACCCTCCCTCTGCTGAACCCCAGGCTGGGACCTGGCCGACATCCCTGACATGGGAAGTGCACAAGTCCCAGCCAAACCCTCCCTCTGTGCCCTCTCTGCATGCCCTGGGCCTGCCAGTGTCCCCTACCCGCCTCGGATGACACGGATGGAGATGGTGTGTGAGAGCTCCCAGGACGTGGCATCGGGGATGTCGCCCCAGATCTCCCGTTTCTGTCCCGCAAAGCCGGCGTTGGAGTAGAGGATGATCTGGGAAGGGGTGATGTAGAAGGGAATTGCCATGCCATGCTCCATTCAGCCAGCCCAACCTGGCCCCACCACCCTCCCTGTACCTTGCCAGGTCTTGTGTTGATCTTCTCAAAGCCCTCCTTGTCCTCCTGCTGTGAAGACCCGAGGGGATGGGTGCATGAGGAGCGTGAAGGGACATCGGCTGCACCAGCCATCTCCCTGCAGCCTGAGGAAGCTGCAGCCACAGCCACAGCCTCGCGTCTGGCGTCTGCCAAACCCTCCCACTGCCCCGAGCGGCCACACCTCGAGCGTTCCTGCACTGCTGGGATCAGCCTCCTGCCTGCCCCCAACCCTCCTGTCACCCATCCAGGACCCTCCCAGCATCCACGGTGGCACCCTCCCATCACTTGACCTTGAAGCCTCCTGTAATTCGTGATGGTATCCTCCCATCACCTATCCCGGTATCCTCTCATTACCCATCCCAGTACCAGTACTTTCACCCCATGGCCTCTCTGATGGGAAGCCATATGTTTGGAACAGGATTCAGCCCCCACAGCCTCTCCACATGCCCAGGAGGGCAGAGCATTCCCCAGGTGCTGGGATTCACTCACCGGGACATCGCTGGGGCACAGGGCCATGGTGCTGTCTGGCTCTTCTGTGACAGGAGGGATGGAGCCAGAACTCAGGGCTTCCAGCATGGCCATCTCAGGGCTGGAGTGGCCACCAGGGCCCAGCCCATTTTGGTCCCCAAAGGTGGGGGAGCCCGTGACCCCATCCCTGTCAGGCAGCTCGAGCAGGGCTGCACTGGGGGACACAAAGCGACTGTAGAGCACACTGTTGTCCAGGCGTGAGTAAGGCTTGCCCTCATCGGTTCCAGCCGCCCGGTGCTCCAAAAAGTGGGAGAGCAGTGCCATGCCCTTGAGGACATTCCCTCGGAAGAGCACGCTCTGCTCGGCTGAGCTCTCGGCCACCAGTTTGGCTTTTTCATCTGCTCCCACCTGCCTCAGTGTCCCCAGGAGTGAGCCCCCCTCTGCCCAGCCATCGCTGGCCACCCTGTCCCCGGGCACCCGACGGAGGGTCTGTGCCGGCGCCCGCTCCTCAGGGGTCAGGTAGGGGTTCTCAATTTCCTCCTCCTCCTCAGGGGTCTCCTCTGGCCGCCCTGGTGGGCCCCGCACCAGCAGCTCCTGCAGGGCCTGGGGCAGGGACACGGGGGCACGGGGGTCCACGCGGTCCTCGTGGATGGGGGGCAGAGCTGCACAGCGGCCCAGCGCCGACGGCCGGGGCTGCCGAGGGGTCTTGGGTGCCTTCCGCATCTCCGAGGGCTCCATGTTGCGGAGCGTGTCCACGAAGATCTCCATGTCCACCAGCAGCTCGGGGTCCTCCTCGGTCATGTCCGGGGGGCTCTCAGCTGGGGGGTCAGGGGCTGGGGGCTCAGTTGGAGGCTCTGGGATGCTCTCAGGCTCTTGGGCTGCACTCTTGGGGTCTCCCATTGTGACATCCCCCTCCGACTCCATCTCAGCCTTTGTTGGTACTGGTGTTTTGGATGAAGGCTCTGGATCATCGCTCACCTCTGAGGAGGGGCTTTTGGGGTTCCTTTCAGCTCCCGGAGGGCTCTCTGTCCTCGGTGGCGTGGCTGAAATGGTGCCATCCACGTCCGCCACGCTTCCCTCTCTTGCGCCAGCCGGATTAGCCTGGCCACCGGCGCCTGCCGAGGGACACTGCGGGGAGCTGGTTATACTGGTTTGTGGGTCCCCGGGCCTGTCGCCGTCTCCCGGGGTTGCGTTCACCGGCGTGGCTTCGCCTTGCGGCAAGTCTTTCTCCCCAGGCCATCCCTCAGCCGGCAACCCAGTGTCCTCTGCGGTGTCCGGAGAGCTCTCGCTGCCCTCTGCAGCCGCAGCGGAGCCTCTGCCGTCCTGCCCGGGGCTGTCCCGCCGCGGCGGGGCCGTCGTGGCACCGGCACCGTCGTGTGTCCCGTTCGGGGCTTCCCGTCCCTCCGCCGGCCGCGGCTCAGCCCCGGCCGTGCCCCTGCCCGTCCGCAGCACCGTGACCTGCCTGGCCCTGGGCAGGGCAGGGGCACGGGCGGGCTTGGCCGCGCACGGGGCACCAGGAACATCCCCCGGTCCCCCCGCGGGGCCGGTGGGCAGGAGGGTACCGTGCACGTAGCTCTCCCTGTGCACGGGCACCTCGCGGGGGGAACCCACCGGCGAGGGGGTGCTGTCACCGCCAGCCCCCGCCTTCCCCCTCTCGTCCTGCCGCCGGGGCTTCTGCGCCGGGGAATAAACCTGGGAGAAGATGGGGCCGTGGGCGCTGAAGTCCTTGAGGAGGCTGGCGGAGGGCGAATGTTCCCGGCGGGTCACAGTGGCGGGGCCGGACCCCGTTTTCTCCACGATCTCCTTCTCCCAGGCCTGCAGCAGGAGGGACACTCGGGAGGGACTCCCATCCCGGCCCCGGGAGCTTCCTGTGTTCTCCAGCTGCCGCGACACCAGGGAAACCTTCTGGAAGCGGGACCTGCCCTCGGGCCCCGCAGCACCCGCCGCCTGCTTCATGCTCAGGTCCGCGCTGGAGATGAAGCCCCTGCTCTTGGTGTGCCGGAGCGGTGGATCCATGCCGGGCGGCCGGGCAGGGAATGCCGTGGCTCAGCCCCTGCGGCTGCCACGCTAGGGCTGCTGGAGCTGCAGGGAGAGAAGGACACCCTGGGAGAGCTGAGCACAACCACCCCGCGGGGGGCAGCCCTGGACCCCAAATCCCATAGACTTCCTTCTGATTCTGCAGGACACTTTTGGGGGGATCCCATGAGTGCAGGAGGTGGCTGTGGGGCTTTTTGGGATGCTCATGTCATCCCTCCTGGCACATGCAGGGCACCGTGGGGTCCCTGTGCCTGCCCGTGCCAACACTGCTGTGTCCAGCAGGGATGGTGGGAGCTCCGCTATGTGTCACGGTGCAGATGAGTGTGTAAAATGCAGCCAGGCCGTGCCGTGCCCCAAGCTGAGGGATGAGTCAGGCGGGCAGCGGGGCTGCGCCGAGTCAGCAAATGCAGCAAACAA
>JAWWEU010000062.1:5612759-5628359 GCA_035583155.1 Acropternis orthonyx
GAGGGAGGAGGCGGTAACAGCCACAACTCGGAATTTGCAAGCGAGTGTCGGGATGGGGTCTGTTTCCAACCAGCAGTTTGCAGGTTAAGTTATATTATTGTTGGAGCCCGCCTCGGCTCCGTGATTATTAATAACGACGGCAGAGCCCGGCTGGGGGGCGCAGGGACCCCCCCGACCCCGGCCCACCCAGCCCCGCTGCGCCCCAGCAGCGCGGCCGGGCCCGGCGCGGCCCCTCTCCCCTCGCAGCACCGGGGGGCTCGCAGGGGGGGAATATATCTGGTTTTTTTTTCACCCCCCCCCCTCCAGCCCCAGATGAGCCCAGCAGTTTGGGGCCGGTGGTGGCTGCTGGGGGTGTTTGGGAGCCGGGGGGGCCCGCGCAGCTGGGGGATGCTGACCGTAAGGGAGAGTTTCTCCAGCGTGGCTTGCTGAGAGCAGGGGGGCTGTGGGTTGGTATTTTGAGGTAGTTTTTTTCCTTTTTTTTATATTTTGCTTTTTCATTTTTGAGGATTTTTTTTTTTTCCAAAAAATTTGGGGTTTTTTTGTTTTGGTTTGGTTTTGTTTGGGTTTTTTGGGCGGGAGTTGGGATTTTTTTTTTTTTTTTTTTTTTAACGTTTTTGAGGAGAGAACGGATTTAAGGCCCCCAGTCCACGCACCGCTTGGGTCGTGCTGGCAGGAGCTGCCTTCGTTTCCCCCCGTTCCTGGGGTGATCCCCACGCACACGTGGAGGCAGAGCTCACCGCTCTGTTGGGTTTTTTTGGGGGGTGGGGAGTTGGAATTTTTTTTGCCTTTTCCAGCCTGGGGAACCCGAGCAGGATTTGAGGCTCCTGCTGCGGGCTGCCCGGCTGGATATCCGGGGTGGCTGGGCCGGGGGGAACCCTCAGCTCCCCCAGCCCCGCGGCTCAGCGGCTCCGTGGGTCTCTCGCCAGGTGCGAAGCCGGGCGAGGAGCCGGCCGGAGACTCTCCCAAGCCCGAGAACGAATCCCAGCCGCTGCACGGCTCCGGCATCTGTAAGTGGTTCAATGTCCGCATGGGCTTCGGCTTCCTCTCCATGACCGCCAAGGGCGGCGCGACCCTGGACTCCCCCGTCGATGTCTTCGTGCACCAGGTACGGGGCCGGACCCCGCGTGGGGTCCTGGGGAAGGAAGGGGGTGCAGCCCCTGAAGGTCGGGATGGGGGCCGCCCCCACGCGAGGCCGTGGCTCCCCCCGTCCCAGCCCGGGGTCCAGCCGGGGTCCCCCGTGCGCGTTTTCCCGGAGCCAAGAGGGTGGAAGGGCAGGCACGGCCGCAGCCCGGGGCTCGTCTCCGGGGACTGGCCGTGTAAGCTGATCCCGAGCGATTTCATTTTCCCATCGTTGTTCCCTGAGGAGCCCCTCGGGGCAGGATCCGGGGGAGCAGGTGCCCGCGGGGCCGGGAGGGACGTGGCGGAGCGGGGCCGATGCTCATCCCCTGGAAGGACACGGGGAAGAGGCGATTTTTCACCCCCTACACGCTCCTGGAAGCCCCGAGCCTGGCAGGGATGCGGGACTGGGCTTTCCCCCGTCGGGGCTCATCCCCGGGAGGGGGGATCTCTGCCCGAGCCCCTTGTCCCGCTCGCGGGGTCGGGTATGTGTCCCTGTGTGTCCCCGTATGATAGTGACAGTCTCGTGTCCGGCTTTGACCTTGCTGAGCTAAGAAGCCCCACGCGTGTTGGTGACCCCGTGCCGAGGGAAATCGTGGTTTCGGGGCGGCTTGAAACCCCCGCGCCGGCTCGCGGAGGGAGGATCTACCGGGAGACCCCGCGCAGGGGCTGGGGAAGGGGGCTGGAGATGGTGCCCAAACCGGAGGAAGCTGTAGGGATCAGAACCGGCTCGTGTGGCCGGGGCTCTGTGTGATGAGCGTGGCCGCTCGCCCCGGGGCAGAGCGAGCACGAGTGAAATGGGGACGGGTGTTTTTTTTTTGGAGCAAACACGGGTGGGTTTGTGCGCACAGTTGGGAGCAGCACGATGGTGCTGGCTTCGAGGAGCCCCTGGTGCAGCCGTTTTCAGTGGCTGCAGCTCTCCATGGGCTCAAATCCCCCCCAAAAATGGGTCCATCCTGCAGTCTGGGCACGCAGGACTGAGCCCATGGGCTGTGAAGAGCTCCTGGGGGTCTCTCACCCCCTGCCCACGAGTGGATGCTTAAGGGCAGGACTATGGCGACTTGGCAAGCGAATGATGACCAGGGGAGAGGCAAATCCCTTCTCCCTCAGGTGTGGCATGGGCAGAGTTACTATCCCAGGCCAGGACACAGATGGTTTTGGAGTCGAGGGCTCCAAATCGGCCAGGGAAAACCAGATCCTGGTGCTCTCCCGTGAGCAAATGGGTCTTTGCATCTCAAAGTAGCACGGCGGGGACCCAGAGCTCCTGGGGAGAAGCCTCCCGCCCTTCTCCTGGGGGTTTATTGCCCCCAGACAGTCTGGTTTCCTGATTGCTCTTGCTCACATTCCTACAGGAAAAGAGAATTAACTGGGGTGTCTCTGTCCGGAGCATCCCACTGCCCAGGAAGAGCTACAGCCTCCCGGTGCCTCCCATTTTCCAGGGCTGGGGGAGCCATGGGATCCCATGTGCAGGGCTTGTGGCATTTGGAAAATACAGGGAATACTGGAGGAAAGTGGGTTATTTTGGGTAGCAGAGGGTGTGGGAGATTCCCCTGCCGCAGGGAAGGGCAGGGTGGTCCCAGCGTGGGGCTTTGCACCACTGGAATTAGGGCAGCTTTGGGCTGACAGAAGATCTTTCTCCTCCTGGTTGGGTTTCACCTCCTGCCCCGTTTGCTGGTGGCACAAACTCGCTGATGGCACAAAGTTGCTGCTCTCCTGCAGTGAAACAGCCAGAGCTGATGCCGGCGGCTCTCCCACGGCTGAGCATCCCTGGCTCAACCCTGGCCCCTCCCTGGAGAGGGACCAAACTCACGCTCCTACCTCGTCCTCGCTGCTTTTGGGTAGCTCCCAGAGAATCGGGCCCTTCCGCCGATGCTCTCCCCATCCCAGCATCCAGGAGATTCCCGGGAGCCAGGGTCGGCTCCACTCCATGGGGAGGGAGTCAGGACTGGGAGGGCAAAAGCCAGGATCAGCCAGGGAGGGCAACACTCAGGGCTCGGGGTGTCCTGCCGAGCACCCTCTGCCCACTCCACGCAGGGTACCCCAAACCAGCTTTTGGGGCTTAAAACCCCAGAGCCCCCAAACCTCCTCTTCATTTACATATGTGAATGATGACCCACAGGAAGTAATTGTGGGAGAAAGAAGGGAATTGGCCTCTTTAGATCTATTAAATCACTTTATTACAGGAACCAGGTCTGAATGGCCCCTCTCTGCAGGGAGCGCGTCTCCATCTCCCTCTGCCTTTATCTGATCACAAAGAGATTAAAATCTCGGCAGGACAGGAGACTAACAGGGCTCCTCGGGGCTGCCTTTCCCTCTCATTGTGAGCTAAAAATGAGGCATTTGGGTTCAAATGCCTCCCCTGGACACTGGAGATGGATTCATTTGGGGGCTGTGAGGACACAGAGGGGATAAAGCACAGGGGAGCAGGGCAGGTCGCCCCGGGGAGGTGAAGGGTTGAGCAGCACCCGTGAAGGGGTTGGGGGTCTTGAGGTGGTACAAATTAGGCTGGTGATGGTGAAGACCCTAAAGCTGCAGTGGTCCCCTTGGGATGCAGTTACTGGGCTTTGGGCATCACGTAGAGGAGTGTGAGGCCGAGAGAGAAAGCAACCTGGAAAGAGGGAGAGGAGAAAATAGGAGCACCCTGTGGCCCCAAGGCTTGCTGCTGCTGCTGGTGGGAGCTGGAGGATGAACACAGTTCAGCAGGGCTGAGATTTGGGGATCAGGTCTGATGGAGAGGAGAAGGGGCTGTCTAGCTCCTGGGAATCGCTGCTCTCCACAGCTTGGCTTCGTGTCTCCAAGCATTTCTCCAAGTCAGCAGGTCTAAGTCCTTGATAAAGGCATTTGATTGGGGTTTTTTTGGTTTCTCCTCGTGGTCTTAGCAAGGAGAGCTGCTGGGCAGTGCTGGGACTCCGTGGCTGCAGGGTGTTTGGTCACTGGTATCTATCTCTGTGACACGGTCCTGTGTGTCCTTGCAGGGACAGAGGCTGTGCCCCTGGGGCTGGGATGTGGCACTCCTGCCCTGTCTGAGTGTCCAGGACAGCACGGGCTTAGTTGGGCACATCCCAGCACGGGAGGGGCTTCAGTCCCCCTGTGATCCCCTGGGTGCTGCTGTCCCCGGGAGCTTCGTGGGGGTCGGGGTTGGTGGAGGGGCTCCATCCCCACTCGGCCAGGCACGGGTGGGATGGAGAGGGACTGGCAGCTCCTTGGGCATGGGTTTTGGCTGAGCTGACCTGGGTTGTCATCCACCTGTGCTCCTGCCATCTGCCTGCGTGTGGCCACGATAATAATAATAATAATAATCGCCCACGTGTGCATGACGTGAGGTCTTTTTTAAAAAAAAAAAAAAAAAGAGCACGTGTTTGGAGGCAGCTCCGTCCCTGACTGCACAGGAGAGAAAAGGCAGGGGAACAAGGGACAGTTTCTCTGTCAGGGAGCAGAGTCCAACCTTCCCCCTGGGCTGGGCTGTGGGGTAGGACCCGACCAGCGGGTTTTGGTTTGTGCAGAGCTGGGCTGGCAGCAAAGGGAAGGGGGAACCTTTGAATCAGAGGGTGCGTTGGACCTGCGATGCTCATAGAGGCACAGGACATGTGTGATATCTCACTTTTCCTGCTTTTTCATGTGCATCGCTCCCGTGTTTGCTCTGAGGGACCAGGGACATCCACAGCACTGGGTGGGCACCCCGGGGCACTGGCGTGGGTGGCTGCAAAACCGGGGGCACCAGGGTTACACATCTTCCTGGAGAAGAGATCATGGAATCACAGAATAGTTTGGGTTGGAAGGGACTTTTTAAGGTCATTTAGTCCAACCCCCCCTGCGATGAGCAGGAAAACTCCCCTCCACCCCCAGAGATCCCCTGGGGCAGAAATGCTCGTTGGAATCTCTGTTTTTAAAGGGGAGAGGGGTAGGAACAATTTTTTGGGGGATTTTTTATTTATTTATTTTGTGGGGTTTGTTAAAACAACCGCTGGAATAAAACAGTATTGCATCGCTTGTGCGCCACATCCTGAGGGAAATAGTGAAAGAGAGCTGCTTTATTCCACCCCTGAAACTCCCTCAAGACGCTCACACACACACACACACACAAAAAAAAAATGCCTCCTGTCTCTGTCTAAAGATTAACTGATGGCCGCAGGCACATCCCTTCCCCCAGCTCCCCCTCCCTGCCCCAGGGAGAGAAAACACCCTGGAATGGTCTCCTAGATAATATGGCCCAAATGAATGGGATTGCTCCCGGGATGGAGTGGGGAGGGCCGGGATGGAGCTGCTGCCTTGGCGAGCCCCTGTCCCTGCGACTCCAGGTCCAGCTCCGACGTTTCCTTTTCCCTGTTTATTTGCTCCCAAGAATAAGCGGGATGAAGCTGAAATCGCCATCGGAAGATGTGCCGCTGCTCCCGGCCGTGTTCCTGCTTTAATACGGCAGCACAAAATTAATACATGGCCGCTGATCCCAATTAGTTGCCCTTAGGAAGTGCAAAAGGGTTTTGGTGGGGAAAAATACAAGCAAAGGAGCTAAAAGGATTTAGGACAGGAAACTGATGGATTAAACTCTGTGGTAGATGGGGTTTTGTTGTGTTTGGTTGGTTGGGGTCTTTTTCCCAAAATTGGTGCCTAGAGTTTAATTTTACTGGCTTATGGTGGAAAATTAAGAGCAAACATGGTTACCTTGGCAGGAAAATGGCTTTATTTTGATTTTACTTCAATTGAGAGGAAAAAACGGTCCTCGGGGATATTGCACCAGGGAGACGCCGGAAAGGCTTGCTAATGTTTTGATAAATCCCCCGTGCTCTCCCCGAGGGCTCCCAGAGCCACCTCCCTCCTTATCTCTGCACCAAGGCCCGGGCGCTGGGGCAGGACCCCCTTTCCCACCGGCTGCTTGCACGGGGGTCTGAGCTGCAGGAAGGGACCAGGGGCAATCCCTGCTCCAAGCCCTACACTCCTGAGCCCAAAACCAGTAGCAGTGCAATCCCTGGTGCTTCTGGCACTGCGAAAAGATTTGCTGTGTGATGTGGGCACAAGGAAAGGCTTTGCTTAGGGACAGATCCAGGTGCAGGCAAAGAGATATTTCCCTGCTGGCCCTGTGGCCAGCAGTGGGGAGCTGAGCTGGCCATGAGCATGAAGGGGGGGCTTAGATCACTGGTCCATGTTGGCTGAGCCCAACCCTGCCAAAATCTGCTTCGGGAGCTGTTTGCCATCGAGCAGTGCCTGGCTGAGGGGAGACCTGCTCTGCCAGAACAGGGCTGAGGCTGCTGCATCCCACGGGATTGACATGGCATCCTTCCAGTGGCAATAGAACCCATGCCCCCAAAACTGGGCAAGGGTTAGCCCCTGCACCCAGGAGCTGAGGATGGGGCTGCTCTGCACTGGCTGTGCCAAACCTGAGCCCCACAGGGCTGGGGCTGCTCCCCCAGGGATGTGCTCCTTCTCTGGGGTGGGTCCATTGTGGGGTGAAGGTGACATGTGGGGCTCTGGGGGGCTGCCCTGGACACCCATCCAGGTTTGCTGATGCCTCGAAGTTGGCAGGACAGGAATGGCTTGTGCAAAACAAGGGATTCTGAGGGGAGAGGGACTCTGTGGCTCTGGGGACAGAGGGGTGCAGGGGATGGTGGGGCAGCACAGTGGCTGTGGGTGCCAGCTGAGGGGTCACCACTGACAGGGTACCCCCAGTGATAGGGGCACAGTCCCCTTGGGGGCTCAGCAATCCCTGGGCCCTTTTCCTGACCCTCCTCTGCAGAGTGGGGATAACTGAGGCACTGCCATTTGCTACAGTGGGGTTGGGCTCTCCAAAATGCTCTGGGCAGGGCCTGGCCATGCCCCTGGCACAGCTACTCCTGTCCCAGCATCCCAGCCCGGCTCCTTTTCCAAGGGGATTTCAGTTTAAACGTTGCTGGAGAGATGAGGTGCAGCGGCCGCTCCGCCCCAGGCCCCGCTGGACACAAAGATGATTTGATTGAGTGGCCGGGGCTGGCTGGGAATAAACGTCCCCTTGTGTCACTCTGGGGAGGCCGCGGGGACAATGGTGACCCCGGGGCCGGCCGAGCCCCTCCGGAGCCCAGCGGGGTGGGGGTGAGCCAGAGCCCGGCAGTTTGGGGGGCAGTGGCTGGATTTGGGGTGCTCCCTGCTGTCACCAGGGCTAAACCTGGGGTCTGCAGTGAGGGGCTTGATGGGTGGAGGAAGAGGAGGGGTGAAGGCACCCACGTGCAGGGGGGGGACAGAGGGCGAGAGTGGGGGACACCCCGTGCCATGGGGGTGGTGGGCAGTGCTCGGCCGCTCACGTGCTGAGTCTTTGTCTGCCGTAAATAACCATGGAGCTACCGGGGTGTGGGATGGGTTGGAAAATGACGGGTGGGAAAGGATTCTTTGGGTGGAAAAGCACGCTGGTGAGGGGGTGCCCTGGGGGGGCTACTGGGTAAAGCTGCACCAGCTCTGCCTCTGTTCCTCGTCCTGCTGGTTAACCCTGGACCCTAATGATGACAAGGACATCCCGGCACTAGGCTGTGCTTTAAAACAGTTGGGATGGCAACGCTTTGTGATTCCAGGGTCACCCTACACCCCCTCTACCAACACCATCTCTCCAACACCCCCCCCCGACCCCAAACCCTGGTACCCGACGGCTGAGCCCCAGTTCTCCCGCAGCGGGCGAGCTGGATGCAGAGCTGATGTGTGGAGGGGCTGGAGGGGGTCAGAGGGGCCGCGGCCATGCCGGCCACCCTTCCTCCCCCCGCCGGAGCCTGGAACTCCTGGAATTTGGGCAGCGGGAGCGCGGCCGCCGCCGGCCCTTTGTTCTCGCTGGCCGGTGGCTCCCGGCCCTGGCCCTCCCCTGCGCTCCCCCTCATCCCCAGCATCCCCGGCTCGCTCCAATCCCCCCCTTCCTCTCTTTATTTTTTGGGGGGGGTGTGGGTGTGTGGAGGCCTGGGAAGGCTCCGGCTTTGTGTGTGGTGTGGGACAGGGGCTCTGGGCCCCTTCCTTTCAGATGCAGGAGGTATGCAGCTAATTCAATGGGCTGCAGTTTGATTACCTATCTGATAACAGAGGAATGCCAGCAATGTGTGTGTTTTGGGAAGGGGGCAGGGGGGATGCGCAGGGACCACCAGCCACTCTGCAGCTCACATCAAAAGGCTGCGGCAGGGGGGGAGAGCTGGGGCGTCCCAGCCTCTGTCCCCCCCCCCCTTCCCTGGGGAGAGGGCGTTTCCTTTGGCCTTTTGGCGGAGGGGGCTGGTGGAGGGGGGTGGTTGTCATCCTCACCCGCTCCTGGAAAATAAATAGCTTCCCCATCATGTCGCAGCAGCTTCTGCCCCAGCCCTCTCCTTCCTCGAAATGGATGGGCAGAGCTGGACCCCCTGGCACTGGGGTGATGGTGCCCGAGGTGCGGGCTCAGTTTGGGGGGGGTCCCCCCTGCCACGGCTCAGCTTTGTCCCGAGAGCCTGGGAGTTTTCATCCCCGCAGTGTAAACACAGCTGGGCCAGCTGGGGCTGTAAACACCCCAAAAGGAGCCACAGGAGGTGGCTGGTCTTGTCCCCCAGCCTCCAGGGCTGCCTCCTGTGCCAGGGAGCGATGCTCAGCCTCTCCTTGTTCCCAAAACCCCATGGCTGCTCCTGGAGCGGGGCAAATTCCCCGTCTCTGGTAGCTCCTGTCACCCAAAACACCTCATTAGGGACAGGGCAGGGTAGGTGGCTGACCCCAAGGCGCTGAGGAACCTTCCGTGATGGGCTGGTCGGGGTTTTGGGCACAGGGCTCCTGCTTGGGGGATGCTCAGCACCCTCCTGGTGATGCTCAGCACTGGAGAAGCTGGGTTGGGGTTGGGGGAGCAGTGTTTGGATGCCCTGCTGGGTGTGGCAGGGGGTGTGCCAGTGGTAGATGGTGCTGGGTGGGCAGAGGTGGCTGTGGGACCCTGTCATGTCCTTGTTACCACTGGGGACCTCATAGCTTAGGGTATGGTTCTCCCTTTGGGGAGCAGGAGCAGGTCAGGGAGCAAAGGATGATCCCTTCTGGCCTACTCTGGATTCCATCCCAGTAGTCAAGGGGATCTGGTGGATGTGGGTGACTTGGCCCACACAGAGCTGGATCCCCAGACACAGAAAGGGGGGAAAACCAGCAGAAAAAAGGGGTCTCGAGGATTGTTCCTTGAGCTTTGCTGCATTCCCAGTTCCCCCATGTGCTCACAGACACATGGACACCCTGCAAGACCCCGCCGAGAAAAATTCAGTCCTAAACCCCAACAACTCAGTTTCTTCCCTCTCTGCTTTTGCATGGGGTGTTTCCTCGAGGGTCCTGGTGGCATTTGGGGTGAAGATGGGAACAGACCGTGCCTGCCCACCCTGGGCAGCACTCACACGGAGGCTCCATGCGGGGAAGAATGGGAGACCACGGCCCCACGTGACGGGAACTCTCCAGGCCATGAATGGGGGAAGATGCTCCATTCATAAATGCAGGGCCCTGCTGCAGCCGCGCAGGCGTTTGGCGCCGGCTCTGCTGGGAATCCCCAGCCCGCTGGAGCTGCTCCTCCCTCTGCCAGCAAATCCCCTTAACTCTTTGCTCATGGTCGTCTGGGCTCTGCTCTGCTGGGATTGCTGGCCGGGATGCAGCCATCCCCAGGCAGAGCTGGCAGCGATGCTCATGGCACAGGGGGTTAAGGGTTGTGGGCTGCACTCCCCAGCTTGGCTCCTTAGGGAGTTGTTCTGCTAAAATGGGCAGAGCTCGTGAAAGTGGAGTGGACTTTCCTATCTTCTCCCCACCCCCTCCCCAGCGTGGGTCTTTCTGCGCTCCCAAGTTTGATTGCATGGTGATGACCACTGTGGTGATCCTGGGAAGGGTGGGAGAGAGAACCCCCCAGCAGTGATAATCCCGGGCCAAATGGCTGCTTAATTAATTATTGGAGGCAATTAAAGGGCTTGTACGGAGGTGACCTGCAGTGATGGGGCTGGCAGTGCCAGCTTCCAGCATCCTGGCCTTGCCATGGGTCCTGCTTGTGCAAAGCCTCAAAATCTTTTTGTGTTTTTAAAATGATATTTTGGATCTGTCAGGAGGTGGCAGGAGCAGCTCCTGCTTCCCAGTGTGGGGCAGGGTGGGAGAAGGAGGCTGTTTTGCAAACTGCACAGCAAAAACTGTTCAGCCAGCTGCTGAAATTTGGGTCTGAGCTGTCTCTGCTGACCCGGGTGGGTGCCTCAGCTCAATGAATGCTCTGTGCTATCAACGGGGGGCTCTAGAGATTTTAGGGAGATGAAGGTGCCTGGTTGAGCTTGATCCTCAATGTCTATCCCCTCACAAGGCACAGAGGAACATTGGCAGCTCTTGTGCCACAGGAGGTGGCAAAAGCTGTGTGCCCAGTGGACACCCCAGCTCTGTGCTGACCCCTGTTCTTTCCCCCAGAGCAAGCTCCACATGGAGGGTTTCCGCAGCCTGAAGGAGGGCGAAGCTGTCGAGTTCACCTTCAAGAAGTCATCCAAAGGTTTGGAGTCCATCCGGGTGACCGGCCCGGGGGGCGTCTTCTGCATTGGCAGCGAGAGGAGGCCCAAGGGCAAGAGCCTCCAGAAACGCAGATCCAAAGGAGACCGGTAAGGGCTGATCTGGGGCTGATCCAGGGCAGGGATTGAGCCCTGCGGGCACCAGGAGCCTCCCGGGTACCCTGGGGATGGGCACGGGTCCAGAGGGGTGGGCAGTGACCCTTCCTCTGGGAAAGCAGCTTCCTTTGGCTGTTAATGAGTGGCAGATGCAGCTCGGTGGGGAAAGGGCAGGGAAGCAGCAGCGAAGGGCAGAGGTCAGGGACACCCCGGGCGGCTGCTCCCCTCGGCTCGGGGAGCCGTGCTGGGCAGGGGTAATTTTCTCCGAGAGAAAACCCTGCCTTGTGGGAAGGAAATAGCCGGATGTCCTGGCAGTGTCTCCCACGGTGAGGCTGCGAGCCCTGGGGCGAGTTTTTGCCCAGCTCTTCATCCCCTCTCTCCTCTCTCATCCTCTCCATCCCGGCTGCCTGGGGATGCCTCATCCCAGTTTTCCCAGTGGGTGCTGTCAGCCCCACTCAGCTGTTCTCGTAAAAACTAATCAGAAAGGAATTGGGAAAGAAAAGGAAAGAGGAAAGGGTTGTGGCCGTCCTACATGGATGCAGGATTTAAAAGAGATACGAGGCAGCTCCCTCTGCCTGCACGGCTCCGGTGTGAAGGTGGTGCCCATGGGGGTGGGAGGTACTGCCCTGCGAGAAGCCACTTTTGGGATTGTCCCTACACCGATGGCCACGTTCTGGGCACTTGCAATTGTTCTGGGCAGTATGTAACCTTGGGAGTGGGGTTTGGAGATACAGGGGCCAGAATCCTGATGGAGCAAGAGAGGTGGAAGCCCCCACCCCCACCCGACATCCTGATTTTTGTCCGCGGTGTGTGGTTTCGGTGCAGGGGTTTGCTGCCATCTCCTGGGTACCAGCAGCACCACTGAGCCCAGACTGGCCATGTCTTGCATGGCTCTGCAAGGACCAACCCCAGGGCCACCATCAGCCTCAAAGAGCTGAGCCCACATCCCTGAACTGGCCGGGCTGTTTTAAGCCCAGCTCTGGCTGTGAAGCCAGATGGGTCTCAGGCACGGCTATGGCGTATCCCACCTCATTTTATTTCTCCTCCTGGAATCTCTGTCCTCCTCTCACACAGATGCTACAACTGTGGCGGGCTGGACCACCACGCCAAGGAGTGCAAGCTGCCACCACAGCCCAAGAAATGCCACTTCTGCCAGAGCATCAGCCACATGGTCGCCAACTGCCCCGCGAAAGCACAGCAGTCCCCCAGCTCCCAGGGAAAACCTGCCTACTTCCGAGAGGAGGAGGACATGCACAGCTCGGGCCTCCTCCCCGAGGCCCGGGAATGATGGTGGGTGGCAGGGAGAGGGGGGATTCCACCGGGATGAAAAGGCTTCGGCAAGGCAACGGGCAGCCGTGGGGGCTCAGAGGTGGGAGGGCAGGGGGAAGGACTGGGGAGGGCAGATGGCAGTGCTGAGGGCAGGGACCTGGTGTCCTTGCACAGACCTTTTCCCCCTGTTCCCAAGCTGGGAAAAGCCCTGCTTTAATCAGGATGGCTCGTTCCAAAAACAGAGGAAGGCAGCACCCAATGTACCTCTTCCAGCTAAAAACACCAAATGTATTTGATTCATCTTTGTTCTTTTCCCAAATTAAGGCAGGCTGTAGTGTCTTGGGGAGGAGGAGCAGAGGATCAACATCCCAGTGAGGAGCTCGTGGCTCCTTGTTCTCCTGAGCTTCAAACAGGCTCTGGCACAGCTTGGATGAGCTGCAGGGGACCTGCTCCTGTGCCTGCCCTGTGCCTCCGCCTTGGGGAGGGAAGTCAAGGGGAAAGGCTGGCTGTGGAGCACCAGGGAGATACCCATGGGATGGTCCTGCAGGTCCTTCAACTCCCCATGACATCTCACTTCCAGGGCAGTGTGAGGATTTGCAGTTTTAACATGGTTACTGCATTGCTGACACCAGCAGAGCCCAGATTTGGGCTCAGTCTGGGAGCAAATGGATCATCTCTCAGGGCTGGACTAACATACCTGCTCATAGGCCAGAAGGAGACCAAGCCAAAAGAACACCACTGTTTTTTACCTCCCTAATCCTTCCCAAGTACCAGCCCAGAGAACACAAGGTATTTTATGCAGCCAGCTCTGCCCCTCTAAGGCTTCTCCCTGTTTCTGGAGCATGGAGCTGGGGATCGGGAGGGCTTTGTGGAGCAGAAATGTTCTTAGTTAAGCCTTGGGCACTGGACACGGGGCAGACCCAGCTCCTGGGAATGCTGCTGGCAGCGTTTCCCTTGGAGCCCATGTACACATCCCACCCAAGGCTCACCCCGATCCAGCCATGGCCTGCTCCACACACCACACTGAGTCTTCCCACGGGCTCCGGATCAAACCCTCATGGGACAAACCTCTGCTCCTCCTGCCCATCCCACACTCCAAAATCCGACGGCTCCGTGGCTGAGCCTCCCCAGGGACAGGGGACAAGGGTGTCCCATGTTAGAGGTGCTGTCCCCCCTTCCCATGGGCCCCCCCCAAGTCTTGCCTTTATTTATTGGCCCCGGTGGACACCCCTTCTCCCAGGGCAGCCCCCCGGCCCTGCCGAAGCCAAGGCCAAGTGAAACCTGCACTAGGACGTGCGTGAATGACGTATCTTTGGGTTTGTCTGTCGTCTTTGTTTTGGGTTTGTCGTTCTTTTTTTTTTTTTCCTTTTCTTTTTTTTTTTTTAATTTTTAATATAAATATTCTGGTTTTGTATTTTTGTATATTTTAACCTTTAAGAAAAAGGAAAAAAAAACAAAAAAACCCAAAAAAAAACAAAAAAAAAAAAAAGAGAGAGAGAGAGAAAGGACATAATTCCTGCAACTTATTCTCAGGTATTCGAGCAATCTCAGGGATAAAATGCCTCTGTAGCCCAGTGCTGGACAGAGAGGAGGGTTTTTTTCTAACAGCACAAAGACATGATGAAGTTTGTATTGGAAGTGTAGATCTACCTCACTGGATGTTTGCTAGGTGGACTGACGTGTTGTCGAGCTTTTCAGTTGTGTTTTATGGTATGTTTGGGATTTGTTTTCTTTTTAACTGTATTTTAATAGTCTCTTTCCCTTCCCCATGCACTGATGGAGGAATTTGGGTCTGCATATCCGTGTGCGGGGATGGAAAAGCCAGGCAGTGCCATGGGGCAGGGAACAGCTGCTAGAGCCTCTGTTGGCTCCACAACTCCAGATTTTCTCCCAGCACGGTGGCTTTTGAGGACTGTCCTCTGTGTCTCTCTCCTGTTCATGCTCACACATCCCCTCCCCACCATCCCGATGGGAACACTCCAGTCCGCCCCGTGCCTGAGCCCTCCTGTTGCCCACGGGCTGGGAGGTCACGCAGGATCCCAGCAGGCTGGTGCCATGAGGCTGGGGGTTGGAAAGCCAGGACGGGGGTCCCAGCTTCATTCAGGGGGTCCCAGCCCCATTCAGGGGGACATGGCAAGAGCAGACAGTGTCCAGCAGGGTGCTGGGAGACTGACGGTTATCCTCAATCCCTCAATGCTCTGCCTTGACCTGAGGGCTGGCTGTCCGTGACCTTCTGGGATGAGGGACCTGGTTCCAAATCCAAGAGAGGTGAAACTGCTCCAAATTTTACTCCCTTCCTAGTTTCCCTCAAATGCTGACTCACCATGGCTGGGGGAAACTCTGGATCCCAGGTTTTGGGGCATTAACACTCCACTTTGCAGCCTTCCCAGGGAGGGCGTCTCGCCGTGCTGGTGGGTGCAGTTTCTGCTGGTTTTTAGTAGCAATAGGTTTAGAAGTGGAGCAGGGCTGGATCAGACAGGGAGCACCAACTCCATCCTCAAGGAATGGGGGTCTCCAGGGGGACTTGCTGAGGCTGCTGGAGCCCGGTGACCCCCGGCACGTGGGCATTGAGGGGGATGGAGAGCTGCTCCCTGCCCTGCTCCGGTAGTTTTATGGTGAGGTGGTGGTCTCTTCTTGGGAGGGGTGGGGGGAAGGACTTTTAGTTCTTGGCTAGCAACGGGATCTATACAAAAGTGCTTCAGGAAAACAGCTTTAGTCTGACGGGGTAAATGCAATAGAGGGGGGACTTTTGGCCTCCCCCCGGCACCTCGGCTGTGCCAGGGAAACTGCTGCCCCCCTAAATCCTGTATCTGTCCTCAAGAATCCTGCAGGACCTTTCCCCCCACACTGCTCCCACTTTAATGGTTTGGTGATTTTTCTGCTAGATGTCTAGTGTGTGTAAATACCTCTGTAAAGCTTTCCGTTTTCTCTCAGTATTCTCCTTGATTATTGTTTACAAAAACAAGCGGAAAAAAACCGAGAAAAAAAAAAACGAGGAAAAAAAATGAAAAAAAAAAAAAAAAAAGTCAAATGATCTAATAGGTTACGGACCAGGGAGATGGGATCTGCCCTGTGTGCTCTCCCACACGGAGCTGCCAGGTATGAGCTCTGTAACCGTCCCTGTCCTGGGCTAAAGCAAATAAGAGGATCACTCAGGTCTCCCCCGGGGCCAGCACGGTGCCGGGATCCAAGAAAACAGGGATTATTTTTTTTTAATCTGCAAAGGGAAGCCACGCTGGAGAAGGTGGGATTGATTCACATCATCTCCTTGCAGTTTGCCATTGTGGTTCTTCCCGTTATCTTGACAATAATTAACTAAATTGCTGCATCATCACCCACCCTGCCCACGTTGGGCACTATGCATGAGGGGATGGGGCACGCTCAGGGTCCTGCTGTGACACGGGAGTGTTTGAATGTATGAGGAATCAAATAAAGATATCCCTCACGAGAGGGGTGTCTTGCCCTGGGGCGAAAGCCTCGAGTCCCCAGAGCTTGTCTGCGAGGAGACGGAAGAATGTAACCCATGTTTACTGCTAGCAACCAAAGCGTTCGTGTCAAACCCGTGAAGTTTTATGAAGTGGGTGGGAGGGAGGGGATAAGTCGGGGTGGCTGTGTGTGTGGGGGGGGGGGGGGGGGGGGGGGGGGACAGGGTGACCCC
>JAWWEU010000062.1:5629111-5646811 GCA_035583155.1 Acropternis orthonyx
GGGGCCGGGGGGGGGGGGGGGGGCGGGACGAGGCTTTCCCTTCATCCCTCCCTCCTTTCCCGGTTTTTCCCATCCCTCCCCCGTTCCCCCGCTCCGGTTCGGGGCGGTAACGCCGGTGTGAGGCCTGCCCGGGGGTGTGTGTGTGTGTGGGCAGCGCTGGGGCCCCGTTACCGGGGGGCGCTGAGGAGGCGGCGGGAGCGGCCCCGGCCGGTCCGAACCGGTTGGTTTTGGCGGGAGGGTCCCCGTGAGGGGGAAAGGGGGGGAGGGGAAAGGGCGGGAAAGCTTTGCCGCCAAAACGGCGGGGAGGGGGAGACCCCCGACCCACACACACAGAGCCACACACACACACACACACGCCCTGGGATCCCCCACCTCGCCCCCGAGGGATGTTCGCCTTGAGGGGTGTTTGGTTTTTGGTTTTTTTTGGGGGGGGGTGGGGTGGTTGTTTAAAAATAGTGGCTCCCCCATCACCTGTCCCTACAACCTGTGTCCACAGGCTGAAGGAGAGACCAAGGGCGATAAGGCCAAAGTTAAGGATGAGGTAAGGAGTTTGGTGGTTTCGGGGAAAGTTGGATGAGCAAGTGTTGCTGTTGGAAGATGAGGTTTGACTTCATCAGGGTGAGGGTTGGCTGTAATTGATTCTGACTTTTCAAAGTATTAGCTGTTTTTTAATCATGCAAAAAAAGAATCCACTTTTAACCATGAAAATTCTACTTAACTATCATCATCCATTAATGATTTCAATGACAGCCTTGTATTTCTCGGGAACAGGGGGAAGAAGGAACTAAAACCTTAATTTCTAAAAACTAAGAGCTAAAAGCGTAATTTCTCGGGGTTTTACTACTTTGAAGTGAGAGTTACTTGATGAGTTTTTGAGAGTTCGTATTTCATGACATTAAACTCAATCATTTTCCTCTTTCAACAGCCACAACGGAGATCAGCGAGGTTATCTGCTGTGAGTATCCTCTTGCTGGGCAGAGATGTCACAACACTTGGTATTTTTACACTTGAGCATTAGGTTTGTAAATATGTGTCAGAGCTGTAGGTGCTCTGGAGGCTGTTGTCAGTTGGAAGTAAGTTGCTGGCTTAAGGAACTGCCCCATTGTGTGGTGCTATGGGAGTGGTGAAATAATTGACAAATCAAGGAACTGCTTCAATTTCAAAAGTTTTGGCTTCCTTTCCTAACACTGAGCTATTTAGGCTGAGGGCTGTTTCAAAAAAAACCAGTTTGTTTCTCTTAAAATAGTTTCAATAAATAATGGGAATAAATTATTTTAAGAAAAGTCCTTGGAGCAGGACTTGTAACAAGGACACGTAGTGATAGGACAAGGAGAAATGGCCTTAAGCTGAAGGAGGACAGGGTTAGATGGGATATTGGGAAGGAATTCTTCCCTGTGAGGGTGGGCAGGCCCTGGCACAGGGTGCCCAGAGAAGCTGTGGCTGCCCCATCCCTGGGAGTGTCCAAGGGCAGGTTGGATGGGGTTTGGAGCAACCTGGGATAGTGGAAGGTGTCCCTGCCCACGGCAGGGGGTGGGATGGGATGGGTTTTGAGGTCCCTTCCAACCCAAACCATTCCTAACACAAGGTTTTTCCTCCCATACAGAAACCCGCTCCGCCGAAGCCAGAGCCCAAACCTAAAAAGGCACCTCCCAAGGTGAGTTGTGTCAGGATTGTTTTGAGAGCTAAAATGGCTTAAGTGAGGTTTAGCTTTGTCTGGTCATAACTAATAAACCTTTGACTAAGACTGTGTGTAGCGGTGAGATTGACCTGTATTGTTGCTTCATAAAGTGGCACTGGAAGCTTCCAGATTTTACAAAATCTCCATTAAAAATACCAAAGTGAAGAAGACTCTTCACAGTGGTTGTCAGTCCCTGAAACACAGACATTGGTGTGCTGTGTTTTTTGGGGCCAACTGACACCAAATACCATCTTGTATTTGCAGAAGAGCGAGAAGGTGCCCAAGGGGAAGAAGGGAAAAGCTGATGCTGGCAAGGAGGGAAACAACCCTGCGGAAAACGGAGATGCCAAAACAGACCAGGTATCACAGCAGCCTCTCTTACATCAGGATTTATTCCTTTCCCTCTCAAACAGAGACAGGTCTTGACTTGTGCCAAGGAATTACTGCCTATTTAGACCTGTTTATGACACTTAAAGACACATCCACAGACATGGCAGGTGTTGGTAAAGAGTTAAAAGTTGTCTGTTTGCCAGGTGGTGTTGCCACAGCGAAGTTACTGTTCTTGTTCTGTAAAGTTTGCACGTATAAAGCGACTTCAAGTTGTCTTTTTCAGTGTCTCAAATCTTAGATTTCACTTTATTAAAAATTACTTAGTTTTATTAGAAATCAGAGCAGTGCAGCCCAGAGAAGGCTTGTTCTGCTCAGGGATTTCCTATTTAGAAAAAGGAGTTTGGTTTTTTTTTTTTTAATGCGTTGACTTGTTCCCCTTTTTCTTTTCAGGCACAGAAAGCCGAAGGTGCTGGTGAAGCCAAGTAAAACGTGTGAATTTTTGATAACTGTGTACTTCTGGTGACTGTACAGTTTGAAATACTATTTTTTATCAAGTTTTATAACAATGCAGAATTTTGGTTTACTTTTTTTTAAGCTATGTTGTTAGCACACAGACCGCTTCGTTGTTGTGTTTTTGGGGGAGGGGGGGTTGGGGAGCAGTGGGGACAAATGTCATTTAGTCTATTTCTCAAAACCTGAATTTTAATAAGAAAAGCTTTTTCCAGTCCCCCAGTTTTTGGAAGAAGGGCCCTTCCTGAAGGGAGGAGGAAGGGATTCCCTGATGCTGCGTGTCAGTTAAGTCCAAGTGAACGTCGAAGCTCCCAAGATGCCGTTGCCTACTCCAAACCTTAACGCCACCGCTTTTCCTTTGGTGTCTCCCTGGTTTTACCCAGAGCCTGTCACTCCAAAACATGGCAAAATCGGCATTTTGGGGCGTACCACACTCAATCCATTGTCAGGTGATCCGGATTTCGGGTGTCTTAATTTGAGATAGACTGGCTCAAAAATGGAGCTGCGCTTCCTCTTTTCTATTGTGGATCTTCAGATACAGAAACCTGCGTGTTTAAGTTTTATTTTCCCGTAAAAGTCAGGGTTGGTTTGTGCAGAGTTGTCAAACAACGCACTGATGTGAACGTGTCCACCCTCACTCTAAAAGTTCTGCCTCTACGAATGTGAGCTGAAGATTCCTACGGTTCCATAGCAACTTTTCCATTTCACTAGTCCACAAAGGGAGGGGAGTTTGACAGTTGTTGTAAAATGTTGCAGATTGTAGCCCATGTCCTGCCTGAATTACCATGATTGTTCATGAAAAGTACCTTTAATAAAGCTGGATACGGTTTGGCTTGGACTGTTCTTAATGCTTTCTAATTTCTCTTGCCTTTATTTCATCTCATATGGTTTAAAAACTTGCTCTGTGTACGTCTGTGTGTTTATATTTTCGTTCAGATAATTAATTCAGTCTTAATTTACAACTAAAAAGTGAGATTTGCTTACCTAAAAGCAAGGTTTCCTTAACTAAAAACTCAGTTGCTGCAGGGTGTCTTGAAACTCCTGGCTTATTGGGAAGGCCCAAAATGGAGCACATAAGTGAATCTACTGAGATAATTATTGTTTTAAAAAATGGTCCAGTTTAAAGCAGGGAGGAATACAGTGATTTTTTTGCAGTTGCTGCAGAGAAAAGCAAATTCTGGTGAGCTTTTCTTGGGGAGTGAAAACAGAACTGGCTCCATAAAACTGATGATGTGTTACATTTCTGCACTTAAATTTGAATATTGTTGCTCCTGCTAATCGAATCCAGACCTGGCTGTGGTAGTGACTAAGCAGGAGATGAGATTTGTTAAGTAAAAATGCACCATTTTTATCGTTGCTACTTGGACTCTAGAGCAGAGCCAAACCCAAACCCCCTGTGTAAACGTCTCCTTCAGTGACTGTCAGATGGAATATTTTTTCCATCTCTGCTTGGCCTTCCCTGGGATTTCAGTGTCTGTTTGTGATTAAGTTCAGTGACCTGTTTCAACCTGTGCTGTTTTCAGAGGGAGTCCAGTGAAAACAAGCAGGGCAGAGTTTCAAATCCAGAAATTTTTGGTGTCAGGAGGGCTGGAGGTGTTTTGGGGCCGCTGCGCGTACAGAGAACAATGGGATGTACTGCAGGAACTGCTCCATCTTGTGTTGCCGTAGCTGGTATGTCACATTTGCCCTAGCAAATAGAAAAATCATGATGAATAATCCTGTTTAATAATCTTTAATAAACCCCACCCAGAGGCTTAGAAACGGCTCCTGACCAGTTGCTCGAGCAGCCAAGATGTGGCTGCTGAAAGGCTGTGGCTTCCCAGCAGTGGGAGCAGGGAGAGGGGAGGTTGGTGGCTGTCCAGGGTGTTCTCCAAGAGATGCAGCTTGGGAGGAGCCCTGGGTGGGGTTGAGGTGTTGGGAAAAGCAGGGAGCAGGTCCAGGAGTGGCCAGGATGGCTGCTGGAGTTGTGTGACATTGCTCTGGTTCACTGTGCCTTGAGCAAGAGGGGTGTTTGTGGGGGTGAACTTGGGATTTCCCAGCGAATCCAACCTTCCAAGTACCAGAGGGGATGAGTCCTGAAGCTGTTGGAATGGTCTGGGACTCGGGCATAGCCTGGCTGGTACCACAAGCACACTCTGGGTGGTAAAATCAGGATTTCTCCCACTAATGCGATTACAATGTTTTTTAATTTTTAAATCTGCAAGTTTGAAATAGCCTACCTTGCTTTTGTAGAGTTTCACTTTGTTGGGCATCTCCAAAGAGAACTAGCACTTCCAAAGGAATTGGGTTCTGAAGGGGTTGCCACTGGCCAACCTGCCACCTGGAATGTTCTGGTGTTCCCTGTGCCCATCATTGTGGTTGGGCAGCCTCTTCACCCCCAGTCATTAATTGAAGTGCTGCTAATGAAGGGGAATTGCAGGGCTGCTCTTCGTTGAAGTTACTCCTTAACTTCTGCTCCATCTTTCCCACCCCCAGCAGTCTGTGTGTGTGCTGACCTGTGCAGTGCCATGCAGGAGGTTTTCTCCACCTGAGCAGGAAAACGAGGATTTTATGTGGTATCTGCCACCTCCGTTCCTCTAGGAATAGCCCTGCTATCTCCCTGCTAACCAGTGAACTTCCAAACCTCATTCCATCTCAGATGCACTGTGTCAACTTCTGGTGTCTCTTCCACGCACGTTACTCCGTGCTGATACTAAAAATGCTTTAGCAAGAGTTGATACTTTTGGTTTTGCTACAAAACTTGTATTTCTCTTAATCCTGGTCTGGAATCTACTTGCTGATCTAAACATCCCCATACAAAAGATGTTAAAAAGAAGTTTTAACCCCCTGTGGATGTTCTGTGCCATGACTTGGTGAGGGCTCTGCCCGCCTCTTCTCCGCAGAAATCAGTGCATATTTTCAGGGCTGAGATTCCATGTCCTTGCTATATCTGAGGTGCTTCCCACTGGCTGTGCCCTGCGCTGGAGTTATTGGCCTGCTGGGCTTGACTCAACACGCAGGGCTCATCTATTTCTCCTTAAGCAAATAGAGGGTAAGGGATGCTAAAGCCAGTAAATCCAACTAATTAGTTGTGTAAATTAAAGCTGAGGAGCTCTGTGCTGCAGCCTGTGCCTGGGTAGTGGTTAGAGGCACCACAAATCTGCATCGCCGCCTGCCAGAACGCCCGAAGCTAAAAAGAAGCGTTTTTTTCTGTTAAATTGTAATCATTTTACATGGAAAATGGCCTCTGTGTATCTGCTGGGAATGGGATTTGTGCTGCTGGGTGCAGTTAACAAGCCAGTCTGTCAGGAGGGCTCTGCATCAGCACAGGTTTTGTCCTGTTTGTGGGAGTTTTTGGAAACTGGAGACCACCGGTTTGATGGGAACACCCCCCACCAGCCTCCTGCTGGAGAGTACCAGTGCTGTGCAGCAATGTGCAATTATTTTCCAACTGAAAAGACAGGGAGCATCCTCCCTGGTGAGAGCCCACTTGCAGTGCTGCATCCAGCCCCGAGGTCCCCAGCACAGGAAGGATGTGGAGCTGTTGGAGCAAGCCCAGAAGAAACCATCAAGATGATCAGAGGGATGGAGCAGCTCTGCCACGAGGAGATTTGGGGGAAATTTGTGGCCTTCCAGTGAAGGCAGACTACAGGAAAGATGGAGAGAGACTATTTACAAGAGCCTGAAGTGACAGGACAAAGGGGAAATGGCTTCAAACTAACATTATTCGATTATTTGGATTATTTGGAAAAAGTGACAGTATTCTCCTCCCATCCCTGAGCTCTGCCACAGGTGGGGATGAAAAGGAACAAGGAAGGAAAATGGACTAAATTCAGTGAGTGCATCCAGCAGATACTGAGTTTCAGGATCATTTGTGTCAGAAGAATCACCCAGCTTGATGGCACAGGGATTTCATTGTCCCTAAATCATCCCAGATATGGTAATACCATACCCAGGGACTAATATTGCTGGCTATAATTCCTGAGAAATGGCTCCTTATCCTGCAGTTCGTGGAGATGAAATGGAGCTCAAGTTAAATTCACAATTTACAGAGTGAGCCCATCGTTTGTAAGGGATGGGAAGGGGATGGCACACGGGGAGCTGATGCTGAGTAAAGTTGACTGAGGCTAATAAAGAGCTTTATTAAGTTGGCTTTAGAAGATTTCTGATGTGAAAGGCTGGGTTCCTTTTAAAAGCCTTTTATTAAAAACTGTTTTGTCAATCTTTTGGGGTTTTAACCATGTCCTTGCAAAGGGAGTCAGAAAAATCCATGGTGTGGCAGAAGGAAAGCATCGGGAGACAACTTCCTAAATGTGAGATCTTTCAAAACGCATTAAAGCCTCCAAACAAGAACATTTCACTGCCCTAAGTATACCAAACCAGAGAGCACTTGGAGCAGGTAGAAGGAACAGCCCTGTGGTGGCTGAGATGACCCAGCTGTGGAGCAGCTCATCCCTCCACCTTCCAAAGCACCCACAGGTGCTGCAAGACTTTGCATTTTGCTGCTGGACACACAATCCCCCAACATTTCTAGTTTTCCCCTTCCAAACAGGCTCGATAGTACATTTTATTTATTTATTCTTACTCAATTATCCCACTGAGTTTACTTTTGGATTTTTAACACATTTCCCTCCAGGCAGCAGCTCTCCCCTGCTCTCAAGCTTGTTGGTTGCCACTGCTGTGCAGAGGTGAGTGTATATGGCAACTGGGATGCTAGAGAGGAGTTACTATGAGATTACTACAATTCTGGTTCCTCTAGATCACTCTTCTGGCACTGCCCAGACAGATTTTTGTCTGCCTTTGTTCTGTGCTTCTTGTTGGAATTCAGTGTTATCTCAGCACAGGAGCTGAACATAACCTGTATTAGATGTCCTGAGTTAGGCCTGAGGACTGATTGTAAACTGAGGCAATTAAATGAGTTTTTCTCATAATTTCCTTCTTACTCGGGGTAATACCAGAGGTTGTTGCTGTGTTGTGAGTGCTTGGTGAATGGGCTTTGCTGGCCTGCAGCCGGGTGGGAGATGCCCAGGTTTCCCTGCCATGCCATGATCCAACTCGCTCCTGTTGTTGCCAAGGCCCTCCAGAGGAAAATTCCACTGATCCCGAATCGATTTCTATTGCAAAAGAGCTATCCACGATTCCAGAAATAAGGGGGATCTGAGGCACGCTGGCAGGGGAAAGCTGGATTTGGCAACCCCACGGTGTCTCCTCGCCACAGCCCGGTGGACTCGGGGGTTTGTGCGGTGCTGTTTTAGCTCATTAGCACGCTTTGATTAACAGCCTGTTCCTTCCCTTCGCCACACGGTGGTACCAGGAAACACAGAATCGGGGCTGAGAGACCAACAAACGGCAGGGAGAGCCCAAAACAGCTCGGCAAACTCAGAGGGGTTGGAGCCTGGGTTGTCACTGTCCAGTCTGTGTTATTTATTTTGAGAAAGCAGAGGTGCTGCTCCAGCAACTTCCATCCTCTGCCACCATCAGAGGCTCAGCATCAGTCAGGCAATACTCACCAGAGCAATGTGAGTCCCCTCTGAGCCTCTCCTTGTAGTTTTTGTTAAGTTTTCGCTCGAAACCCAGGCAGAGAGCTCAATTCCCCATCAGTTTACAGGCATAGCTGACATTTCACAGGAGTCTATCCATGGTAAATCAAGCCTTTGAACTTCGGCTTCCCAAATTCTATTTTAGGAATCACTGGACCATTCCTTTTCCTCCTCAGGCCATTATTGCAGCTGTTGTGGCTCATGTCTTGAAAGTCTGAGCCTAAACTAGAGCTGCCACTATCCATCTCATCTGTCCTCAGCTGGGGAAGGGATACTTTATCCTAAACCCAGATTTGAATAAGTATCGTATAAGCCTGGTCACTTTAAGCCTTGCTGACACAAACTGCTTATGTCAGACAACCTGAGATCACAAAATAAATAATAATGTTCAAAGCAATAATACCTTGTTTATTGGAAAGCTTCCTGTGCTTTTTGTCATGTTTCCTTTCCTTTTTGTGTACCAGTATTTTGAGTGCATGTGCTGTTTCTGTACAAGCCAAATTTAGGGAACTGAATTGTAATATCTGTGTTAATTCACAATCTCTTTTAAAAAAACCTCATCAGAGTGATTTTTGTGGTGCTGCAAAACTGTGGGCTCACTTTGCCAGCCAGCAAGTTTTACCAGCATTGCACCTAAGTCACTCTGTGATGCTTATTGGGCTGAAGCAATGCCGTCAACTGCTGGTTTTCCTTCACCTTTTACATTATCAGAAGCCTTGGTCGTTGGGTTATCTCCTTCTAGCACACGCTTTCCATGTTTACCTTTTCCAAGGAGCAGCGTGTAAAGCTGGAAAGGAAGTGGCTGCTTCCCAGAGCTGGCAGGATTGCAGGGGAAGCACTTGATACCCTCGTGATACTTCCTTGAAGTGGATGCAAATCGGAAAGATGAGCTCCTCATGAGCCAAACTCATTCCTTTGCTTCAGTTCTCAGCACCTGCTTGGGGCGGGGATTTATGAATTTATTGGGAAGGGGATTTATGCATTTATTGGGGCAGGGATGTATGCATTTATTGGATGAAGTGGGCAAAACACCACCCCGAATTACAGGAAAAAGTCAGCAGGCAGAGATTTCCAGTCACAAGGATAAATGCTGCGGCATGAAGGTGTAGCAACCATTGAAACCAAAAGTTTCGGGGACATCTGACTGTGCTGAAAAACATGTAGATTCTATTCCCATGTCTCCCTTGAACAGGCCCTGTCCCCGTGCCCTGGTAGTTCCTGGGTAATGAACCTACGGGGATTGTTCTGTGCTAAGCAAAATGAGCAGCCCAGGGTTCCCATCCATTTGCAGGGAATGCTTTGGGAGTTTGGCTTATTGATTAACTCAGTGAATGAACAATTTCTGTCAGCACACAGGGTTGAGCCAGCCTTTAGCTTATGGTTTGTGCTCGGGGAGGAAAGGCTGGGCTGGACAGGGCTTGGAGCAACCCAGTCTAGTTGAAGGTGTCCCTGCCCGTGGCAAGGGGGTGGAACAAGATGGGCTTTACAGTCCCTTCCAAACCATTCTGGGATTCTCTGAAAACAACAGGCCCGCTCAGCCCAGGACTGGGAATGCTGATAAACCCCCTTCCTCTTGCCCTTCAGGGAGGAGGTCGGGCTGGCAGCCCCAGGCTGACGTGTGCTGGCTCCAGCTCCCTGATATCCTATACCATGAGCCTGCCCTGCACACAGGAGTAAACAGATTGTTTAAGATAAACCTCCCCAATGTCACCCCAAGGTCCTTGTCACATGCTGCGTGGCCGGAACTGGGCCTGAGCATTCCCAGCCCCCGTGCGCCGGAGCGGTGAGAACCACACGGGTTTGGTTTTCAGGCTCAGATTCGTTGGGTTCCTGCCTGGCACAAAGCAACAGCGAGCAGGTAACATTGCACAACCAGGCAGAGGTGAGGACAGAGCTGGGAATTCCTCGTGCTGGTTCCCCAGCGCCGTTCCCATGCTCCGCTGCCTTGCGCAATTCCCTCTCCTCACAACAGGGAACCTTCCAAGCATCACCCCCTCACCCACTTACAGATCCTGTAGGGGTTTTACCTCTAGACACCGTCCCCATCTTGCACTGGGAGGCAAACAGCTCCATTTTTCCTCCTGACTGGTGCAAAGGACTGCAGGACCATGAGGGGTGACAAACACGCTCCGTGCAGGCTGCTTTCCCCTGTTCCTGAGGGGCTTTGCTTTCTGCCACAGCCCTTTCACTCCACTGAAAGATTAATTTCTAAGACCCCCGCGCTGATATTTGAACCCATCTGTTTCAGTGATGATATTTAAACCCTGTATCTTCTTCTTCCAAAAGCTTCTGCTGGTGATCTCGTAGAAGGGACATTTATCTGTTGGTAATTGACTCCCATATTAACTTCCAACTGGCAAACAGCTGCCAAAAAACTGTTTCCCATCTCTGTTGATCAATAGTCCCTTTCAACGAGTATCTGGTGTTCCTGAGTGCTAACAGCTAATAGCACTATGATTCTTAAACTATTTTAAGGACTGTAGCATATCCCAGAGTCCTTATATCTGATTGAATGCTTATGAGTTAAATAACGTTGCATCAGATGTTATTTATTATCAATTTCCGACATACTGACCCTGTTTCCACCATATCTTGTGCTGGGCAGCTGCCACAGGACATTTATCTCCAGCATTGTGTCAGTGGCTTCTTAGGTTGAGGGAGAAAATGATTCTGTGCAGACCGTAAATAGAAAAATGAGACAGCAGGTCTGGCCAGGAATTTCTGAAAGCAGGTTGGGAGCAAATATCTGATTTCCCACAGGAAAGGAGGCACTACCCACCTTGTAAGTCTCAATTTCGCTGTCGCTGAAGTCAGTGGCAGAACTCAAACCAGCTTCCAGGGCTGGAGCAGTTTAAACTGCTCACTGCCTCTTCCAAAACATTTGTTGGCATAAAATAACACCCACTGAAGCTTTTATCTACCCACTGGGTGACAAAATACCCGATTAGTCAAGTTTTTACTTTGTAAGTTACGGGTACTCAATGGCTGGAGGCTCATGGGAGAGCTTAGCAGAGACAAATGAGAGGGAAAGTTCTTGAATTCTTGGACATGAATGCTGGGACACACTTCTCTATAAAAGATATTTATTCCTCCCTTCACCACTTGATCAACATCGCCCTCCCCTCTGCACTGTGACAGAGGACAGGCACAGCCACAGCGTGACAAAGAGGTGGCTTCAATCACATGGGTGCCCACAAAGTTTAGAGGAAGAAAGATAAAAGGGGGTTCTCGCTTTCGATGCCAGAAATTGTCTTTTCTGAGCAGCTCTGCAGTGTGACAATAAAATGAGAGCAGCACACAAAAACTGGGGAGGTGGATTTGTAGCCTGCTAGTGGAAAACCCTTTGGGCTGAACTTGCAGTGCCTGGATGGGCGTGAAAGAATAATTTTGAGAGAGGATTTTTCTAGTTAAGGATCAAGCAGTTCTTCTCCTGTCAGCAAAGGTGTGAGTCCTCTTGGTAAACTCACCCAGCAGGGCACCAAACCTCTCCTCAGAGAGCCAGAAAAGGCCCAGCTGGACAGTCCTGACATTTCTGACACAAACCACAAGAGCCTCTTTTGGGAAGAAGGATGTCTAAAGAGCAGCCTCCAAGCTCCTTCCTTTACTCATGAAGGTGGGAGGAAGGAAAGAGCAATTTAAAAGTCAGGCACAAAGTACCAGCCTTGTATTTCTGCCCCATTCTACAGCGTCCTACATGATGTGCAATGCTGAAAAATATCCAGAATCTGTTTGTCTGGGGGTTTTTTTTGTAATGCTGATGAGGGACAGATAGATTTTCTTTTGCCAGGGAATCGGGTTTCTGACATCACTGAACCTGCTGTGCCTTTTGTTCACTGCCAAAGTAGGAAACTATTGAGCACAGTGTCGATGTGTCTCCTACCTGGCCATGAGGCTGAGTCACACCTGTGCTCTGCCTCAAGCAGTTTCTAAAACACAGAAAACAAGTGGTATTAGAAGAGAAACTGGAGTCCTGCTCTTCTGTCCCTAAATGATGAAGGCACCTCTTTCCCCCACCTCTTCCAAAAACTGTGCTTGTGTTATGCCTTCGTTTGTAATACACTCAATCATTAGGCCAAAACATCCCCAGTCAGGATAATTTCTCATATCTTAGTAGTTTATTTCTCTGGCTGTTTTGGGGATGTGGCTTTTCAAGGCTGGATGTGTGCAATGGTCTCTGTTTACTAAGAGGACCGAGAAGTAAAATGCTGCCAGTCATTCTGAAATCAGAAATAAAGCTCAGGTTCCCCCTAAGGAAAATAGCTTTATGAGGTCCTTGAGCTTCTTGTCAGGATTTCTGAAACTCACTTCCAATTTTAAAACGCTTTCTTTATTTTCTACACGTGGAGTGGTGGCATCCCAAACCCCAGAAGGGGGTAATTAGGAGCAGGTATCTGTGTGTGCCCTCTGTGAAGCAGGATGGGACTTGTTCAGTTGCAGGACGAGACCGCAAACACTGGGATGGCATTTTCCTCTCACTGGGATTCTGTTGAAATGTGTTGTTGTTTTCCCCTCCCCTGTCTGGAGAAACTGGGACCTGTGTGCTCTGGAAGTAGCACAAAACCGAGGGTATCTTTTCGTACCCACTTAAAAGCCCCATCACTTGTTTACAAGATCTTAAACCTAAAAGAACCAGAAACCCCACTGTATTTGGTGCTGTGTTTACTCAGGTTTCTCCCTGGCTGGGGTCGGTGCAAACAGCCCTGGCAGCTTCACTTCTGTTTACAGTTTCTAATAGTTTTCTCTTTCATGTTATCACTCCCTCACATTGCCCTACACTGGAATAAACTACAAACAGAGCTCTGTGCTCATTAAAAACAAAATTTGCCCGATAACTCGCTCTAAATAACTTCCCACCTGGGCTGAAAACCATTTTAAAAATTAAATTTAAAAAAAAAAAAAAAGGTGAGGAATTGCTTAAATTTTATACAGGGCTTTGGAAAAAAGTCTTTTCCATGTAGAAAAAGGAAAGTTTTATGGAAGAAACTGTTCTCTGTGAGGGTGGGCAGGCCCTGGCACAGGTTTGCCCAGAGAAGCTGTGGCTGCCCCATGCCTGGGAGTGTCCCAGGCCAGGTTGGACGGGGCTTGGAGCAACCTGGGCTGGTGGGGGGTGTCCCTGCCCATGGCAGGGGGTGGAATGAGATGAGCTTTAAAGTCCCTTCTAATCCAAACCATTCCATGTTTCCATCTGTGGTTTGAGCCACTCTTGACCTCAGATTTTCTGAAGGCAGAGTGGGTCAGGGGAGCCTGCAGAGCTCAGCTGGTGGGGGGTGCTGAGCACAGCAGGTGCTGCAGCCCGCAGAACACAAGCCCCCAGCAGCTTGTCCTGGATCCAGACGGCTGGATGGGCTGTGAAACAGCTCCTCTGAGCTCCCAGGAAATAGCCAAAGGTTAGGCCAGAGCCACAGGCCATTGGGCAGAGCGTTATTGGCCTCACATAGCTGGAATACCGAAAAACCGAGTCACCTCCCACTCTCCCCCCAGGACTAAGCAATGTCTGGGGTTGGAACAGATGGTTTTCTCCTTTTGTTCGGGTATCCAGGGCTGCGTCCTGAGCGGGAGCAGGAGCAGGAGCAGGAGCAGGAGCAGGAGCAGGAGCAGGAGCCGACCACCACTCGTTTATTTGCATCCAGGAAAAGGGAAGGTAACTGATACAGGAGACGGGCAGCGATTGTATCCATGACAACCAGCAGATATGGCCTCGCTGCCTCGCAGCTCCTTCCCCATCGCCTTCCCAGGGCACATCCCGGCTCCGACGGGTCCCTCTCCTCAAGGCACCTCTTGGCTGCGGCTCAGTATCCCTCAGAGATACGTACAAAACCCACAAATCAAGCCAACGCAGCAGAATTCCCTGCCTTGAGCTGCGTGTGCTTCACCAAGGGGCTCCCTGGGAGGGGTTTCGGGAGATCCGGATGCAGGGATGGCGTGGTTTACAGAAACACCACGTAGGGTAGGCTTGGCAGATTGAGAATCTGCAGAAGCAGCAAGGAAAAATGCCATTTATTCTGGGGGGAAAAAAAATAAAAGGGATTCCAATATGTTGGACACCTTCAGAAACACCGGTGAGCTGAGCAAGGGAGTGTGATTCTCACCTGTGTGGGGAATGTCAGGACAGGTTAAAGGTGTTTGCTCTGTGAATAAGCCTCACTCTGCACAATCCCTGTCCAGGGGAGCTGCCTGGGTTGTGTTTCCCCAAGAGCTCTGCATCCCGCTGCCTGCTGTGGTGCAGTTCCTGCATTCCAACTGCTGCCTGGACCTGCCTTGGGAAACGCTGGCATCTGAGGCAGCTGCAATCACACCCGGTGCTGGGGAAGGGAAAGAAATCTGTCGGAAAAGCAAAAAGCTGTTAGACACAGCCCATTTTTCTCATTTCCAGGGCCCCTGCTTTATATCTTCTACGCAGTTCGTACCACGCTAAGGAAGAATGTTCCTGGGATCAAAACAAGGTGATCCATCATCTCTTCCTCCATAGTGGCAAAACAAAGCAGAAGAGGCAAAGAAATGAGATGCTGAATGGAGATCTGGGGCTTAGAAGACAGGCCATGGAGTGTACAAGTTCTGCCCTGGCATTGAAAATGTGCCTCAGTTTCCCTGGGAGGACAGTGGGACAACAACGAGCTCTGGAACTGATTAGTCAAAATTAAGAGTACAAAGAGGGTTGCTGCAAGCTCTAATTTACTGACTGTCTTAGCAGATTACATGAGACTGTAAATTGTAGCAGACATTTGGGGCTCAGCCCTTCGAGTTCTTGTGCCTGTGAGCTTTTTGGATTGTGTATAAAAACATCATCCCACGGAGCAGGCAGGGAATGATGTCCCTGGATTCAGAAAATGAGAGGATATGGTGAGCCATGGGAGCACTGTGTGGTTACGGGGAGAATCACTTGTCCAGCTTGTGGAATAACAAGGGAAAATTGGCTCTAGCAATGACATGGATCAGCCTCCATCCACTTTGGAACAGCTTCTTTGGGGATGTCCTGGTTTCAGCTGGGATAGGGTTAATTTTCTCCCTAACTGGCTTAACGAATGTTGTCAGCCTCTCTGCAAAGGAAAACGTTGCACAGCCAGCCAGCTGCAGAGGCAAAAATATCTACAATTGTATTTGAGGAGGATTTGATGGTTTTAAAACCAAACTAAAACCCGCAGCATTTTGAATTTTCAGCAAATGCAGCACTGACAAAGGATGCAGCTGATCCAGAGTCTCTGTTTACCACGGCAGCAGCTCTTCCCAGCCTGCAACTGCCTCAGAAAAATGCCAGTCTATATGTTTTAATCACTGTATTTAGCCATGACAGTCACCCAAACAGAGGATTTTGCTTTTTGCACCATGATTCCAGGATCAGGGATGCTTTTTATAGCTGTTCTTTGACGGGAAATACACCCTGGGGGACACCACTACCTCATCTCTCTTACCCTGACATCCTGCCCTGGACTTAGCAGCAATCTCCTGTGGCAGGTTTCACCTTCTGTTAATCCAGCTAGGATTCAGCATTATCTGGTGGGGAATTGAGGGAAGGTCGGTCTGAAAATACCTTCTATCAGCAGAGACATGGCTTCCCTTGGAGTCTTGGAGCTGCCGAATTGCTGTGCTGTCACTGAGGCCTTTTTTGGGGTGTTATCTTAATTTTGAGATACTGTAGAGCTACCTCAGCAAAATCCTCTCCTGGCCTTCAAAAAAAGTAGCTGCAGAGATGCAGAGAATAATAACTCACAAGTCATTTGTAAGACAGCAATGTCTTTAATTTGCTGTTTTACTACAAGAAGTGGGCAGGATAATTTGGCGGTTTTATTTAGGTGCAGTGGTATCCTGGGCTTAGAGCCATTGTCTTCTTCCAGCCTGAGGAAGTGATTGCTCCATAAAGCTTCATGATTTCTGGTTTTTGTCAAGTCCAGGGGCAGCCTGCCTGTCTCTGCCATGATATATGATGGACTTTCTGCATCCCAAGAGACCTGCCAGGGGTAGAAACAGCAGCATTCCTGTCTCACTCCCCTGCGTAGACCTTGCTCTGGATATTGCCCATGGACCTTACACTGTGACCTTGAAAAGCAAAACCTGCTTTTCTCCTATAACTCTTCAACACTTCAAAAGTAATTTATTTTTAACTTTTTTTTTTTTAAAATTGTTTATAATTACAGTGGAGATCTTGGAATCAGGAACTTCCCAGGAGTCAATGACCAGCCTGAAATCCCCCCTCAGCTGCTGCAGGTTCCTGCTCAGCACCTGATCCTGCCTGACTTCCATGCATGGAAGTTGGGAGGCATTCAGTGGGAAATGGCCTTTGTGCTTGGCACTGCAGCTCAAATATTCCCTCTGGGCTTGTCACCTGGATGGGAAGCTCCAAGTGCACCTGGATGTGATGGATTCATGGGACCTGACATTAAACCATGGGCAGGCCACCAAGCAGAGTCTTATTCTCCTTCCAAAAAGGAAACAGCACTGTCCTGGACTCACCTCCCTCTGCATTCCCACCTGGATCCCTCTGACCTGCACCAGAGCAGAAGGAAAGGGAGATGGGTTTGGCAAACCAGTGAAGAAGGTAAATGGGATTCTGGTATTGACATCACTGTGTTATTGATGCCATTCAAAGCAGGTTGCAGCAGCTGGAGGCTGGATGTAACCAGCCAGCACACCGTGTTCCAGACAGCGGGGGGAAATTACGGACAGCTTTGGAGCTGAGTGAATAACTCGCCACAAGATCTCCTTCAGCTTGCTCCAACAGCAAGTGCCATGAGTTTAATTGGCTCTAACAGGACCTCAGTACCAGGCGGGGTGGATTTGTGTTGTTTAATGCCTTCGTCTGGGGCTCCAGCACGCACGGCACAGACGGGGGCTCCGAGCACAGCACTCGGAGACAGCGATTCCCAGGCTTGGCTCAAACACATGTCACCGTGGGAATTTTCTCCACTCGATTCCCCCATATGCAGAAAAGATGGCAGCTCTTTCCTAAATCGCAAGCAGGTCCTGGTGATGACTCACAAATTAGTTTCACGTGTTTGGAGAGTCACTGCAATTTTTCAAAGCACCGGGCTCTGGCTTAATTTGGTTTTTTCAGGGTGTACTACCCTCTCAGAACAGGTAAAGGGCCGAGGGACACCTGCCCTCAGAATGCACAATCCCAGCTCCACAGGCTTCCACTCCGGCTCGTTAAATGTTTCCAGCCACACCTTGATGAAGTCAACCCTTAGCGATGCATCCTTGAACAAGATTTGCTTTCTTTTTATTTCTTAACAAATAGTTTTATAATGGAACATTGAAAACATGGTGCATTGGGGTTTGGTAAAATGTGAATAGAACGAAATATTTTCCTATTTGAGAAACGTGACAAGTGGGAATAGTCAGGAATTCTGAACAGCTGCACTTAAGGCACCTTTCCGCGGAGGATCTCCAAAGGTGGATGTGTTCTTCATCCCTGTTTTGTAGGGAAGGTGGGGGGGTTCTGCAGGACGTGATGAGCAGGGTCTCACGGCACATCTTGAACTTGGAATCTGGATTTCCCAGAGCATTGCTGGGCACTGGTGAGGCTGCACCTCGAATCCTGGGGCAGTTCTGGGCCCCTCACGACAAGAAAGACATTGAGGGGCTGGAGCACGTCCAGGGAAGGGAATGGAGCTGGGGAAGGGGCTGGAGCAGCAGGAGCGGCTGAGGGAGCTGGGGGGGCTCAGCCTG
>JAWWEU010000062.1:5646911-5671441 GCA_035583155.1 Acropternis orthonyx
GGAGGCTCGGGGGGACCGTCTGGCTCTGCAAGTCCCTGCCAGGCGGGGGGAGCCGGGGAGGGTGTCGGGCTCTGCTCCCAGGGAACAGGGACAAGATGAGAGGGATTGTCCTCAAGTGTGCCAGGGGAGGTTTAGGTTGCGTATCAAGAAATATTTCTTCACCAAAAGGGTGGTCAGGCATTGGAACAGGCTGCCCAGGGCAACGTCGGAGTCCCCATGCCCGGAGCGATTTAAAAGCCGTGTAGGTGCGGCACTTGCGGACGTGGCTTAGCGCTGGCCTCGGCAGCGCTGGGGGAACCGCCGGACTCGATGCTCGAGCGGGGGGAGCTTTCCTCCACCTGAACGATCCCCGCGCTGCCAACCCCTGCGCCCTGGCTGCCGGATGCTCCAGCCCGAGGATCCCCGCAGCCCCTCCCCGGCCCCGCCGCCCGCCCCCCGCCCCGCCCCGGCCCGCAGCCGGTGGGTGCCCAGCCCGGCGGCGCTCGGAGCCAGCCCGGCGGCTCGGGCACCCGCCGGCAGCGATGCCGCTCGCCCAGCTCGCCGAGCCCTGGCCCGACATGGAGCTGGTGCATCTGGACACGGAGGTGAGCGGCCACGGCCGCGGGGAGGGAGGAGGGGGGCTGCGGGGCGGGTGGGCGCCGCCGAACAAAGGAGAGCCCGGTGGGACCCCGGCGGGACCCCGGCGGAGCGGGGGATGCGGTGCCGCCCGCCCCGAGCCGCTCCCCGGGCCGGAGCCGAGCGCTGCCGGGGCTGCACCGGGGCTCGGTGTGTGCTCCCCGGGCTGGGCTGGGGGCACCGGGGGCTGCCGGGCTCGCTGCTGCTCCTTGCAGCCTGGGATGGTTCGGGGAGCGCACGCAGCGCTCCCACATCTCCGCGGCACGGAGGGGAAAGGACCGCGCTGAAGGCCCAGGGGATAAATATCTCAGTTTTGGGGTTGGTTTTTTTCCTCCCGCGCTCTCCCCTCGCCCTCCCAGCCCCGGCTGCTCGCACAGGCCTGCGCTGCCAACTCCGATCTCGCTCCTGTGTCACTTCTCTGGGTGTGTGCTCTGCTCTTGCCTCCCACTTTTCCTCCTCATTAAGACCCCCGCAAGCCAGATGTGCAGGATGGTGCTCAGCCCCTGTCCCCATCCCCGGCTCGGGCCACAGCCATTTCCCACGGAAGGGACAGCTTGCAGCAGTTGTCACCCTCTGCAGAGCAGCCGGCTGAGGCACTGTGCTCTGCAACTCTTTAGTTAAACATCTCATCCAAATTGGCACTAGCAGCTTTCCTGGAGGAACCAGAGGGAGGGTGGGGATTTTGTCCCAGGTATTTCACAGTCCTTGGTGCTTTCCTATTGTTTTGGCTGGATTTGATGCTGTCACAGTCCTTTATCGTGCCTCGGGATGTTGCAATGGTTAATCAGTCAGATTTGCTCGTTCCTATTTAAAATTGCCTCTTAAGAGATCTCTGCTTTGAGTGCAGACAGCGTTTCACCCCTGCTGCAGAGACAGCAGGGAGGTGTGTTGGTCACCAGCGGTGGGGTTTCCTAATTTTCCTCAGCCAGGTATGGCACAGCTTCCCCTGGAGCTCCCCGTGCACTTGGGGGCTGCGTGGAGGGTCTGCCTGGGCCAAACACCGGGCACGGGGGTGCTGTGGGTGCAGAGCATCCTCTCTGAAGCATCGCTGGAGTAATGAGGATGAGTTTGTGCTCGGAGAGGGGGAGAGCAGGAAAGTCCTGCGGCGATTCCCGAAATCACGGCGTGCGCCCGGAGCCGGGGCGTGGGTTATTGCCGGGAGACAGGGCTTTTTATTTGTGGTTTCTCCCTTCCTAAGTAGGGAGATGCCTGAAAAGCCAGAAAACGCCACTAGACTCACAATGGGAGGAAACTAATGCCAGCGCCCCGGGGCTGTGGATGCCGTGGGCGAGATTTCATTCAGTCCCTAATCCCGGGTCCCCCAAGTGCCGGGCAGGGGCTGTGTCAGCATCACGGGGTCGGTTCAGAGGGGGGATCGCTGTGGTTGTCAGCCCGGGTCAGCTGCGGAGCTGCCGGCAGCAGCACGGGCTGGTTTTCCTCATTGCATCAGTAAGCGGGTGTGTTAATTGTAAACGGAAACTGGAGGGAGCCTCTGGCTCTCCCCTTCCCCCACCTCACCTTGGCCACAGGTCAGGGTCAGGCGCCACGTGCAGGGGAGATTTCTGCGGGTCAGGCTTTTTGGATCTCAGGTTCTCAAGTGGGATGTTAGCAACTTACCTCCCTTTGGTTTAAGGTGGTGGGTAAACACTCTTGGCTCCAGCGAGGAAAACAGTACAGGTGTTTTCTCCTCTACACCTGGGCCGGAATTCAGAGAGTCCCCTGAGATCCAGCAGCATCTGAGAGCAGCCGAGAGGGACTGAGGCTTGGGAGGAGTTTTGCACCTTGAGGCTAAAATCACCAAGGGTAGGGGCCCAAGGGGGAAGTTTTCACCATTCCTGGGAGAGGTGGCACGGCTGAGAAAGCGAGGAGACTTTTCTGGAACACCAGTTACGTAAATTGCCCTGGGATCGCTGCCATCCAGGTTAGAAACCGGCTTCCTCCGACCTTTGCTTTCTGAGTCATGGAGCAGAGGTGCTGTCACCGTGCTGGTGGAGGCATCAGTCCTATTGTTGAGGGATTTGGGGTTTTTCCACTGTGTTCCGGGAGGATTGGCCCTCTGGTGTCCCTTGTCTTGGCCCACTGGAGCTCAACTGTGCCAGGGAAATGCGTGGGAGTGGGTGGCACTGGGAGCTTGGAACTGGTGCCCTGCAGGAGCCAAGTGCTCTCTGTCCCGGGGACTGAGTTTTGTAATACTTTTTCCTTCTTTTTTTTTTTTTTTTTCCTTTTTCTTTTTTTCTCCCATTCTCTCCTCTGATTATATTATTCCAAATATTGCTTACGTACTAGAAAAACCTGTCTGGGTCAGAGGACAAGCGCTGGAGAATGAAGCTGAATGACACAGAAATCCTTCCCTGTGCGGGTGGGCAGGCCCTGGCACAGGTTGCCCAGAGAAGCTGTGGCTGCGCCATCCCTAGAAGTGCCCAAAGCTGGGTTGGACAGGGCTTGGAGCAACCTGGGCTAGTAGAAGATGCTCTTGCCCATGTCCTTCCCAATCCAAACCATTCTGGGATTCCATGACTTCATCCCCATAGCAATGGATCTGTCATCAGGGCTCCGCTTTGCTTTAAGTTCTTGTTTCATTACGCAAACGTACAACAGCGAAACTGACGTGGGATTACGCCAAACTCAACCACTTCAAGCTAATTATTTTTGCCTGTACCATTCTTTACTGAGCAGGAGCTGTTCATGAATAACTCTTTCTCAAGCGTTGTAGCTGAACAATGCAAAAACTATGATCAAAAGACAAGGGAGGCAGCTGAGTGTCTCTGATATGCCTTGTGCAGAGACTCCTCAGTCTCTTTGGGCTCTGGGAGTTCTTTCAGAGATCTCTATTTTTGCAGAATTACTTCCTTTCTCTGAACTGCAATAGGCAAGATCCATAAATTCCACTCAATAGTAATCATAATTTAAAAATGCCTTGTTCTTGCATCAAGCAGAAGCTCTGGCATGAGGGGTTTCTTCCCCCACTCCTTCCTCCTCCGAGTGCTTCGTGATTCAACAGAGCTGGGTGAAAGAGCATCTCTGGGTACCTGGTGCCCAGGTTGTGTTTTGGGCATCTCAGAAATGACTGGTCAAAAGGTCCAGAAATAGCAGCAGGCTGCTTTTCCAGGCAGAGCTGTCGATAACCCAGCATGACTCGTGCTGGTGGTGTAACCACAGAGCGCAGCAGGAGCGGGCACCGTCCACACCGTCCTGCCAGCGTGCCACTCGTCCTGGTTTCACATCAGAGCACACTGGCCTGGTCTCTAAATTGCTCCCTGTGCTGCGGATTATGTGGAATTAAAAGGATTTAAAACACAAGATGTCCTAAGATGAGTATCTCCCAAGTTCAGCCAGGCAGTTGCGTAACTGAATACACTTGTTTTCCAGGATGCTTTTTCTGAGGGCTATTAAGGAAACTTCAGAGCAGCAGGAGGGGTTTGTGTCACCTCTGGGGCTGTTGGAGTGGTCGCTCGGCCAGAGGTGCCCTCGCTGCTGGGCTGCTGCTCCATGTGCCCCTCAGATTAGCTCTGTAATCCCCGTTTCCGCTCACCCCGGAGCAGGGCAGGCTGGAAAGCTGCAAGGACAGGCTGCTGGCCCCTGGTGAGGCTCATGCTGTGCCTTCCTGGTAACCCTGCTCTGCCACAATCTGTGTCAGCCCCAAGGGAAGGAGCCGTGCCTCCCTCCTGCAGCACATACTGCCTGGTTGCTGCCCAGGGGAGATCTTCAGGATTCTCTTGGAGCTGGACATTCAGGAGGCTCCTCTCCAGCCCTTAGAACAATGTGCTGTGAGAGAGCATCTGCAGGGAGGCAAACACACATGCCCTCACTCACCCCTGTGTGCAGGGGGAGGGCAGAAATAAAGCGTTTTAAAGAGGCAAATGTCAAACCAAGAAACCCACAAACTATTTCAGCTCTGCTTACGACGTGGTGAATGGCCGTATTTTATCCTGGCGATGAGTCTGAACTGTGTGTTTCCATCTGGGACACTTACAAATGGCCCTCGAATTCCATATGAGGGAATAAGGACTGGCTCTGCTCTGGGGTGGATGGAAAGTGCTTGGCTGTAAACACTGCAGTTCTCTGCTCGCACATCTGCCTCACATCAGCCTGAGAAAGCAACTTTCATCAGGAGCTTCGTCCCTCTAAAACCAGGGAACTACACGCCCAGGAAACCTCCCTGGTGTGGGCACTGTTCCCTTTCGTTCCACATTTCTTCCATCCTCAGGTAGGATGGATTTCTGTCAATGGCAGGGTGTAGGACAAGTGTTCCTTGGAGCAGGGAGCTGATGAAAGGCAGCACTTGAGGTCTCGTGGGTCCGTGGGTGGAACCTGGTGTTTCCCAGCTTACCCTGGAAGCTGAAGGGTTGGATGGACCCTGCATGAACTCACCCCTCTCCTGACACCTGCCTCGTAGATCTGTTCTCCAGACCATGACCCAGGCACGGCATCCCTCTGTCCAACACAGAAATTCTGCTTCCTAGGCTGTTTTAGACAAAACCAGCCCTCCCTGAGCTCTGGTTTGGATTTGCAGCCAGTTATGAATTGTTGATCAGTGACAGCTGAGCCAGTAAACATCAGTGTGTTTCCAAGTCTGGTTATCTCCAGCGCTGTGTCTCCCCCTTCGTTGTGGGGGCTGTTCATAAACACAAATCTTACTTCACTGCTCAGCTATTCTTTGTGCTGATGGCACCAAGAGCTCCCTGTAAACATCAGGGCAACGTTCCTCTGGGAGAACTTGGCTTGCGTGGTGCTGGTGTTGCTGAAAATACTTTGGAACTTTACTTTTAAGTTGGGACTAAGGTGAGTTATGGAGCTCAGAGTGGGTCCATATAGATGTAAATATTGCAGGGCTATTGGTGGTCTCCTCAGCTGGTGTGTTGTAGGACTGAGCTGTTCTGTGAGGTAGCACAGGTTGGGTTGAGTGGAGAGACCTAAAAATGAAGGTATATAGAAACTCTGGATTATTGTCTGTGGATCTGAAGTGTCTGAAAAATAAACTTGTGCTTAGATTTAGCTTTTTAGCCTCACACCTGTTGCTGTGAGCCAGTCACAAGCAGGGAGCTGAGCAGTGTGAATCGGGCAGGGATGGTTTAAAGCCAGGAGAGTGTGAACCTGGAAGTGCCTGGTGAATGCTGTGGAAACTAAGTGCAGCATTAGAGGGAAGTTTTCTCAGCGGCCCCAAAACTCTGCCAAGATCAGCAATTGTAAGTTTTGCTTTATACTAAAAGGTAGTGAGTTAAATTTGGTCCAAGGGGAAGAAGGGGATAGTGGAGTCCTGAGACAGAAGTCAGGTTGATCATATCCCTGAAGTTGTTGCTTCTCAAGAGAAGGAGTTGGCTTTGTTTGTCGATTCCTGAAAGGCTCTAAAATCCAGTCATTCCCCTAAGAGTCTGAGGCCAAAATACATTGGTATTGCAGATCTTCTCTTGGTCCATGACGTCTGAAAAGGAGTGAGTAAACTGGCCTTGTTCTTTCGGAGAAAGAGATGATTTTTGGAGCCTGAGACTGCAGTGCAAATAGATGTCAAAGCAAAGTCTTCTTGCCCTTGTTTTTCTCCACAGCCTGCAGAACACTTTCTGTACGTGCTTATCCTGCTCTGAGTGTCTGTGTCTTAATGAAATCCCACCCACTTTTGCTCCCGCTGGTTTCTCCAGCGCTGAACCTGATCCCTCTGGGGTTCCGTGTGACCGGCTGGTGCCACTCCGGCTTGCTCAGGTCACCTGCTGTGACTTTGTACAGAGCCAGACCTGGAGCCAGGCAGGTGGGGCACATTTCCTGCAGGTATCAGCTGTGATAGGGTAATAAATAACTGATAAGTGTTCCTATTCAAGCCAATGTCAGGGCACAATGGCTGTTAACTGCATTTTGGCACTGTCTCCCCCCTTGCTGCTTCCACTGATCCCAGGGGAAGAGTGGAGGGATGGCGAGAATGTGGGTGCAGGACGGAGGAGTGTCTGCAGCACTGGGACCATCCTGCACCCACCACCTCAGGGATCCACACTGCACTTGTGCAGGAATTCTGGTCACCCCACAGGCAATATTTGGGGTATAGGGAGCCCTGATTTCATTTGGGGGAAGTGTGGAAAGACTCTCTGGGCAAAAGCCGTTCTTTTAAAAGGAGTTAAGACCCCCTCAGCGTAGGCGGGGAATGTTCAACCACCTTGTACCATGTCCTGAGTGCCATCCTGCCCTGCTTGTCCCACGTGAAGGGCTCCCAAAGCCAGCAGCCTTTTTAAGGTGTGTGAGGAGCAGTCCCGTGGCCCATCATGTGCTAACAGAGGTTCTCTTCCTTTGCAGAACGGGCAGGCAGCTCCAGAAGAAGGTGGGAATCCTCCAGCCAAGGTAAAACTGCTCTGGGGTTATGTCTTCAAGTCATCCCTCCGAGGTGGGTGGGGGGTGTGAGCTGACTCGGGGAACGGGCTGGGGACGGCTATTTATAAACCCTCTAAGCCGCTGCACTGTAATCGGGATGAGTGCACGTGGCAGTGCCAGGCACTGGAGATGGGCAAGAGGAGAGAGAAACCCCGTCTTCCTGTCCCTTTGGTCATCCAGGCGTGCCTGGGAAGCTCCCAAAGGGCTGCCTTGGTCCAGCACACGGGAGGCCATATCCGAGGGCATGAAGTGAGAATCCTCGGGGTGTTTCGGTGCCGTGTTTATGCCTCTCTCTGTGTTGTGATCTTGCCAGATGGGATGAGAAGTACAAGAGCATTTGATGGTTTTGGCACAGCTGCCCTCGCTAAGTTCCTGGTATCTGTTTATTCTCTTGCCTTGGTGGGGCTGGGAGAAGCTCCACTTCTGCCAGGTTGCACTCTGTGTCCCCATTAGCGTCAGCTGGGAATGGCAGAGGGAGCTGAGCCGCTGCCTTTCATGTTTTGGGCAGGGGGCTTAACCTGCTAGTCCTTCTTGAGGCACCTAAAGACACCACACATGAACAGCATGGTGATGAAGGACTTGATTTCTGCGATGTGAGCCCTCCCCAAGCACAGGACTGAGCACTGATGCTGTTACAGCATCCTAACTGTGCCCGTTCCTCTCTGTCCTGCAGACGCCGTGCAGGGCAGAAGAGCCACTTCAGTACCGTGAAATCATAATCCTTTCAGGATTTCCTTTCCTGATCCGTGCACGCTCCAACTGTGGAGAATGACACAACATGTTTGATTTGCCCTGGGCGACCTTGCCGAGCAGGTTGTCAAGAGCTTGTCGTGTTCTGCACCCTCAGCCAGGGCCCTGTGGCAGCTTCTCCCTCTGAATCATCGGCCGTGCTAAAGGCTCTGGGGGCTTGTTGTGTTGTTTTTCCAGTTGGTTGTATTTTTAGTAAAAAGATATTTCAACCTAAAAACCAGTTGTCTAAGTTTCAGCCAGTTTTTTTGTTCCCTGAGATTTTTGCGGGTTTCCAGCAGTGCTGTTGCATCTCACCTGCCTGTTCTGCCTTTGTGTCCCACTCGCTGGCCTGGCACTCTTCCAGCAGTCTGCAAAGAAATCTGGGGTGGGTCAGATGAACTCAGGTCAATGAAACTCTGCATTTCCCTCCCCTGAGAACAGTGGGTTTATGGTTCTTCACTGCATTTCTGGCATGGGGAAAAAGGGTAATTTGTGTCTTCTGGTTGGATTCCAGCTGGGTATCTAAGACTCGAGACTTTGCCTCTTTCATCTTCAAACTCTTGGCTAAACTGCCCTCCCCTAAGAGCTGCTGAAAGATGTTGCTTTAAAAATCACTTCAGGTTTTTTTTTTTTTCTCCTTCTTTGAAGAACATCACTGAGACAAACCCTGGCTGATTCCATCTGCAGATGCTGCCCCACAAAAAGATCACGAGATAGAGGCCAAAAAGCACTTGAGGTTCCCTTTGCTGCTCTGTGTCTGTGGGACATGGACATGAAGTCCAAGCTGGAGCAGAGCATTGGGCAAATTGCCCAAGATCCCACAGGAGCCCTGTGCTGCTGCAGGTGTCCTGCTTTCCACTTTTCCAAGGCACCGTGGCCAAAATGCCTGTGAGCAGTGTCTGACAATCCCATTTTGGGTAACTTTCGAACACACAAAGCCCCGCTACGTGGTCCTGAAATAACCTCGGTCGCCTTTCCCAAGTTTGTACAAGGTATGTTTGCCACCAGCACAAGAGAAATCCCTCCTATAAACACATGCCTTCAGCTGGAGGGCAGGCTGTGCCCTGAGATGCTGCAGATGGGGGAACAGGCAGCCCCCAGAATGCCTGTGTTTGTCTGTTCACTTCGGGTGTAAACGTCAGCAGCAGCTTCTGGCTCTGGCTCTACCCACAGCCAGGACTGGGGTGGGAGAACAAGCGGCCGTCACCATCTGAGGTGACTGTTCTCAAGCTGAAGGTTGCTCAGGCTCCCTCCCACACCCTTCTGTGCTGTGTGTGTGGAGAGCTGGAGGGGGAAGAGGCACCTTTTTTTTCCAGGTTTGCACTCCCTATCCTTTTGCGGCTCGTTCTGTGATCTCTTCTGAAAATAACCCGATGCCCAGCCAGCAGCACCGTCCCTCCCTGTCCCTGCCAGCAGGATGCTGCCAGGAGTTCGGTGGTTATTTGCCCGGGCAATAACCAAGGCCACTCTGCAGAGGAGGAATTCCAAGAGTTCCTCGAAAGAGTCGGGAACTTCACAGCTGGTGGCACGAGATTGATGGAGTCTGGTGACAAGTGTGATGCCCCCGTCATCATCTCACCTGCTGCTCTTGCACTTCGGGGTCTTTGGGCATGAAACACATTGAAGTGGTCACTGCAGAGGTAGCGAGGGGATGTTTTTGGGCCAGGCTGGCTGTGTTCTGGTATTTTCTTGCTGCTTTTGTAGCTCCAACTCAGCTTCCTACCAAGGAGAGCTGGTGCATTTCACGACCTCTTGTGGATTCCACCTCTCCAGAACAGTCATGGTACACAAATCCCTGCAAGCCCCATTCCTTGGTGTGTTTACCTGCAAGATCCTTGTGCTGGTCTGGGCCGGGGAAGAGTTAATTTTCTTCGTGATGGCTGTGTTTTGGATTTGTGCTGAAAACAAGCTGCTGATCCAACACTGCACTGAACAGGAGCCTCTGGCACAAATTTAGGCACAAGGATGGGTTTTTTCCCCTCGTCCTCTTTGGTGGTGGTGGTTGAAAGCTGCTCTGCCCAGGGCTGGTTGGCAGTGCTGTGCATTGGTCCTGGGTGCTGAGCCTCGTCCTCTCCTGTGTTCTCCAGATTTTAATTGCCAGGCTGGCTGAAATTGGTCCTTTATCAGCAACTGAATTCAGTGGGGAAATGGAACCTCTCGTTACTGGGGTTTGCCAGCCTGCTCTGCACCCAGCGTGGCTGAGGGGTGAGCCTGTGCTCCCTGAAGGTGCTGAGTGTGAGGAATTATGCATGGAAGTACAACTCCCAATTAGTGAAATCACCTCATAATGAAAAGCAGAGGAGTGGATTTGCAGTGCTGAGGGAGCCCACACTCTCCCTGGAGGGAACGTGGCGCGGGCTGGGGGTGCTGATCAGCTTGTTCCTGGGTGATAATCACAGGGCACAGGGAAAACTGGGGAAGGGAAAAACTGAACTCTTCCAGCTCTGTGCCATTAAAGAGACCTTTGCGACAGGAGGGAGGGCTGTGCCCTGCCACACGATCCAGGCACAAGGTGCCCCACCTGCTCAGGCTGGGGGAATGCAGGAGAGAGGAAGGCAAGGCTTTTTCCCAGATCTGTGTAGCTCCTGCTGGTTTATCCTCATGTCCTGCCCAGGCAAATCTTGCAGAAAGGTCCTTCCCTGCAGCGTCTTGCAAGGGCATGAGGGAATCCAGGGCACGGACACCTCTGGCCAGAAAAATACCTGTATCATCACCAACATTAATATTAGTGGGTGTTGTTCTGCGTGAAACACCCCCTGTAACACTGAAATGTGACCAAGTGCAGTCACAGTGACAGCTCTGAGTTGGAATTCCCTGCGATGAGTAGGAGGAAACAGGGTTGTAACCACCTATACCTCTGATTCCTCTGTGCCAGCCCTCTCCATGGTTCAACAGCAGTCGGCTGCTGTTGGAAGTGAGGCTGGTCCTTGGGTTTGTTACACAACTCCTGGTGAGGCTCTGGAGCCCAGCTCTTCACTCCCACCTGCAAACTGGATGTAGCTGGAGCGGCTTTCCTGCAGGCTGGGGAGGAATCCTGCTCTGACCTCTTGTCATGAACTGGGAATTCTTCATGCTCCTCCAGTGGGATGTAAGAGGAAGGCTTTGTGCTGCTCCATCGTGGCATGATGTGCTTTCTGTGGAACACCTCCTTCACCCAGACTTTGTACTGCACATCTTGCTGCTTGCAGGACATCCACTGACCTTGTCCAGCCTTTTTTTTGGAGTGGGTGGCCAGAGGAGAAACTGGAAGCACCTTCTCTTCACAGTGGGGGAGGAAGAAAGAGTCATCCAAGACCTGCTGGCACCAAAGGGCAAATCATAGAATGACAAAATGGTTTGGGTTGGAAGGGACCTTAAAGCTCACCTTGTTCCACCCCCTGCCATGGGCAGGGACACCTTCCACTAGGCCACGTTGCTCCAAGCCCTGTCCAACCTCACCTGTGTGTCCATCAAGGGTCCAGGAGAGGGAGAGCTCTCATGCCAGGGTTGCACATGAGCTCCAGGCTGAGAGTGGGACAGCAATCATGTCCAGCGGTGTGATCCCTGTCAGAACTGGACACCCCTAATCACAGCCTCTTACCATGAAGGGTTTCAAAACAAACAAGTGCCTGCTCTGCAGCAGGCCGTGCGTGTTTGTACAGCTGCTGCTGCTTTCCCCAAGAACTGGAAAGCTGTGGAGCTGTGGGAAGGGGCAGGTACTTCAGCAAATCCCTTCTCAGCCCACTGCCCCTCTCCTGCTGCTTCCAGCCGAGAGTGCTGCAGCCGATCTGGCCCCCTATGGCTGGGCAAACGTGGGATAACCTGCTGGGAGCAGAATATCTGGAGGACTGGGCTGCAGCTGACTGCTCTCTTAACATTCGGCTTTTCCAGCCTGTCAGTGGTAAAGCTCCAAGTTTAAACTGGCTTCTCCATCTTGTCAGCTGACGGAATCAAGTGGGTTTGTCTCTCCAGCAGTGCCTGACAGCTCCTGGCCTGTTCCTGGCAGAGCCTTTGCTCTCCGTCCTTGGCAAGGCTGGGCTATGGGGAACAGCAGCTTCTGAGCTCTTGAAAAAACACAAATAAATGCCTGTTTGAGGAGCAGAGTCTCTGATGAGCTGCAGACTCTAATGAATAATTGAAGAAGGGTCAGTTTACAGGACTTGCACACGAGGAATGCAGCAGAGGCTGAGGAGCAGTGCTCCAGCAGCCCTCCCACGTGGTGCCCCGACCCATCCAAACCACTCCCGTTTCTTCCCTTCCATTTCCACCCCCCTCAATGGGTTCTTAGAAGCTGCCTCATGTTCTGGCTCCAGAAAGCCTATTTTATTGGACACAAAAAAAAAAAAAAAAAAAAAAAAAAAGTGGAAATATGTTACTGTGTGCTGTACTTGGAGGAAACCTGTGTCATCCCTCTCCCTGTCGGAGTTAAAGGAGCTCTTGATCCCACAGGGAAGTGAGGGATCCTCCTGCCAGCCCCTCCTCGCCCAGGCTGCTCCTGGAAGTCTGACTCAGGGGAAAGAAGGCATGGGACTGCTGAAGCTGATTTCTTTGTGGATCCAGGAGGCAGCACGAGCAAGGCCAGAGCTCTGCCAGCGCTTCCCCGGAGCCGTGGAGGAATCACGGGCTCCTCTCTCAGGCTGGGGGAAAGGGAGATGGGACAGGGAACGGGGCAGTGGAGGCTCCCTCTGTGCCAGGGACAGTGATGAGGGCTGGCACTGAAGAGTTCCCTGAAGAGTTCAACCAGAAGAACTCATTCAAGTTTTGAAGGGATCAGAGTGGGCTGGGATCACCAGCAGCTGGGAGCTCGGAGTCACCTTGACTGGCTTTGCTGGGGGTCACTGGCTCCACAGCTGGCTCCACAGCTGGCTCAGATGCTGACCAGAACTCTCCCCGCACACACAAGCAGCCTGCCTGATGCTCCTGCAGCTTTACAAGCCTCAGCTTTATTTGGAAGTGAAGCTTAGTTTGGACACGAGCAGTAAATTCCTTCCACAGCTCCAGGTGAAGCTGCAATAATATTTTTCCCCCCCGGTTACACCATTCTGCCTGCCAGAACGGCAGGGGACCATCCAGGGAGGGTAGTCCCAGCTATCTAAGAATTCCTGCCTTGCCTGGAGCCCTTCTCCTTCGCCCTTAGGAAAACCCCTCGCTGTGTGCCCGGGGCAGCCCCCGAAGAGAGGGAAGCAGAGGCATTCCTCCCAGCAATTCCCACTGATCTCATCGCAGGAAGGCTTTCCCTTGCCAGCCCTGGATTGCACAGCTGGGAAACGTCACCCCTTTGGATAGGGAAAATGAGGGCGTTTATCCCTCGTCTGTGCTTGAAACCTCGGTCCGGGCAGAGCTGCTGGTGGCTCTGGGAATCGCGAGCGGATTGAGGACACGATCTCTTTGTGCTCCCACCGCACTTCCAGACGTGGCTGTATCGATTCCCACTTGCCAGAGAGGTGGATTTAAGTGCACAACCCTGCAGGCTGGGAATGTGCCGCGCCTGCTTACACAGGGGGAGGTGATACCTTCAGGGGTCCAGGAGGGGACCCCACATGGACAGAGTGAGGGGGCGGGGGGGAAACTCCTTAAAATAACATCTTAGGGGAACAGGACAAAACATGGTATTCCCAGTGTTCAGGGTGGCAGTAATTCCCAGGCTGGGCTGTTTGGGAAGGGGGTGGATAGTGATGTTCATGTTATGGTCTCATCCCCGCCATGCAGAGCAGCTGAGCCCTGGACGGGGTGGCTGCTGGCTGCATCTGTATTTCTAACAAGCATTAAGTGATAAAATAGTGCTTTGCTACAGCAGCTCTCACCGGAGTGTTGGTAACACAGCTCGGGGTGTGTTTTGGACATGTTTCTGGTTTTTTGCTGTCAACACTCCTGCAGTTCACCATGAAAACGTGACAATCACTTTTCTTTCAGCGTGTCTCTAGCGTGTGTCCTTCCCAGAGGGTGGGAGAGAGCTGAGTTGTCCCAGCACACACAGACCAACCCCTGGCAGGTCCCAAGCAAAGGCTTTACCAAGTCCTGAGACCACTTTCTGTGTGCCTTGCAGTGAGGAAGCCGCCAGCAGCATGTGTGCTGTGGGAGGAGTATGGAATTCCGGCATTCCTGCGATAGAGAGCAGTTTCCACATCCCACGATAACTCCAAGGGCAGCAAACAAGTCCCCGTTCTTGTTGTGAAATCAGTGCTGTATTTTACAATTCAGTTACAAAGAGTTTTCATATTCTCTACCGAACACCAAAACCCCGGTGGAAGTTGGTGCTTTAGTGCTGGTTCCTGAGAGTGGGATTCTGCATTTGGAACAGCCTGGGATGGGGTCTCCTGGTTTTACCACCAGCTGATTGGAATTTGCTGAGAGGAGACATTTCCTCCTTGCTGGGAAGCGTGTGCAGGGCTGCAGGAAGGGGAGGCTGTATCCTTTGCACTTTCTAAATGGAGACTGATTTGCTCTGTAGAAGCTGCATAATTAAGTAGTTCCTTATCTTCTGGCTGCTAAAGGTGTTTTCTTTTGCTCTCTGGCATCTCGTTTCTCTGGGTGCAAAGTCCTGCTGGCTCCCAGTGCTCCTCTCCCAGTGACAGCAGCGGCACCGGAGCTATCGGGAAGTCTCGGTGGGGTTTGGGAACATCTTTTGCCTGAGCTTGTATCTTCAGCCCAAACAGCTCATTGTCAGCTGATCCTGGCCAGCTGTGGCTTGTAGTGCCTGGAAAGGGTGGAGAAATTGTTTTTTTTTTTTTTTTTAAAGACACTTTCAAAATCTGCTGCCAACACGCCCCTGGAGAGAGCCAGGAGAGGGGAGGAGACTGGGGAGCGCAAGGGGGGGGTGCCTGTGCTGCAGCCTCTCTGCTTTCTCCATCCCAAAAGGAAACTGAGCCCACCCGCTGATATAAAGCAGATATTTTGGGTTCCCCTGGTCAAATGACTCGGTTAAAAAACTGAGCAGGTCAAAAAGGATGTTGAGAAGCACAAGGACAGGAGCTCTGCTGTGTGAGCTGCCTTCTGCCTTTCTCCCTTCTTCAGCCTCAGGCTTTGCTTGAGAAAACCCTTCCTCCCTTAATCATTTCTGAGATCCCCCTGTTTTAGGAGTGCTGAATCTTCCCAGAGGGGTGTTTATGACATGAATGTTTATGAAATGGATGCTTCGGGCTCTTCCCGTCCTGTCTCAGAACAGAAGAACGTTTTGGACGTTAAAGATGCTCTGAGTGCCACCTGCTGGAATGTGCTCGAGGGGTGCCAGGGTGCCCTGGGCTCTCGGCCCCTTTGGGGTGACAGAGCTGGTCACATCTCTACTGTGACACCCCTGGGAGGGTGGGCAGGCCCTGGCACAGGTTGGGCAGAGAAGCTGTGGCTGCCCCATCCCTGGAAGTGTCCAAGACCAGGTTGGATGGGGCTTGGAGCAACCTGGCCCGGTGGAAGGGGATGTGGGTCACTGTCTGACACACGAGAGAAGTGAACATGCTGGTGAGAAGAAGGGGCCACAAAAAGAATAAAAAAGGGTGGAACTGCTCCATCTGAACACCAAAGAGGGTAAAACTCGGCTGCCTTGACCTGAGTTTTCCCTTTTTAGGGATTTTCTTGTTACCCCCGTTGCGGGGAGCCGGGATCGCTGCAGCAAATTCCTTCCCCCAAGGGTCAGCAAGTTAATTTTCCACTGAGCATTTGGCTGCTTCTGTGAGTGGCGAGGAATTGCCCTGAGGAGGATGGGAGAGTGCTTCTAGGATGCTCAGAGTCTGAGGCTTTTGTTTTAAGCCATATGAGGGGAAGCTCCTGGTGTTATCCATGCTGGTTGTTCCCTTCTCCCCGCTGCCTTGGCCTTGTAAGGGTTTGGGCATGGAAGGCAGTGATGAACAGGATTTCTGAGCACCTCCCTGGGCACTGGCCTGTCTGTGTCCCCTGCCCTTCCTCCCCCTGCCTCATTTTTGGTTGGTTTTGTTCCTCAGGACACCAATAAATCAGCCCTTGGAGATGGCGCGGGGTGAAACGTGCAGCCCCGTTCCCTCTCAGTAATCCCTTCCTGCAAAGCTCCTGCCAGGAATCCGCCCCCGTCCTTATCCACTTACTGGGAAGTTCCAGTTCCTGCAGTCTCTGGGGTTCCTTAACTGTGTTTGTAGCGTGACTTTGTCCAGGACTTCCACCTTCAAAGCCACCCTGTGGTGGCCCTTCCTCCCTGAGCCCTGGCGTCTCTGAGGCTTTTGTCTGTTAGGAAATGCCCCTGTCCAGTGAGAATTAAAGGACTAAGGAAGCCCTCTCTCGCTGCAGATCCTCTTGGATTGCTCCAAGAATCTCCCTCCTGCTTTAGGTTCTGTCCCTGACCCCAAGGATTTCTGCTCCTGTGTCTCCCTCCTGCCAAAGCTGTTGTCTGATGCCTCACAGGAGCACAGGCACACCTCTTTGCTCCACCCTCTGCCTGCTTTTATGAAACCCCCAGGACTGAATTCTGCAGCTTTTCCTGCTCTGAGTGTGGCTGGAAGTTGCCAAGGAGCTCAAGTGAGAGCTCCCATGTCTTTTCCCCCTGACCTTTCCCAGCTGGGACCTGCCCGTAGTACGCAAAAGCAGCTCTGTCTCATAAAATGCAGCAAACCAGTGGTCAGACCCTGGCTCTGAGCAGGCAGCGCTGCAGTGATCCCGGATCCTGATGTTTGGGATGGTGCTGGAGTGGGAAAAGCAGAGCCCACAAGGTTTCATGGCTGGAAGGGAGAGCAGCTGCATAGCCCAGGGAGCGTGGACTGGGAGTAAACCTGTTGGAACATGTGCAGGAGAGCAGGACAGAACCTCCTCTGGGGCAGGGAGCATTTTTAGTCTGCTTGAGGCTTCAAATTATTATTTTCTTCAATAGTGTGTGGGGTGTGTGGAAGCCTGAGAGAGGCATTTAATCCTTGAGTACAGCCTTGAGCAATGCCCACTGAATTAGATCAAATGAAACACTCCAGTTCTCCCAGGTGGCTTTTTTTTCCCCCTTATTTTTGGCAATTGAATGAAACTGGGGTGATCTCACAAAATGTTCTGCTTGGCTGGACTTCTGTTTTCAGCTGCTTACTCTGACCTGGCTCAGGAAGGTATTTTAAAGGTTTATTTTACTTCTCATAATCCTGCTCTGATTTTTTTTAGTAATAAATTTAATTAATACCCCCAATTTGAGTCTGTTTAGCCCGTGATGATATTTACTGAGGGATCTCTCCTGGACCTTATCTCAACCCATGAACATTATATTTTCTCTCCCCTGTCCAGTTGTGGAGGGGAGTGACAGAGTGGCTTTGCACCCAGCCAGGGTCAACCCACTACAGTCTTTTTAGTGCTGTGACTCAGATTCATGAGGATTTTGAGATAAAGATAATAACTGGGAAAGGTAACAGGGGCCAAACAAGTACTGAACAATGTTAGAGGGTGCAATGATACGGGGAATTTCTGCTGTGATTGTGACGAAGCGACAAGGGGTGGGTTTGATGCAAATTTTCCACTCTCATCCTGTGCTGTGATGATGTTATTTGGATTTTTTGGGGGGCGTGGGGACAGCTCTGTGTGTGTAGCACCGGCACCTGATGGCACGCGGGGGTTTCCTGTGGGGGTGCTCGGCCTTCCTGGAAGTCAGTGGATGGCAGCGAAGCAAGTTAAAATCAGAAGTGCTGGTATGGCCATCTCACCATCCCCTTGCTGTGGGCAGCGCTTCCTCCCGTGCAGGAAAAGGCTGAGGTTCTGGCCAGTTCTTTGGTTGCAAAGGAGACCAAGGGCCAGCCCTGCCCAAATAAGGCTTTTGCAGGAGGGCTGGTGGCGGCTGGGGAGGTTTCTTTGCTTTTTTTGTTCCCCTTTTTGAGAACCACCACTTGAAAAAGAAACTGCAGGCAGAGCAGCCTCTGCTCTCCGCAGCAGCAAACACCAGCCTCGCTTCCTCTGCACAGCTGCAGCACCTCTGGCTTCCCACTGATTTCGGGCTCCCTCCAGAGTGGGAGCTGCTGCAACACAGCGGGGTTGCTGTTCCAGAGCAGATCCCATAAAATGACTTTGTGCAAAAATGAGGAGTGTGAGGCTCCCCCATTCCTGAGGCTGTGCTGGACGGGTCTGAGGTCATTCTTCATCCTTTCAGCTCATTCTTCAAGGCTTCCTGGGCAGCAGCTGAAGCCTCTGCTGGGACATCCCCTTGGTTTAGCGTGGGGCACCGTTCCCACTTAGGAAGTGTATGGATGTGACAGCAGCTGTCTCTCCTCAGGCAGCAGCTCTTCACACCATTGCCTTCCTGTTTATGAAACCCTGATCCTTCCCTCCCAGTGCTCACTGGGGTGTAACTGGATCCTGGCAGGAGGCAAAGGCAATCCCTGGTTATTCTGATTTAAATCTATAGGGCTAGCAAGTGGTTTATGGAGCTGATACTGGTAAGGTGGAGGATGCTGGAGGTTAGTCCTACACAGAACTGGGCTACAGGATCTTTAAACTCTGCACTGGGGACCATTTGTGTGTGGCAGCACTGGGTTTGGGAATTGTCTTTCCCAGGACTGAGGTGCCAGTGGCAGCAGGTTCCCGCAGAGGTTACAGCCAGGTCTTGAATTCAGTGCCAGTGTCCAACCCACCGCTCCTCAGACACGGTCACCTCTTTTCCACAGGCAGGGGGAATGGGGGGAAATGTTTTTAAGCTAAAAGAGGAGAGCTTTAGATTAGATATAAGGAAGAAATCATTCCCTGTGAGGGTGGGCAGCCCCTGGCACAGGTTGCCCAGAGAAGCTGTGGCTGCCCCATCCCTGGAAGTGTCCAAGGCCAGGTTGGACGGGGCTTGGAGCAACCTGGGCTGGTGGAAGGTGTCCCTGCCCATGGCAGGGCATGGACTGGATGATCTTTAAGGTCCCTTCCAACTCAGACTCTTTAATTCTGTGATTCCCTGCCCCCATCTGCTGTATCAGGTCCTTGGGACGCTGCTTTGGGCCCCATGTGAGGTTTGCACACTGACATCTCATGACAGGGTTGCACAACCCTGTCTGCTGGCTCAGGGGACAGATCCTGCAGCGAGACACTGCTCTGTGCCCTGCTCCCACACACCCAGGGATGCCTTAACAGGGACAGAGACGGGAACTGGCCAGGTCAGGCAGTGCAGACGTGGGGAGCAGAGAGGGAAGAAGGGCTTCAGCCCTACGGTTCTGAATCAGTTGTCTCCCAGTTTCTGTGTGAGCAGGGAAAAGAGGGAGCCACATGTGCACTCCCAGTTCCCTCAGGAGACCAGCCACGTTCAGCTGTGGGTTTTACCACCCTCAGTGTGAAAGACTCCTTCCCTACATCTAATCTAAATCTCCCCTCTTTTAGTACAGAACCATCTCCCCTTGTCCTATCACAACAGGTCCTGATAAAAACTCCATCCCTGTCTTTCTTGGAGCCCCTTTAGGCACTGCAAGGGGCTCTCAGGTCTCCCTGGAGCCTTCTCTTCTCCAGGTGAACACCCCCAGCTCTCCCAGCCTGGCTCCAGCCCTCAGAGCATCTCCATATTCTCCTCCTGGCCCTTTCCTTGGAGAGCTGCAATTCCACCAACCCTCCAGGGAGAACATCCCTGCTGGATCAGCATTTGTGCTGCTCAGAGCAGGGGCAGAGAAATTTTGAGGAAGGAAACTGCCACGGACTCTGAGTTGCTTATTGCTGCCTCCTGTAGCGCCTGAAATTGCCCTTTCTGTGCCCGTTTTTCCCGTGTGTGACACCCTCGGAGTTGGGGGGGGGGGGGTGTGGGGAGGGGCTGGACTGATCCTCCTGAAATCCAGCTGAGATTTGCTGATGGCCCTTTCCATGCCTAAGCACCCGTAAAGCCCGGCCAGTGTTCTCGTCCGGCCGCCGCATTGTGCGCCCATCGGCCACACAATGCGATTTCCCCATACGAAACTGCGGTTTCCTTTCAGCAAAAGCTCCCAAAATACATCCCAGTGACATTAACTCCGGGGTTCTCGTGCTGCTCTGAGTGCCGCTCCAGGCTCCAGGCTCAGGAACCAGCTTAGAAAGGATGGGAGAATAACAGCCTAAAAGCCTTGGAGATGCTGAGGCTCCTCTTCCGCAGCAAGCCAAGGATCCAGGAGGCAAGTGGTAAAATATCTGCTCTGTCTCTTCTGCAGGACACAGGAAATCAGGGAATCATCTGACTTTAGAGAGCCAGACCTTATCCAGGGTTAATTAACAATCTCTCTTTTGGGGGAAGAAAAAAAAAAAAAAGGCATTTTGGAGGGTACAACTGCTTTCTAGGAAGTGTCTTTCCTAGGTGCTGCCAGATTTTGGGAGTGTTTTGGGACCAGAGCATGTGTTGAAGCAACAGAAATTAAAACAGCTTCTGGTTAGTTGTTGATGAATAGGAAGCGAAATGCCAAGAGCAGAATCTGTTTCGAGTTTTTGCAGGGTGTGTGGTTTTTTTTTTTTCCTCTTGCATTTAGATGTGACGGTCTCAACCAGCAAAGTGACAAAATGCGAGCAAAAACAAACCTGTCTCTTGGCTTCTGGCTTGTAAAATCCTCCCTCAAAAAAAAAAAAAAAAAAAAAAAAAGGGGGGAAAGTAGGAAAGAGGATTTGTATTTTGACCTTGGGAAAAAAACCCAAACCCGTTGATGTGTGCCCAGCCCCTGACCTGAGGCGACTCAGCCATCTGTGAAGGCAGCATCGGGAAGTTCAGAAAAGTTGTCTCCTCCTGTGACTTGAGCAGCCCCTTGGGCTCAGCCCCGGCTGGCGGCTGGGGGCGTCCTTTTATTTTCCAGGAGCAGCAAAATATCATCTCCCAGCAGTGCGCAGGAATCTGTGTGAAATGCCTCCCGGGTGATGGAAGGTGGCTGGGAGCTCCCAGGAGCAGCGTGTGCTCCTGGGGTGGGCCTGAAGAGAGATCTGTGCTTGTGGGAATGAAATCCATCCCTCCCCCATCCCGGGCAGGGTCTGGTGCCCGGTTTGAAGGAGCTGGTTTCCTGCTGGGAGGGTGGGTGGGTGGGATCCCCGGGGGGAGGAGGGTCTGCTGAGGCTTTTGTGATCGCTTTTCGCTCAGGAAGGGGTTCAGTTGTGGCTTTGGTGGATGTGTCACCCGGTTGCCCCAGCATCTGCTTCCCACGGTGACAGCAGCAGCACAGCCCCCTCCTTCCAGTCCCAAGGAGGTCCTGGCTGTGGGGACAGAGCAGTGGAGAGGAGGAAGGGGAAGAGGTGACTGCAGGGGCCCCTCTGATCTGGAGCAGAAAATCAGTTAATTCTTAACTCTAATCTCGCTGTTCTCATGCAGCTCCTCCCTTCCCTCAAGGCTTGCTTTTCCTTCTCTTCTGCCTCTCCAAAGCTCCTGTCCCATGTCCAGGTCACCCTGTGCCCACCCAGTTGTTGCTGCTGGCACTGTGGGCTCCGTCCTGCTCACACACTGCCTGAGGAAACACCAGAGAAGTCACAGCTCTCTCTTTGCAGTCACATGGTTGATCTCATCCGCAGAGACTTGAACCTTTCAGAGGAAACATTTCAAGTCTGATCTGAGTTTTCTGGGGGCTGATTTCTCTATGCAAACTTGGCTCGTGATGTAAAAACCAGGGGAAAGAGTACCTAGATGAGATTGCAAATCTGTGTGCCTTCATCAAAACACACCAGGCTTGGGGGCTGAGCTTGCAAAAACTTACTCCTTCCCTTAAGTTTGAGTTTATTGGAGAAGGAGCCATTTCCTAGCTGAGAAGCTGTTCTTTTCTGAGCTCCCCTTAAATGCTTCTGCATCTCTCCTTAGGGGAGGGTTCACAGACTCACATCTGGCCCCAGAGGCAGCATAAACTGCCATTTCTGATGCTGCTGGGGCCGTGTCAGAGCAGCTGAGCTGGCCCTGCCCTGCCCTGGAGGGATGTGGGGAGTTCTGGTATTCGAATGTCTTCCTCCAGCTTGCTTTAAAAACGCTGAGCATGCCCAGGAGGGAAGCCCAATCTTTGCCATGGGGGGTGCCAAAGTTCCCTGCAGACCCAGCACAGGTGCTTTTGGCATTTGTCCAGGTGTAGCTGAGAGTAAAATCTGATCCAGACATTAATCAACCTGCCAGAAATTAATTCTCTCTCCTTGGTGCTCTGATTCTTGGGGAACACGTGTAACCAAGTGCCAGCACCGTGTCCCGAGCACTCTGTCAGAGTTTATCAGAGCCGATCAATATAAATTTATTAAACAGAAACTGGCTCAAAGTGCTCTCCTGGAGCCACCACAGCTCAGAATCACACCCTGAGGAGCTGCGGCTGGTGGGAAACCAGCAGTGACCGTGAACAGCTCGCCTGGTCTTGCAGAACAAGTTAGTTGGGAAAACTTTACTTGAGTGTCACAGCCCCTCTGTGCTGATGCTTGCTTGTTGTTCCACAGGTGAAATCCGACATCACTTGGATAGAGAAAGACCTCGTGGACTCGGCAGACAAGGTAGGAGAGCCTGTTGCAGTGGGCACCTCCAGGAGACTCATCCATTTAATTTGCATTTTGTCCCATGACGGCTCATCCCACGTCAGGGAGCTCTCTGAAAACCAAACCCTTTCCTGCCAGCCCCTGAGAGCTCCGTGGGACTGCTGGTACAGAGAGCAGCTATTGCTCACTTGCACACGTGACATCCTGGACTCAGCTTCATCCTCCTCCTCCTTCCTCCCCACACCAACCCCCTTTCCGAGCCGTTGTTTGTGTCTCCTGTGGTTTTCTGAGCTTGTCACCTTGCTGGGGTGGGCACTTCTAATTGTGGGGGGGGGGGTTTATTGTGTTTCTGAGGCTCCTCTCCCCACGCTGGGAGCACAACATGGGAAATTGTCTTGGCTGGGACAGGATTTATCAGCTCCTGCCCGGCCCACGCACAGGCTGCTCTCCCACACGGCTTCACTGAGCAACGTGAGGCTTCCGTGGAAGTGGCGATCCTTATCTTTGGGCAGCACGTTGTGGACGCAGTTTCTCCTTTCCCTAGATCATGGCAGGATGAAGGAGGTCTGGGTTTTTTTGGGAGCTCCTGGCTGTGCTCAGCAGCTGCACGGTGCTGTTCCGTGCCCTGGCACCTCCTCCCAGCCCCTTTGGGCTCACCAGCCAGCGAGGGTCCTCCTGTGGAGCTGGGACCAGCTGCCTGGCTGGTATTAAGTCATTTGGTTCTTTCATTATTGGTTCTCAAAGAGCACATTCTGGGGGCGGAGGAGGCAAGACAGTCATAATTTGTCTCTCTGGTCCAAGCCAAGATCCCCTTTTCACCCTCTGTGCTCTCTGGAGAAATTCAGAAGTAAGGCTGACGCGGGGCTATTGCTAATTGCAAAGGTGTGTGGGTGTCTTTTGACTAATTTCAAGGGGTTTCTTTCTTACCTGCACACCCTGGGGTCTTGCTGCAGGAAACATCTGTCTGCCCTGATGGAAAGGTCAAAGTGGAGCAGGTTTGGAGGGGGGAGGAGGCAAAACAAGCCCTCTAAAACCTCTGCTCTGTCCTGCCAATGATCTGAGCCGCAGTGGGGTCGGATCCTCTGCACCAGAAATGCCCTTAAAAACACCTCACATGGACCTTCCCAGGGTGGCTTTTGGATAACTCCAACAGCCACAGCAAGGACTTTTGTGCAGCATAATGCAAGTGAAGGGCTGAATGCAAATCCTAGTGATGCCCATGGGTTTGATCCACCCTGAATCCCATCCCTGTGCCAGTGTGGGAGCAGAGAGACATGCAGCTCTCCGAGGTGGGGTCACACTTCTCTATGGGTTCTCCTCAAGAGTTTTTATCTTCCTTTTTAAAGAGAAAAGTGGCTTCTCAGAATTCTCCCCTGTTGTGGAAATACCCCAGAGCTCACAGCCTGACACGAAATTCAGGCAACACTACATGGAAATCACTTTAACTAGACCGTGCGTGTTTTCTGTCAGTGTCTTGTCCCAGCCAGGGAACCCAAACACGAACGGGAAGCTGTGAGATTATTATTTTTTTTAAAAGCAAAAAAACACGCACACCCCAAAAAGAAACAAAAAAAAAAAAAAAGCCCCAACCACAAGCTCTGTTGCTGGAGAGTGGGAGCGTGAACCTGCCTCCGTGTGACTGAGCCTCTCATCTCCACTGCGCATCTGCCACTGCCTCCAACCACCTCCGTCTCCTCACCCGGCACCCCGAGCATCCCTGCAGCGCCCCGGGAGCCCCCCCCAAGCCCTGGGAGCTGGCAGGGGCGGTGGTTCCTGGGGCTGGACGATGTGGATCGGGATGGGAGGATGGAGAGCGACCCTAAACTTCCTCGCCTCTGGGCATTCCTCACGCTCTGGCTGCAGAGGAAGCAGCGAGCCAAGCCCTGCAGCCTGCAGCTGCCTGCCCCCAGCCAGCTCGCCAGCCCGGTCAGTACCACTGCCACTGCCTCCCTCTGCCTCCTTTGCTCTCGCTGGATGGTGCCCCCAAGGGATATTCCGTTTGCTTTTCCCTCTCTGCCTTCTGGGGTACTTTGTTAGTGGTGCCGCTGGGAGAGGCTTATCTCTGTGGCACTGGGGTGCTTTCATGCTGGAGACTAACCAGACTGTAGGAGCTGCTGGCCGGAGTGCTGAGTGTTGAATTCCAAGCTGCTGGATGAGTCCATAGGAGGGAAACACTCCCTTGTGTCAGCAAGATGCCAAATGGCATCTCGGAGTGTTCCTCGGTAAGTGTGTCTGTCAGTGCTGGTGCCACTTCTGGCCTCGTTGGTGTGCGTGTGGTCCGGCTGCATATGCAAATCCTGCCTGCCCTCAGCTGCAGCTTGGGCTGCTGAAACCACTTGCAGTTGGACACACTGTTCAATTTGGCTGTTGCAAAGAATTCCCACAGCTGGGAAAATACGGCTCTGCTGCTCCCGAGGAGCTGTGGTAGGAGGATCACAGGTTGGATCGGGTTGGAAGGGATCATAAAGCCCATCTCATTCCCACCCCCTGCCATGGGCAGGGACACCTTCCACCAGCCC
>JAWWEU010000062.1:5682628-5700634 GCA_035583155.1 Acropternis orthonyx
GTGGTGGGCACTGAGCAGGCTCCCCAGGGCAGTGGGCACGGCCCCGAGGCTGCCAGAGCTCCGGGAGGGTTTGGATGCTCCTCTGGGGCACAGGGTGGGATTGTTGGGGTGTCTGTGCAGAGCCAGGAGTTGGACTTTGATGATCCTTGTGGGTCCCTTCCAACTGAGGGGATTCCATGATTCTGGGGTGGAGAAGCATCCCCAGAGCCACCTCTGCTGATCTCTCTCTGTTTCTTGGTGGTAAAAGCACAAAAAGGAATCTCTGGAAGCACTTTTTGGTTACCCCTCTTTGTGTTTGCTTTGAAAGGTGTACGACGATGGGAAGTTCGTGTACCTGGTGACTGAGCTGATGAGGGGAGGGGAGCTGCTGGATAAAATCCTCAGACAGAAATTCTTCTCAGAGAGGGAAGCCAGTTCAGTCCTGCACATGATCTGTAAAACAGTGGAGTACCTGCATTCCCAAGGGGTGAGTATGGTTTTCCTGGGAAGCTCTCTGGCATTACACTATGCTCCCTCTCCTTCAGGGAGTAACTCTGCCCAGCGGGACAATTATTTCTTGCTGGTGTTGCTCTCTTGGCAAAGCAGGTGTGGGGCCAGAGCAGGCATTGAGTGTCTTCATGCAGCCTTCAGACCTTTATCTACCCTGGGGTATGAGAATGGCCTTTTCTGTGCTCCACAGGTGGTTCACAGGGACCTGAAACCCAGCAACATTCTCTACGTGGATCAGTCGGGGAACCCCGAGAGCATTCGCATCTGTGACTTTGGCTTTGCCAAGCAGCTGAGGGCTGAGAATGGCCTTCTCATGACTCCCTGCTACACAGCAAACTTTGTGGCACCTGAGGTGAGTGCTGACCTGAGACCCCCTTGTCCCTCCTCTGACCTGTGCTCCCTAACTTGGCACGGTGGATCTGCCCCATTCCCAACTCCAGCCTGCCCTGGGAGAGGTGAATGCAGACATACAACTTGTAGTAAGGAACAAATAGGAAATCGCAAGTGCAGTTACAGTGCAGTCCTCCAACTTGCACTGCCCTAATGAAAGGTCTGCTTAGAGTACTGAGACTTTAAAATCCCAGTGATTTCCGAGGCTGCTTCCCTTGCTGACTAGGTGATCTGTTAAAAGAGCTGGGATGACTTCCCACTCGGTTATCTTGGTGAGGAGGAAAGAAAGAGAGCCAGCATGGCATGGAGCACACATGCAGTGTCACCACATTGGAACAGGGCTTCTTTCTTGATGTGCCTGAGGGGTCCCTCTGCTCCATGAAACCAAAGTCTGATTCGAATCCTTATCTTTAGTCCAAGACTGTTCTGTTCTGTCAGGCTCTGGATGCTTTGCATGTGAACTACGCAGTGGTTGAGCCCTCTCTTTTGAAATGAGCCTAATGGCAAGAACCAAACACATTTTATTTTCCCTTTGCTTGTTCTGCCCAGGTACTAAAACGCCAAGGCTACGACGAGGGCTGTGACATCTGGAGCCTGGGGGTTCTCCTCTACACGATGCTCGCTGGGTAAGTGGCTCTGTGACCCCCCCTTGCTCTGCAGTGGCAGCAGGGCCTCTCCTCAGTCACTGCTGCCCAGTGGTGCTCCCTGTGTGGGTCCCAGGCCAGTAAATCCAATCCTCTCCCCTCTCCCCAGCTGCACTCCGTTTGCAAACGGTCCCAGTGACACTCCAGAGGAGATCCTGAATCGGATAGGTGGGGGGAAGTTCTCCATCAGTGGAGGCAATTGGGACACTATTTCTGACATGGCCAAGGTAGGGTTTGATGTTTGTGTTCCATGCAAGGGCTGCGGTGAAGCATGGCCAGTTCCTGTGGGGCAAGCTTAGAGCAATTTGGGGAGGGAGGACACAAATAGAGAGAAGAAAACCAGCAGCGTATCTTCTCCCCCATGTCTGCCTCCCCCACAGCAGCTTTATTTTAGTTCTGGATGTGAATATTTGCATGGAAAACCAATCTCGTGCTTGACCCATGTGTTATACCTCCCAGGCCTGCCAAAAACATGTTTTATACAAAAAGAGTTTGATGTCTGAGGACTTTAAACTTGGCCTCTGAATTAAAAACCTTATCTGGGGGCAGACAGGTGGTATTTTTGCATTTAAAGTATGAAATCTTCCAAAGTCTGACTTTCCAAACAATGCCCTTAGGATTTGGTATCAAAGATGCTCCACGTAGATCCTCACCAGCGTCTCACAGCCAAGCAAGTCCTGCAGCATCCGTGGATAACCCAGAAGGACAGCTTACCCCAGAGCCAGCTCAATCACCAGGACATCCAGCTTGTGAAGGTACAAAGGCTGGGCTGGGCCTTCAGCCGGTTGGGAAAGCCATGGTGGGGTGGGAAAGCAGGATGGAGAGGTGTGGAGCAGGGGAGGCGACACGGACAAGCTGGGTTTGTGGGGAGCAAAAAATGGGGGGGGGGGGGGATTCTTTCACAGCGTATCAGTGAAGGAAATTTAAAGCAAAAAAAATGAAGATGCTTCTGGCTTTGTTTGTGGGTTTGGCTGCTCTGGTCCCTCCTCTTGTAAAGCCAGGAGTCTGCAATAGGACTTTTACACCTGAATTCCCTCTCCCTTTCTCCAAGGGCGCAATGGCTGCCACATACTCTGCATTGAACAGCTCCAAGCCAAGCCCTCAGCTGAAGCCCATCGAGTCCTCCATCCTGGCACAGAGGCGGGTGAAGAAACTTCCCTCCACCACCCTGTGAGGCCGGGCTGGGCTGCAGCCACACGGTGCAGGCACACACTGGATTTTGCACACCCGTGGAAGATGGGGACAGGGGACAGTCAGTGTCTGCACTGGAGCTCCCTCGGGGACTTGCTCTCAAAAGGCCAAGTGCCTTCCAGCTCCTGAAAGACTGGCTCCTCCTTGTGTGGACTGATCTTTGCCGAGAGAACTTCACTGTAAAACTTTTTTGAAGTGTAAATTGTCAATTTTTAAAGACATCCATCTGTGTATATGAGAACTAGAATGTATAACTGATGTCAAGTGGCACTAAAAAGCAGCTCTGGTTCACCCTTCCCCGTGTAGGGCCAGGTATTTGTTGTTGCTACAGCATTTCTTGGAATTGATCCTCTCCAACTCCACTGCAGCTGGAAGACTGTATCACATTCGGGGTCTAGGCTTTGGGGTTTTTCCTCCCTCAGACCTTTGGATGTCCTTCCCAAAGCCAACCCTGCAGCCTCCCAGCCAGCAGTGCTCGTGTCCCTAAAGGACTTGCCTCCCCTTCACCTTCTGTGTGTGTTCCATGTAAGGTCGATTTTCCAGCCTCCGCTTCTCCCTCTCTCCCACGCTCCCCCAGCCAGCAGTTCAGTTCTCTGAACAAAGTAAACCACAGGGTTTTCCAAACCCTCCCTTAGATGCTCAGCTGCTCAGAACTAGGTTTGGCTCATTCCTTCCCTCTGCCCTCCCATCTCCGTGTTCTCCCGTCACCAGGGAGTTTGTCACCTGGACAGGTGGGGACAACACAGAACCTTCTCCTTGGCAAAGCCGAGGTTTTGGGCTGGCTCTGGCTGGTGCCTTTTTTTTTTTTTTTTTTTTTTGGGAGGGGGGGTTTCCTTTCCCTTAAACAGGAACCTCTGAACCAAACTCTCCTTTATTTTTTTAATTTAACTCTGTTCTACAGCTGGTAACTCAGGGTTTCTTTCTGACTCGTACAATAAACGTGTCATTCAGGTGACTTTACGTTACTGACTGACTTTTAGCTGCAGAATCCGGTCGTACCCCTGCGCTGGGAGGGGACAGCGCTCCTTGCCTGCCTTTTGGGAGAGCTGCAAAGCTTTGCATCTGGCCCTGTGATGGGAAAACCAGCAGTGCACCCCACGCCACCTTCTCTCAGGTGCAACACCTCAGCCATTAGAACCGGTCATGGAAGGAGGAGGTGGCAGGATGCAGAGGGGAATTTCTTACTCTCAGGACATTTTAGTGCTAATAGAAGCCAACACTTGCAGGCAAACTGTGATAGAAATAAACTCCTGCCCCATTCTGACTTGCAGGGAACTGCTAGAGCTCCCTGGTTCCCTGGTGGCAGTTTCTTGGGAGGACCAGGATTGCTGCAAGGGCTGCAAACACTCCCAAGCTCGAGGACGTGACTGAAACCAGCAAAGGTTCTCGTGTGAATTTCTGCTGCTTTTAGCTGAATGCATCACAAGAGAGGAAACTTTCTTTTTTGCTTAGTCCCACTTGGCTCTAAAGTGGAGAATTCCATAAAAAGAATTATCTGAGATGTACAACTCTCTCCTCCTCTACCCTCACCCAAGCAGGTCCCAGTTTAATCTCTGGAGCAGCCAGTGAGAAGCTGAAATATTCACAATTATTTTCTTTTTGTCTATTTCCAAGTATGGCCTGAGTGCTTCTGAGTGGAGGAGGCCAGCACCAGTTCACAGTGGCTCTTCTTACTGGTATTGCCACTGACCCCAGCAGAGCTGGATTTAATATTTAGCTGAGATTGGAGAGGGGGACACACCATTATGCAAAATGCCTTCCTTAAAAATACTTGTTTTCTCCTCTGGCACGATGTTCCCTATAACTCCACTGTAACTCTTGTGCCAGTGGTGTGCAAATGTCAGGTCCCTGCAACCAATACAATAATTAAACATCTTTCTGGAGCTGGGGTCAGTCCCTTTGGGTACTGTTATGGTTGGAGTGGACACTTTGGCACAGTGGAGTGGACATTCTATTTCCTAGAATATTTCCTACACTGTATTTCAGAGGAAGATCTGGAGTGGTGGATGGGGCTGGATGTGTTGGTGAGGATCAACACTCCATGTCAGCCTCTCAATATGGACTATCAGGGTCATAAACCGTGGGGTTTAGGGGCTCTTAAACCAAACATATGCCCTGCTTGGAAGGCAGCTGGTTGTTTGTATGAAATTGTGAATGTTTTCAGATACCACAGGGGAAATGCATTGCAGCCTTTGTTTATTCCTCCCTGTGCTGTGCTGGGGTGAGGCCAAATGGTGACAAACTCAGAGGTGCGTGGGACAACCTGGTGCAGAGCTCTGTGGGCACGGGGAGACCAGCCCATGGCTGCTGCAGGTTCTGCCTGGCCCTGAGGCGACACCTGGAGTGGCAAACCCCAATACCTGGAGCATCAAACCCCAATACCTGGAGCATCAAACCCCTCCACCTCACTGGGGTCTTCAGTCAGAAGAACTCTGTGTTTGGTGCAGCTGTAGCTTCAGGGACCTCCATCCCTCTGGAGCAGAGAGTGAACAAGAAGGGCTACACCTTCCTCTCTGGGGTGCTTTTTAACCATGTTGTTCTGAGTGATCCATAAGTAAAAATGTAAGTCTGGATTTTTAGTTCCAAACCAACCAAGTGCTGTTACTTTTTTAATTCCAGTGCTCAATAAAAATGGACTTGTTGAACTTTCTGCATATGAGAACTGTAGGTGTTGGTGTTGGGTCGGGCTCTCTCCTTGCTGTTTTCTTTTGTCCTGACAGTATTGGGCCTTTGCCAAAATCCAGCTGGGACCAACTGTTATCTTAACTAAAATTGCATTATTTGAGGTGAAAGTTGGGTATCTAATTCCTGTTGGGGGAAACTGATGTCTGAGAAGGAGCAAATTTGAGGTCATTCATCTGTAACTTAGGACAAAGAAGATATACAGAGGATATCACAAATTGTTGTGACTTGAAAAGGGGCAAAAATGGATTTAACTTTCATACATAAGGAAATCTTTACACGGAAAACTGCTTGTGTTAGTTGGGGTGTTCAAAAGTTGACTTGACCTTTAAGCTTTTGTCCTGTAGGTCTCTGTGAAAGCTCAAGGGAGCAGAAATCCAGGAATCCAGCCTCGAATTGCTGAGTCTACCTGGAATCAACCTGCACAGAAAGAACATGCTGATCCAAAGTCAAGGAGCCTGAAAATAGTATTGAACAGCTCTACACAATGCAGCTTCTCCATAAGAAAGGTTAAACTTTGCTATTCTGGAGTGTAAATCAATTTTTCAGCTGTAAGAGGCTGACCCAGCTGAGAGGCTGTTTCCCTCCTTCCCACTGTGTGCCACAGCTGTGCCTTCCCCCTAACTAACAATGTGGTTCTGCCCTCTGTCAAATTAACCAGGGCATAAATAAATGTGTTTTGGCCCAATCAATATTCCCCTCATGATTCTTCGGGCTGTCTTTAAAACTGAAGGGCAGCAACTTTTTCAGCAATCATCTTCTATTCCTTTCTCAGAGTGAAACCGGGTTTGCTTTTTGACTTTTATAACTAAGGCCAATCCCTCTCCACTTTTGAGTAGTTCCTTTTCCTGCATCCTGGGGCACTGGTGGATGGTGGACTGTGCAACTGGAGGCCTCCTGGGTGCCATCACCTCCTCGTGGTGGCCACGGCCGCCTTCCCAAGGGCGCGGGAGGCTTCGGAAGTGCTCAGCGACTGCAAGTGTGTACGACGGTATGCGGGGCGGATGCTGCGCTTTCATGGAATATTCAACAATTTAATCCCTCTTTTAAGGCCAAAAAAAAAAAAAACAAACCACATTTAAAACATTTCAAGGTCTTCTTTCGGCAGTACACGGGGGCTCTGAATAAAACCTTCACTCACGCCAGGGAAGCTGGAGGGCCGCTGCCACTCCAGTTTCTTGCCTCTGGTTATTAAAACATCAAGCTGTCTTACTGCCTCCCTCCCTTTGTGTGGCACTGAACACCTGCCATTAATACTAATTCGGCTCTGGAGAGAAACTCCCTTTCAGATATGCTTGTCTGAAAATAAATTGACATGTAAAAGGTCTCTTTTGTCACGAAGTGCATGGAAAGTGCCGGGGTGAGGAGCTGATCACTCACAAAAGGAGCCACTGACTCTTTAAACGATGTGTGGAGGGGGTGAGAGACGGGAAGTGTGGGGGGTGATGCTGTAACTGGGCTGATGTGGTACCATTAGAGAAGGATCCCGTAGCTGCAACCTCTGTTTGGTGTTGGACTTTGAGATTTTGGGTGATTTTTGTCTAAACCCACAGCTGTGTCGTGGTGAATGGCCAGGCTCCGCAGGGACCTATTTAGAGAGAACTCTGGTTTTTTGGGAGGTTTTTTAATCATTGTTATAATGAATATCTGAAAAAAAACAGCATTGGTTGGTGAGCCTTCAATTTAGATGTATAATGAATTCCAGGGCTCTGTTGTTTTCCCTGGGACAAAAGTTTGTATCACTTTCAATTAGGAAGCAGTAAAACAATCCTTGGTTAAAGTATTTATTCTGTCCTACAGGCAAAAGAAATATAATCCAGCAAAATGTCAATATTTTATTTTTAATAGAAAAATTGTTTGCTTTGAGCTCCTCATGCCCCAGGGAGACCAAGGCTCTCTCCTAAGTAAATGTTTTTAAGTCAGTTTTTTGGGCCAAACTTTGGAGGGGGTGGCGTTGCTTGAAATCTGCCTTGGTGCTGGCAGTGATGCAGTTCCAGAGCTGGGGGTGAAGGCTGAAGAGTTGTGGTGTGGATCTGGGGTTCAGCCGCTGCTCGTTGGATTTCTGGGTCTTCTAGAGAAGAAATAACTCACTTCATAAAGAGGATCAAGAGGGCTTGAAAGAGGAAGAAAAAAAGGGAATTGTGGCAATTACAGAGACGTTCCAGATTAGCTGGTGTCACGTCTGGTTTATCAAACAAGCAGGAGCTCTCAGTGCTGCTGAGCTCCAATGCCATCTTCTTTCTAAACAGCAGATGGTGTTAGAAACCTGTAACAGGTGGAAGCTCTTCAGTTTTATGTGAGAGATCAGAAGCAACAGCAATTTCTCGTCTCCCAAGGGGTAGTTGCTTCCCGAGCTGAACAGCAAGCTGGCCCTCTGCTTGGGTAGTTATTAGAGGGAAAAACTTCTGAATCACACATGTTCACGTGAAAGAAAGTGATTCTGATTTGACTTATTCTGGTTGTAATAAAAGGAACCTGGAAATGGCGTCCATAATCCTCTGTTAGCAGCTCTAAAAGAGAGACGTAGTGGGGGAAATGAGCTGTGTTTGCTGGTGTGCCTCAAAATCCGGCTCCAATCTGCCAGATCTGTTGGTTTCTTGTCTATAATAGCACTTCGCATGCTTAAAGTGTTTTATAAACATTTAATTACCGCAGCTTTTGACTCAAAGCCAGGAATCTCTCATTCATCTGCTGCTTGCGAGGGCTGTGAAAATGATATTCAAATTATAGAATTACAGGAAGGGCTGAGTTCAAACCCCAGTTTAAGGAAACCTCCGTTACTGGGATCTGTGAGCGCCGCCCGTGCGCGGGGCCGCGTTTCCACAGCGAGTTACTCCTCCAGCCCTGGAAACGGCAACGTGGATACAGATCTGAGGGTCTGTCAGTACCCCAGGACACGGAGCTGCATTTTAATCATGTTAGGGAAATGAGATGCTAAATTCTGCTCAGCTGGTGTTGTATGAACTTCTGAGGCGGGCGGGGAGTGTGGCTCTGTCTAGACTGGAGCCGTGTTTGATCCCCCGGCCCCGCCGTGTCCTTTGCTGCCGTCAGCAGCAGGAAAATCAGTATTTGTTAAAAGTCGCTTTTTTCCCCCACCCACCAAACTACTTGGAATTTCAACCACCCCGACTCCCAGCTCTATTTTTAAAAGAGGCAGAGAAATGCAGGCTTGCAGCACGAGTTTTGCGCCTGCCTCCATCCCCTCCGTGTCGCAGCCCCCAGGAGTCGTCGGGTTTGTGACACCGAGTAGAAGCAGCAACTAGAGGTAAAAAATCAGTGTGGGATTAATAATTTCTATCCAACCACGTGCCTCTCGCCAGCTCCCTTCCCTGCACAGCACACTGTACATGCAGAACTGGGTGGGCAGGAACAGAAATCGTTTACTTTCCATGGAAGTTGCTCAGACAAGCCGTGGCTGCCCCATCCCTGGAAGTGTTCAAGGCAGGTTGGACAGGGCTTGGAGCAACCTGGGCTGGTGAAAGGTGCCCCTTAGCAGGGGTTGGACTCGATGGTCTTTAAGGTCCCTTCCAATCCAAACCATCCTGGGATTGTATGAAAAAAAAAGAGCTGTTGGCTGGCTCTGTGTTTGTTTTGGTGGATTCACAAATGGTTAACTGCTGGGCAAGGCAGGAAATTCAGATCAGAAGTGGTTCCTCTACGAGCTGACCCTGATCTCACCGGCTTGAGGAGGGTTATCCTAAACTGTGGAGGAGAAAACCTCCAACTGCAACTGCTGAGATCTCCAGTCTTTACTGTAATTCTGAAGGCAGATTGTGAGCCCCTTTAACAAACACCACTGCTGGCAATCAGTCCCTTTTTAATGAGGCAGATCCCCAATTTCAAGGCCTTGGATCACTCAGTGCTGCGCTCGCTCTCGGCTCGGTGAGTTGTGAGCACACGATGAGCAGCGACTCACAAAGTAATCCCGGAGCCCCTTTGCCTGCCCTGTTTAAAGACGGGGTAGGGAGCTCCTCTGATGTTTCATTAAAGCTGGCTTTTCTCCTCGTGGCAGAGCAGATTTAATCAGACCTGCCTCCTAGTTCCAGCTGCTGGGTTGGAGTGCTCTGATCTGTGCACTGGGTGCACGTCTAATTACGGAGGCAATTCCCATGGATACCGAGAAGAATTGCCTGTACTGGCAAAAAATGATCCCAGCTGGGAAAACAGGGAAGGAAAATGTGTTGAAATATTCGGGAAGAGACTTCAAAAGTTTCTGGAAATGTTAAGTGAAAAGCATTTCCGATGTTCTCGCACCGCAATGTGCAAATCTTGATTATTTTAAAACTGAGACAGGGGTTGATTTGTAAGAGCTAATCCCAAATCGCTCCTTTCTCATGCTGCTGGAGGATTTACCAGCACCATAGAACTGAATTTCCCTCCCCCCTGCCTCTTCGTTATCTGCATCCACTCGGGAGTGCTTTCCCACCTTTGTTTCTCACCTGTACAGCACCAGAGGTGTGTTTGGAGAAAATGGCCAAGAGTTTGTGTTTCCATCAGGGCACACCCTGGGTGAGGCAGTGCAAGGGCTGGTAATTCTGGTTCCCTCCGCGGCGCTGCCGGGTGGGACCAGGCTAAGTTCCTCCCCTCCGTGCCTCATCCTTCTGATATGTATGAATTTAAATAACTGCTTTCTGTATAAATTGCTATTTGAAAGGTCTGTTCAAGGCAAAGGAGCACTCCCTGGTAAAAGGAGAGGGGGAAATACCTGGGCAAGCGCTGCTCAGATGTGGAAAATTAAACAAATATGATTTTAAATGATTTTGTAATTGTTCAGCTGCAAGGCCTCATGTTCAAACTGCATGGGGAAAACCAGATTTCTTCCTTTAACTACACAAATTTAAAAGTCTTTTTGAGAGTGGGGGGTTTTTTTGTTTGTTTTTCTTGTCTTTTCTTTTTTTTTTCTTTTTTGCTTTGAGTTTGTTTGGAGCTTTTTGGGAACATTCTAATCAGCTCCACAATGGCTGTAACTTGTATTTATTTCACTAATTTCTCTCCAGCAGGAGCTCAAACACTTTCCAAGATGTTGCTGCCTAATCTAAACACGCAGAATAAGGAAAGCTGCCGTACTATTAGGGTGGATTTTCATCTCTTTCTCATCCAGGGCACCTGCTCCCCTTTCCCTCCCCTCCTCCCAGTCTTCCCAGCTGTCTGTCTGTCTCATTTATGTCAATTAGGGATTCAATGCTGCCTGATTTAATTGGCCTGACTTTCCCCTCTAATAGAAACCGAGCGCAGGCCGGGCAGGCAGTGGCTCCCCGCTCTCCTCCCAGAGACGGAGTCAGGAGGGATGGAGCCTGTTTGTGGCACAGAGCACAATAACCTGTTTGTTACCCTCCACGAGGGAGAGGTTGGTGACCTCCTAACGGGGATGGGACCCGGGCGATGATGTCATTTAAAAGCTTGGGGGAATTTCGGGAGCGGTTCAGGAATTCGCGCGACCAGTCGCTCGCCATGGGTTGGCTTTTAGTGTAGAGGTGGAGATCCCTGGAAGTGTTCAAGGCCACGCTGGATGGGGCTGGTATAAAGTGTCCCTGCCCATGGCAGGGGGTTGGAAAGAGATGATCCTCAGGGTCCCTTCCCACCCAACCTTTTCTATGACTCTGTGGCTTGCTGCCCGTTGCCTCTTGCCAGGAGGTGACTCCTTGTGCACCGAGGTCAGTGAGCGACACAAGTTCCCCCAGCTGCAGCCGCAGAGGACTCATCCTTCCGCCCCCAGCAGCGCTTAACCACGAGTGAGGTTGACCAAAACCCAGGTTTCACAGGGTTTTACATGAGGGCTGACACGGTGCCCCCTTGGGGCAGCAAACCTGGCAGCAAACCAGCACACAGGCGAAATCTTTGCCATCCCCCCGCTCCCCTTCCAAGAGGCGAATCCCAGGAACCAGCTCTGACCTACTTCTTCTCCCTGGCTCCTCGCTCGTGTCTCCCTGACAAATTGCACAGCCCTCCTTCCCTCTCAGCAGAAATGTGGGTTTCCCAAGGAGATGGCCCACGGAGGCGTCAATATTGAGCAGCAACAGTACCATCTAGTGACTCGGGCTTACAGGGAGCATCACTTAGCCTGGGATGAGAGAATCTGTGAATTTGGGAGGCCAAGAAGGTCCCAGATTTGCAAACGTGATCCTATCTCTCGGTTCACTTGGATGAGGGAAACAAATCGCGCTGATGCTTCGACAGTGTTGTTTCTTTTCCCAGAGAGCTGTGTGACGCTTCCTCGGGAGCCGGTCCCGTTTCCAGCCTCCTGACTCCCCGCTGAACCCTGCCCTGCCCCTCGCTCCCTCTACTGGCAACCAACTCATTGATTTAATGCGTTCCCAGCTCCTCTCACACCCACTCGCCCTCAAAGCACCAAATCCCGGCAAATGCACCAGAGGAAATTGAGGGCTGTGGTGATTTATCACCCCCGGATAAATGTGCACTTTCTTGTCTGATGAGCCACTAGTGAGATCCTGAATTGGATGCGTGAAATAAATAGATACACTTCAATTTAATCAATCAAAAATAGGCCCAAAACAGAGCGTAAAGGGCCCGCTCAGCACAGATCTGAAATTACACACTCTGCGGCTGAAGGGAGGAAATCAAATTAGAGCATTTCTTCCCCCATCAAAGGGCATTAGTCCCGATACAGGTTCGTTATGCCTCGCCATAGCTGATCGCGTGCAGGAGTCATTATCCCTGCAAGAATTCCGGCTGACCAAGGCACCGCGTGGCTGTACCGGGTTAATGACGGGCTACGGTGTGTTCTGTGCTCGAGGTGACAACTTTTCCCAGCTGTTTCTCAACACACGTGTGCACATCACCTCTTTCCCCGTGGAAAAGACCATTATCAGATGCACAAAATGCAGCGGATCGGGGAGACGTGACACAAAACCCGGCGCTGCAGAACTTCAGTGCTCAAACATGCTGCCGAGCCTGAGAAATGCCACTGGTACCGGAGGAGAAATTGCTTTGCTGGCTAATCAAACACATCCCCTCCTTGCTGTCAGGAGTGCAGCACTGCCCTGAGTCCACTCAGCCTTGCTCGTGGGCTGATGAGTGCCTGACAATTTTCTGGTCTCAAATTAAACAGAAAACTAAATTAGCAAATTAATTGTTTGCCGTGTTTTTCCTTAGTCCCCATCAGCTGCCTCAGGACCTGCAGCCAATCCAGAGCCCCTCTCTGCAGTTCCCAGTAGAAGGTGGAGCCCTGTGCTGGGTCCTGCTATCTACCAAGTGCCAGTCATGTTAATTTTAAATTACTTTTGTACAGCTTGGTGTCAAAACGATTAAAGCATGAAAAGAAAAACTGAACTAGAGGGAGGAAAGAGGAGGGGGGAGAGAGAGAATGAATAATTTACCTTCCATTTACAGCAAGGACACTTGAATTTCCTTAACTCCTCAACTTTGAGAAGCCTGAAACTTCTATTTCTTCAACTATCACCTGCTTGGGACTGTACCTGAGCAGGTGCTCTGGATCACAGAACCAGCAAACCACAGAGTGGTTTGGGTTGGAAAGGACCTTAAAGCTCATCTCATTCCAACTCCCTGCCATGGGCAGGGACACCTTCGACCAGCCCAGGTTGCTCCAAGCCCCGTCCAGCCTGGCCTTGGACACTCCCAGGGATGGGGCAGCCAGTTTCCCTGGGCAACCTATGACAGAGCCTCATCACTCTCTGAGTAAAGAACTTCTTCCTAAGGAGGATCCTACAAGGATCTGGGATCAAGTTATCACCTCCCTTGTGGTCCTACCGGGAGGTGATAACTGCTTGCAGCACAATGGTGGGATTTTATCTCAGTTTCTTCCCAGGAAAGGCTTTTTTCTGCACTGCACTTCGCCGGCTTCTGCAGTCACCAACACAGACAAACCCACCCACCCACATACAGACCTTTTCTCCCCTTCCCAGTGCTCCACTCCCAACTGGGTTTACTCCATAACTCGCACGTACTGTGCTAGATAATTACATACTTGGAAAACACAGAAATGCCTAATCAGATACAGCCTTAAATGCGCAAGAATTAGGGTTGCAGGACTGCGGCGTAGCATCCCTGGAGCTCTCTGCATCTGGCTCACACAACCAGCCCACGTGAACTGTAAAAATGTTGGGTTTGGGGCACAGACTACTTTTATCTCCCTTCTTTAACTCCATCCATGGATTCTTTCTCTTGCCAGCTACTGAATGGTGTCATCAACGGTCTTTGAAATACCATTCTAAATCCTTTGAGGCCAGAAGAACAGCAAAAAGGCTTGTAAGCAGCTCCACATCACCAGAAAATGCAAATCAAGCTTAGCCACTCTTGATGTTTACAGTGTATTCAGCTTATACATCAGAGCATCTTCCATTCATTAAAAAAGGGTGTAAATAGTGGGAATTATTTTGTCATGAGGGACTACAACGTGAAATGAGGTGCCTTCAGTAGACGATCACTAGTAGGGTGTCAGAGCTGTTTGGGAAATGAAAGAGGCTCGAGCCTTGAGTGTAATGTATCCTGCAGGATGTGTGTGGGCTTGGACTGATTTGTCAAAAGCAAAGAAAACAATTTCACTAATGGGTGTTTGCTGAAAAATGAGCATGATGCCTTGGCAATTTTGTGCTGCCTTGTGCTCTCTCTTCACTACCTCTCCTTGGCAGCCACGGAGAGGAGACACCTCTGTCTTCCACCTGCGTTTTACCCCTTTGGCCTTAGGACTAACGCAGCCTTGCCGGATCCCAAAGGGGTCGTGCGGAGGGCTGAGAAGTGTGTTTGAAACATCCTCCTCCTTCAAAAGCACCTGCCTGACTCCTCCAGCGTGTTTGCTCAGGCTGGATAATCTCTGAGTAATCTCCACCCCTCTCCACCCTCGTGGCTGTAGCTCCTGTGACCTGCGGTGCAGCCGTGGCGGGGAAGGCGAACCCCGGTGCCCACGACAGCAGCTCGTGGCACAGACACTGCCACATCCTCTCCCTGCTCCCCCGTGTTCCTGCTGCCAGCACTCAGAGCACGGACCTGGTGAGGTTTAGCACCACTTAGGAGATGTGACTGGGACAGCATTGCCAGAGCTTTCACTTGAGCACAGAGGAATGGGAAGGGTTCTGTTGTCAACAGTGGGAATCCCTTCACGTGACGTTTCTTCAGCTGCTGATTCACAAGTACATCACTTAAATGACTTTTTTTTTTTCCTTTCCCATTTGGGAAGCTCCTGTAAACTTCCCTCATCCTCCGCCAGAGGCCTGGCAGGAGGCTGGGAAGATGAAGAGCAGTCTCTTGCAGTGTTTCAGTGATATTTCAGTGATACCACTTCAGACGTAGCAAGTCCCGAGTACTCCAGGCCAATAACCTCAGCTCCCCCTGGGCAAAGTGTGCTCAGTGCTACAACTGAAGCTTAATAAAACTGACACCTTTTCTTACTGGATTCTGCTAGTCCAGATTCAGTGAAATCTATGCCTGAAATTGAGTTATTTATTTTAAAAAAAATTTTTTTTTTTATCCAGAACATTAAAAACACAGGTGGAAATACTACCCTGGATCTGATAATTATTTGAAATAAAGCACAGTTCTCAGCCAGATCATCTGTTTTCCCAAACCAAGCAGAACTGCCCTTCCACCTGGCACCGGGGAGCCAACAAAACAGCAGGAGAGGGATTTGTATCGGATCTGTTATCAACAAATCACTCCCAACTGTAAAATCTTTACGTATCAGTTATGAAATGGTTTCAAATTCTAAACAGTCTCCAGGCAGGTAATTAACATCATTAATTGAACAAAATTCAGCCAGAATGATTTAGACTTAATCTCAGAACCTGAGACTTCTCAAGGTGGTATCTTCACCCGCTGCACAGCCGTGCTGAGGATCCCCGTGTCGGGCACATTATCCCTCCCAGTTCTCAGGAATCACTACAAACACTTGAGTGGTGAATATTAAAGTGGTCAATCCTGAAGTGGTTGCCATAAAAACAAGAGGACAAACAATAACTTAGACAAGAACAGACTGAAAAGACATGTAGGAACGAACCACTTTTCCTCAGTTAAGAGTTTCTGAAACCAGGGAGCTGTGGGTTTTTTCTCTCCAACACTCCGGTTCCCTGCAGTTGAAGAATTTCAGTTCTTTGTCTTAATGTGTTGGGGTTTTTTTTAATTTTCCATGATAATTTAAACTATCCACCAGGCAATGTCAAGCTTTGCAGTCCAGACTATAGAATGAGCTCTTTGTTGGGGGACACTTTATCCATTTGAAGTGCCCAGGATGATTTATTCTTATGGGACATGTGGACAAAGTGACACTTTTCCCATCTCCTGCTCTCTAAACACAGGATTGCAGTTGCTCCAAAACCACCAGCTTCTCCATGGTGGCTGTTTATTGTGACCTGCCTTTTTTTATTGAGGGGGTGGGGGGGTGGGGGGAAGAGGATCTGGAAACAATCCATCTCGGCCCAAGTTTTTTGAAGGAGTTGTTTTAATTTGCTCCAGAGAAAGCTGTCTGTGTGTAAAGTCACCGATCTGCTGATGAGTAATCAGGGAGCTTTTGTGTTTTAATATTTTGATGTTTTAGGGAAGCAGCGCCAGGCTGACGGAGTAAATCCACTTATTTAGAAGCTGTTCTGCACTGGTTGGAGTACAAAGACCAAAGGAATAAAAGTACAACAAAGACCAAGGAACTAAAAGATATTAAAAGGGCTAAAACCACACACTTCGTACTAAACTGAGAGGTGCTGGAGGAGTGTAAAGCCAAGAGATAATTCCTAGTCCAAGAGCTGGAGGCTGCTCTTTCCAGTAGACCCTGAACTACGAACTTTAAGAGTTAAAACCCACGAAGGAGACAGGACTTCAAAGAGATCCTCCCCCCTTCAATTTACATTTGGGTTTTAGGTTTGTAAATGAAGCCACGCAGAGATTTAGGAATGGTGTTAAGGAAATGGAAGCATAGGAAAAGTGCCGGGCATCCAGAATCAGGAAATTTCTATGGAAATTCTTGGTCGCTAACAGGATTTACGGGTATCTCCTTGCTCTAATGGATCTTTCTCTTCCACATAATTTCATTACATGTTGCCTACTTTTCCTGAGTAGTCCCAGCACCCCCAAAACTTGTGGATTCAGCAGAGGGAAGGGGGGTTTTTTGGCATCAAAGTGTTGCATTGCAACGGCCAGAGCGGATCAACAACTCCACATTTAAAGGGTGGCAAACCGGGAAGGGGCAGAGCAGGAGAGAGGAGCTTGTACAAGGCAAATCTGGAGCAGGCAGAGGAAGTGAGAGGCCTTTAACTGTGGGGCTGAATCGCCCCAGCCCATATCTAATGGACCACACAGTATTTACTGGCCGTGTTTGTGTATCACGGGCATTTATCAGTGGGCTCACTCCCCTCTCCTGTTTTTTCTACCCTTTTTTTGTGGCTTCCATACATTACACATTTTTGCTGCTGTGTCATTAAATAATTCCAGCCTGAAACTGTAGATCCCAAAGCCTTCTCAGCTTGGAGACATCCTTCATCCGTCTCCTGGGGGGGATGAGTTGTTTAGGAACTGAGGGCAGGAGGAGCGCACCCACACCTGGGATAAAAGGATAACATCCTGCACCCAGAGCAAGGAAAGCTCGGACTCCACGACCTCAAGAGGTCTTTTCCAGCCTGATTGATCCTGTGATGCCCTGAAAGCACCACAGGTGTGCGAGCTGGCCCCATTTCCTCACTTTTTCCACCCAAGAGGTGGCCGGGGCTCCCCCGCAGCCTCGGCAGGCAGAGGGCAGCAAAGGAGCCTTTTCACTTTTTTTTTTTTACTTTTTTTTTATATATATATATATTTTTTTTTTTTTTTTTGTTCTCAGCCCGTCGCAGTGGGAGCTTTCCAGCCCGACTGTGCTAAAAGGCTCCCTCTTAACCAGCGTTTCCCAGCCCGGCCTGCCCTCACCCCCAGATCCAGGGATCGCCCCCCATCCCAAGGAATAAGGGGTGGGAAATGGGGCTGTTTAGGGGGTCGTTGCCCCCACCCACCCCCCTCATGGTGAGGGTCCCTTTGCCCCCCACCCGTCCCTCAGTACCGAGGGGTGCGTTGTGAGGGGACAAAGTGGAGTCTGCCCTCACACCCACGAGTTTTGAGAGGGAAAAAAAGGTGAGGGTTTGCCTCCCAGCCGAGGGAAAAATGAGGGGGTCTACCCCCTATCCTCCCTCCCCCAGCCCGCACGGTGGCTAGGAAGAGTTCATCCTTCACTTCTCCCTGCTCCATCCGCACAGGAATTGCGGGAGAGGGGGTTGTTTCAGAGGTGTCGGCGGGCTCGGGGGGGAGGGTGGTGTCCGTGCCCCTTTCCCTTTCTCCCGTTCCCGGCCCGGGACTCTTTCCCTCCCGCTCCCACCCCCCCCCCCCCCCGCCCCTTCTCGCTCCTAAGCGGGAGTTTCCAGGAAGCGCTGAGGAGAGCCGCAGCACCGCGCAGCCCCTCGCACAGCGCGCCGCTTCCGCCGAGGCCGTGGCAGCAACGCCAAGTAGTCCCAACCGCCTCCACCGCCTCCCTCGAGCGAAAAGGCTCCGTGGCGCTCCCAACTACCCGCCACACCCTCAGAGGAACAGGGCAGGGAGCGGACAAGACCTTCCCTTCCCGCATTACGAAAGGTTTGGGAAGGGGGGATGGGGGGGAAGGTTAAAAAAAAAAAAAAAAAGCCCAGCG
>JAWWEU010000062.1:5700931-5713615 GCA_035583155.1 Acropternis orthonyx
CCTCCTCATCGCTGTCCCCGCTCTCCGCCATCTGGGCCGACGGGGGCCGCGAGGGGCCCGCTGGGGAGGGGGGAAGGGGACACGGACCCCCCCCCTCACACTCGGCAAAGTTCTGGGGAAAGTTTCGCCCGGTTTGAGGTGAGGAAGGTGGGGGGGGGTGTTGATCAGCCCCCTCCGCGGTGTGCTAAGGGTATGGGGTGGGGGGGGAAGAGAGCGCCCCTCAGAGCGGCGCCCACAGCCGGCCTGTGCCCCCCACTCCCCGGATCCCCTCACTCCCTCAGCGGTGTGAGCGCACCTGGGTTTTTCCCCTCTTTCCCTCCCTCATTCCCTCCCTCCCGGGGGGGAGCAGCTCTCTCTGTGCCCCACAGATAAGGCGCTGGGCTCGCCCCACCCCGCGGGGCTCTCGGTGCTGCTGGATAAGCGGGGGCCGCCCCCCCACCCCGAGGGAAGTTTGCCCTGTTTTTCCTTCACCACCCCCCTTTCCCAGGGTGTTTTGAGTTCGCGCAGGACCCCACAAATCCCAGCTCCGGAAAGCTGCGATCTGCCCCCCACACACACCTCTGTGCACCCCCCCCCTTGTCCCGGCTACACTCGTGTCCCTCTATTAACCCTGTGCAGGGAGGACAAAAGCTAAACTATGATCCTGCTCTGCCTTTCCTCTCTTTCCCCCCTATCCCACCCCCCCCATCCCGGCTCCATGAGCTTCACATCCTCCTGCTAAGGCTGAAAGGAACAAGAACAAGAGCTGCTGATGGTTGTAAGGCCTCGCTCGGTTCTCCCCACCCCCTCCGCCAGCACCATCCCCCACTGCAGCTCCCATGGACTCGTATCCCTCCCATTAACGCTGAAAGGGGAGGACAGGAGCTCTGATGGGTTTTTCTCAGGCTTTACTCTGTTTTTCTCCCCCACCACCAACCAACCAACACCAGCTCCACGGCCCTGCAGAAGTGCAAAGCTGGCTCTGCCAGCACATCCATGAATGCCCCCTTCCCTCTGAGCACATCCATGAATGTCCCTTCCCTCTGAGCTCCAAGGGGAAAAAAAAAAAAGAAAAAGCCACCCTCGTTTTGCTTATTCATTATAAGCGCTTGGCAGTGTGCTGTTAAAAACGTGCGATCTCTTGTTTTAGAAGCATCTGTGCTTTAAGAATAAGGTTTTGTCTTCTTGAATGTGGCTCTTCATAATAATCTCTTCAAGTGCTGCGTTTTTGTCCTTAAAGTTCTATTTTATTAGCTCTTCTGGATCGGTGAAGGTCGGTTTAACCCTTCAGAGATGAAAATCGGCAGCCACTTTAGGAAAATATTGCCTTTTTCTTCACTAAGTCATGGTTATAATAATATTTTATTGAGGATTTTTTTTCCCCCAGCCCAGTCCTGCATGCTGAAGGAAGTGTGTGCTTCAGCACTGATTAAAGTCATGTATGAGTTAATGAGAAGCTTGCAGACTATGTGAAGCAAGAGAAAATCTTTAACCAGCTCTGCTGTTCCTTCTACATACCACAAACTTGCACGCTGTAACCAGAAGGTGGATTGAATATGTGTGAAATGCTGCAGTAGGAGACGCTTAAATCACATCACAGGTGGATGCTCACTCAATTTATACATTATCATTTCAAAATACCTGAAAGTTGGGTGGGTTGGGGTTTTTTTTGAGTATTTTGAGACTTCGTATTTCCACATATATTGAAATCCTTGGATGAAAGATGCTGTAAGACTACAAAGTATTCTTTTCTGGGTTGTTATTTTTTATTTTAAACAATGTTTTCCCCTGTGCTTCCCAGGTTAATAGATTGGTAACACAGAAGAGGCTCTGAGGTGCTGGAGGAACCAGCAGTGGTGTCAACATTCCAGCTGTGGGACCTCTAATTTAAGAAACATATTGTCATAAGGAATAAGATCAAGGCTGAATCCTGCTTGCATTTAGGTCCAAATACAAAATACGCCTTGGAAGGAGTCCCCAGGGAACACTGAGAGTAATTAAGTAAAAATAAAACCTTTCACTTCAGCCCCCCCCTCCCATTCTCCTTTTACCACAGACAAGTCAGCACGATGCTGTTTTCATTCCACCATTTTCATTATGTGTCCTGATATTTCTTAATTTTGTGCTGCATCTGAAATCCTCGAGTGACTTATAATTTCTGTGATTTGGGGGTATTTCTAGACCATACTTTTAAAGAAGTCATCTCGCTGTGTCCCAGAAGGAGCCATTGAATAGTCATTCTCATAAACAGCACTGAACTTCTTACAGTCTTGCTTTTCCAAGCACCTTTTTTTCTTCCCTGTAATTTTAATCCTTAACTGTTGAATTCCCTCTTCTTTACATTAAGTAAATATTTATTAATACCAGTTGAGGGGTTTTTTCATCTCTTTGAAAGAACAGAGCCTTGTCACTGAGATGATCCTTCCGTATTGAGGAGATGACATAAAAAAAAGGAGTGAAGGAGAGTTGCCTTGTGCTGGTAAATGCCATTTTTGGAAAACAATACTATAGGAAATGGAAATGAAAAATACATTTTATGCTGGTGGGAACTTGTAATGAGGCTAAGAGAGGATTTGATGTCTCAGAAAAGCAATGATTACAAGGGGAAAAGCGGGACTTTATCATCCATTTGTAAAAGTTCTCAGGCTGAATATCCTTTTGGGGAGCTGAAATTTGGCTCAAGTCTGTTTATGAACATCTGTTGAATGGAATTTTAAAAAGGCACAGATTATAATCTTGGTTTCTGTTGGCTGTTTAAGATGATAAAACAAAATAAATGTATCTGCAAGTACGTTTTGGGGTTTGTTTTGTTAATAATGAGCTGGGTGAATGTTCAGTTGTCTCTGCTGCTGGTTACCTAGTTGTATATGTGCTTTATATATATATTTTTCTCCTTAGCATATGAAATATTGCCTCTACCCCTTTCCGTAGCTGTTTAACTCTATTTGAACATTCCTAGTAAGCTTTCAAGTTTTGGTTGGGGTTTTTTTCCTCACAGGAGGCTCTTGGATTTTGGCATCTCTGACAGTTTTTGCACCAAGAATACAGTGCTGTATCTGAAAGGAAATTTCGAAAGCTCCTGGGTATTCCCAGAATTGCTTCGATTCACATCGTGCCCACCTGTCCCTCTGATAGGATTCTGTAAATGCAACCACTTTGTGTCCACTGGCTCTGGATAGCACCACTTCAGCATCTATTTCTGCAGCGTTTGTGACCTCCTGTTATTCAGGGAGGTCTTCACTGTAATTTTCCCTCCTATTATTTTGGCTCTTTTCCCTGCCTGATGTTTTTTTGCTGTTGTTTTCTATTCCAAGCAAGGATGCTGTGAGTGCTTCAGCTCAAAATTTAGGTCATCTCCGATGGAAGAAGGGAGACCTAAAAAGTAAAAATAAGATTTCAATGTGCCTTTAAAAGTGACAACTCTTTGGGAAAAAATGTACAAGCTCACCTGTATTTTGTGGCAGTAGGGAATGGAGGGAACCTTTTCTGATTCCAGAATGAAAGCGGAGGTATCTCCTTGGGAGTGTTTCTTTTCCATGTGTTCCTGGTCTTTCATTTTCACACCTGATTTGAGCTTTAATCACTCAAATTATTCATAGACTTGCCCTGGAAAAAGAAGAGAGTGACCTCTTCCCATCTGGAGTAGATGGATTTGCCATCAACAATTGTAAATGGATGACTTAATGATGGGTTCTACACTTAGAATTTTGAATTCTGTGATTTCATTGCATTGCAAGAATTCTGTGCATGGGCTTTTCCAAACTGCTAAGTTTGAAGTTATACCACAGGGATTTATTTCTTTCAGTTTATCTCTTAACAGTGGCCTCCTGTCTACAAAGTGTTGGTGATCCCCCCCAAACTGCTGAGTCACCAAAGCACACGTGCCTTGCACAGGGCCAGGCCTGTAAGTTGCAGTTATATTTTGGGGGTTTTTTTTCGGTCTGTAATTATATCCAATGTCTTTCATGACAAGGAACCTCAGAACAATTTATGAAATCAACAGCCACAAAAGTACTGCCTGTTGGGGGTTATGTAGTTACAGCTTTGCTGTCCCAGAAGGGGACAGAGAGCCCAAACTCCTCCTCAGCTCCTGTGCGTGGCTGGAAGCAGCCGCTGGAATTGACAGATATCTGTTGCCTTTGCTTTTCTGTTACTTTAGTGGCTTAATTTAAATCGCTAAGGAACTTGTGAATCTGTTTTGTTTGCTTTCTGCTCTTCCTAGCAGCATTCTGCAGTTTTATATGTATTAAATGTGCTAAGCTTCATCTGGCCTAGATGTACAATAAATACCTTAGTCAATGCGGTTAAGTCCAGTTTCCTCTATTCACTCAGAAGAGATTTGTTTCTTATCTGAATTGTTCCTCCATTCAGAAAGGAGAGAAGCCTTGCACAGCCAGAACTCACCTCATAAATCACCCAGACAAATGGAACTTGGGGCAGGAGAAGATACAAAATGAGAATAGTTGTGATTTAGACTCCATGAAGTTCGTGCTATGGAAACTGCTGGTGTGAGGCAGAGGGAGCTGCCTGTCACCAGCGTGTCCCCACGATGGAGGGAGCACCACGAGGGGACTTCTGTGGGATCAGCAGCCACATGGTGTGTTTAGATAGTTGCTCCATATTTCTTTATGTTGCTTTCACACACTGTTCCTCTCTGTTGCCCTTTTCCTGATGCTCAGAGTGCACGGAGAGTTTTCACCAGCTCCACACAGGTTGTTGGGCACTTTGGTGTCTCTCGGTTCAGAGAACACGGGGTGTTACTTCCTGACAGTGGTGCAATTCTCTGCAGCTGCATGGAAGAGTCACCTCAGAAATCATCAGCTCTTCAGCTTCCCAGGCTTTATCAACTCAGTTTAGCCCTTGGTGATTAGTAAACAGATATTTTAGGAAATCCATGGCCCGACCATTTCTTTTTGCAATTCCTGAGACTTACCAACCAAACTCTGCGCCCTTCCCATCTACAGTCCAATAATCCTCCCATTTTACTGCAGTTTCAGGCTTTTCTGTTGGAGATGGAGATGTGTAAAGACACCTTTAGGAGGGCAATATTTTGGTGCCAAAAGAGAAGGAAACTGCTCATCACCTTCTGAGTGCTACTTGAAAAACCTGGTCACTAGTTGCTCCTTCCCCCTAACTCCCATATTTGCTTGTATATTCATTGGGAGTAATTCTAATTCATATATCGGTGGTGTATTTCACTGGCTACAAGAAATCCTTCTGGGAAAGGGGAAGCAACTGCTTTTTTTAATAATTCCTAACATCTATTTGAAATAGAAATGTTTAGAATAATTACTTTTTCCAACTATTCCTTCAACTGAATTTGCAGTCATCAGCTAAGCCCTTTCTCTCAGGGGTACCTCCCTTTACCCTTAAATATCCTCTAGTGTTTGGTGACTTCAATTTGATAGAATGGGTCTATTATTTTTACCTTTTTTATGAAAATATTAGAAAGACCTTGGTCTTCACCCAGGCTCTGCTCTGATGTGCAGATACAGCGTAATCTACTCACTAACTTACGTGGCTCTATCAGGGAAGATGGGGCTACCAGTCAACAATCAGTGCAGCCACAGCAACTCAGTGGCTGTTTCTGCTCCTGAGAACTCTTCTTATGACTTACCCAGCTGCTGCTTGCCTGGTCTCCTGCCTAATTTAAACAATTTGTCTCATTTTTGTTCATTACAAAGGTTATCTGTTTGTTCTTTTATAATGTCTTCATTACTTACAGTTCTGAAATAGCTGAGGGGGTTCTGTTCGATTCCAAGAGTGTTGGATGAATATACTTGTTGGCACCTGTCCTTGCTTCCTCCACCTCTTCCATATTCACTTTAAGGACCCTCCACAACAGTCTCGACTCCCTCAGTGACGATGGGTCGTTCCCTCTACCAGATTAGAGCTTCCTGTTGGTGTTCTGTCGTTTCTGAGCAAGGAAAGGCTGATATCTCTGGGCTCAGTTGTTGCTTCATCTCCTCAGCTCTCCCAGGGGTCTTGCAGGCGCTTTCAGTTCTGCCTTACGTCTTTGATTTGGTGAGGATCCCTGCTATTTACATTTCTTCACATATATCCTCTTCCTACCATCTGCTACCTTATGTTTTGCTCATCTCTGAAACGTAGTGACCATATTTCATGCAACGTTGTGCTACATGGTTTTCTTAAAATTTAATTAAAGGGTTCGGAAAGAACAAAGCAAATTGGAATTCACCCGTTCTGTGCAGGCACTTTAACTGAGGAGGGAACAGCTCGATAAAGACCTTCAAATGCCTTGAATTTGTAACCAAAATTTTGTGCATTGTTTATCCAAAGGGTATATTATCAAATTAATTAGGAGAGTTTTATTAGTGACAGAAGCTAAGGTTGTTGTTAAAAAATGCCATGTTCTCTAGAAACTCTTTTTCTTTGGAATTCAGCAGGTCTCCTGAGCAGTATTTACTTTGGAGTGAGTGTGTGGCTGTGCCTTGTTAGATAAAAGCTGCAGTACTAAAACTGTTTTACTGAACTTAGCTCCTGACCTGCCTTCTGAGGCCACAGCTACAAAGGGATGATACATCAATCTAGTTTGTTTGATCTAATTACAGCTGTTTAACCATCCTGAGCACAAGTGCACTCACCCCACTTTGTTATGCTGATTTCAGGTATTTTCACTGTTAATCGGGTGCACAGTGCTTGGTTCTTTCTTGTATTAATTTGCCTCTCAAGATACTCTGAGCAGTTATCCCATGGAGTGGTGTTCTGCTACTCAGCTGGATGTTACTTTTCACAACGTGTTGACAGGGAATTCTCAGGAATTTGGGGATTCTTTGGGTCAACCTGACAAATGACAATTCCTTTTCTCCTGGCATCCATTGTTTGGGGTTTTTTTTTTATTGCCTGTGCAACTTCTTTTTCAAAATGCTGCAAGGCTGCATGAACTGGGAAATCCATTATAATGTATATTCCTGTGAGGTTGCACAGGTGGAAAGATTCAGTTCTGTGGCCTCATAGACCTTGTGCTGCTTTCATAATAAAGGAAATGCAGAAGGAGAAACAGTGAGATGGAATCAACCTGCTCCTCCTGTTTGGAATTTATCAGGAGCAGTTTCCTCAGTGGTGTTCCTGCTAGCAGGGACTGATAGCACAGGGCACTGGTGCAGAACTGGGATGGCCAGGAGCGGCAGCCAAACATCAGGATGACAAAATTGCATTCCTAGAAACCTGTGTGAGCTCAGCTGCAGGGGCAGAATACAAACCAAAACCTCCCTCAACATGTAGGAACCCATGGCTGCCTGTGGGAGAGCAGATTTCTGATTACTTCCCACTGAAAACTACCAGGGATATTGTCGTGGGACCTTTTCTTTAATGGATATATCTGATCTTCTGTGCTTGGCATAAGAAATTGCCTAGAGTTTTTCCCGCGTCCAGTCCATGAATCAAACATGGAGCTTCAAGGAATAAACATGATCTGTCAAGTCAGGAGAAGGGATTCACAAACACAGAGAACGATTTCTTAATGGTTGTACAGGGCCTTGCTCATCAGTGGAGGTCATTTACCATGGAATGGGTGTAGAATGGTATTAAACAAACTTGTTAGAAATCGGAGCTTGCCCTGCCTGATGTGTACGATGTCTGTCGGAGGCAGGGAAAGATGTGGAAAGGTTTGTGGAAGCAAGGAATGGAAAGACACTTCAAGTGAAAAAGCCTCTGCAAAACAGCCATTTTATAAGGAAAAACCGCACTAGGATTTTACAAAAAAGAAGTAACAGAGCAAATTAACCAAAAGAAGTGTTTGGCTTTATTCACAATCGCTGTAGGTGATGTCATGCTGCTGTGGGCTGAGGTGGAGCTCAGTGGAGATGTGCAACACAACTATCAAAGCAGTTTGACTTGGCAAAATCAAACTAATAAAACAAGAACTATTTAATCTGAAATGGCTTGTAAACTTTAAACTCAGAGTGTCAGTGTATTTGCCTAAGGGATGTGCTTAACACACTCCCTCAGCTCTCTGGGGCTGGCAGTTGGAAGGAAGTCCTCCAGGTAACTTCCTGAAGTGACAGGGGCCCAGAATTGTGTGCCCTTCATCTCAAAGTCCACTTTTCTAACAGAGACATTCCTTTCCCACCAGTATTTTTCTTCCTGTATTTGCTATAATCGCAAATATATCTGTCATAGAGCCATCAGGAGGTCCTTAGCCCCCATCCCACTCTGAGATAAGAGAGATGCCTATCTGTATCCCATACATGTGTTTGTGTATCCTGGCCTTAAAGAAATCAGCAGTGCAGAGCACTCTACAACTTACCATACAGTGTTTTCATTGTTCAAACATCACTTTTGTTACTTTACCAAATCTCACTGTGAATTAAGGGTATTACCTCTTCTATTTCCCATGGACCTGTCCTCTAACAAAATGGACTATTGGTATTTTGTCCCCTCCTATGAGCTCTCTCTTTTTTCTCTTCTCTTTTTTTTTTCCCAATTGATTAAGCAAATCCAGCATTTCAATTTATCCTTGAAGGTTAGATTTCCTAAGCCTCCCACCTTTCTTGCTGCTCTCTTTGTGCTCTTTCCACTCGCTTTGTATCTGCTTTTATTTTCTCATGTGGTACCTGAAAAAGGATAGAATATTCCAGCTGAGATTTCACTGAGTTCAGCAAGATAATTGTCAGGGGTGTCCTACGTAGGGCAGCCTTATTAAATATTTCTGTGATGTATTATCTTTATTGTGCTGGCTCAAATTCAGTTTGTGGTCCATTACAACCACTGTCTGCCCAGTCAGTTGCTCCCCTCCTCATCCATGCCCGTGTCTGGATCCTTGGCTGCAAAAAAAACCCCACTGAAAATGCCATCCCTGAAAACAAGGGGAAGACAAGGAGCTGAGGAGGCTTTTCAAATGCACTGTTCCCATGAACTCCAGGTGTGTCAGCCTGCCAATAGAAAAGGAATAGTAAGATAATGTTAATTTTCAATATTGGCTGGAAATAATATGTTTGGTCTTATTATTACTCAGAAAGTGTTAGTGTCCTAAAAGTTCTGAGTTGGAAAGGGAGTGTTTGTTTGCAAATGGGAGAGAACATAGTCATAGTACACGAGTGTTAGATTATAATTTTCTTGCTAAATGTTTCACTCTCTCATTAACAAGACAAACAGAATAATGACAATCTCCCTTTTAAAAAATAACAGACAGAGTTGCTAAAGGTGAAATAAACCAAAATTAAACCTGAAAGGCATTTGAAGAAAGAAGAAAACAACAACAGAAAAGTTCTAGGATCCTGGTTTGCTCCAAAACATTGATGACATGAAGATACAGTTCATGGCTGTGAGGTGAGAACACTGAGAAAAAGATGCTTTTTGGCTCTGTGTTCCTGTGTGTTATTGTTTATAGGAAGACGAAGAGGTGGCAGAGCCAAGGAAGTATGGAACACCGTGATGGAAAACATCTCCAGCAGTCAGGGAGTTAAGAACAGAAGATCCCAAGAAGGACAGCCATGGTTTGTTGCCGTATTGCCAAAGCAGGTATGTTTTGTGAGGAGAGACAAAGAGACCTGGGATGGAAGGAATAGGTGATCCACATTCCTGGAGCGTTATTTATGATAGAAACAAAGAGCCCTCAGCAAAACTAGACCTGTGGTGTGAGCCTCTGGCGTTTTTAGAAAGTCCTGTTGTTCCAGCAGTTCCCTGCAGAGCCGGAGAACCCCCCAGTGCCGAGGTGACAGTGTGTGCGGGCTCAGCTCCACAAGGATCACTGCTGAGTTCTCCAAGCACTGTCTGACACAGGGAATGTGCTGAGCTGGTCCCTACTCCAGGGCCCACATTAATTCACTCTCTGTTCCATGGTTCTTCACGCTCCTGTGACCTGGATGAATTTACCAGCGGACTGAGCAGTGTGTTCGGTTTTCCTGTGTACATTTCTTACTCTTTTGCCCATCCTAATCCAGTTCTTTGCGCTTTGATGGAGCCTCTAATTATAAATTAAATCATACAACCTGCCTTCTCAAACTCGTCTCATTCAGAGTTTGCTTTTATCCTTGTTATTTGATGTTTGCTTCCATATTTTATTTATTGCACATAATTCAACTGCTGCAGTAAATACAGAATTACTAATTGTAATGGATTTTTGTTGTGTTTATCACTATAGTGTCTGAATACTTTTTAACCACCACAAATGTTTCTTCACAATAATGCAGAGATTTCCCTCTCATTTCACTGATGCAAAGCAGGGAAATCAATGGCAAAGCTATCAAAGTTCTCCACTGCACCTGTATGTTCCAGGGTGACAATAAATACATTTCCAAGCAGCCCCAGTCAACCAGTTGTGAATATCTTCTTCACCAGGTTGCAGAAGAGCTTTCAGAGGGGCTGCTGGTGCTGGTTATTTCCTCTCTTTGGGGTTTCCTAACACTGGCCTTACACCAGGCTTTTGAGGAAATTGCATCCCACTTTGTCCATAAGGACATCAACTTCCAGCATAAAAACAGTCAGTCCCTTCCAGCCTGGGAGCCCCACCAGAAGGGTTATTCTTCTCTTACTAATAAGACATTCTATTCTAGCAATCACCCTAATTGCACTCAGGCCTTTAGATATATATTTGATGCCAACATAACCCTTGCGTTTAAATACCTGTGTTCAAACCATAATCTCTGTTTACAGACTCACCCCGTCCTATCTCCCCTTTCTTTGGTTGGAAGTTGTCGAAATGAAGCTTCAGTCTCCTCTCCTGACAGATTCTCTGCTTTCATAACCAGCTCAGAGAGCCTTTTCTATGACTATTCTAGTTTTCACATGTCATTTTTTAATAGAAGCTGTACCCAAAATTCTGTAAGAGAGCCGTAACATCTGGATGTGCCTTACCTGGTGTTCAGATCTCACCTGTCATCTTCATTTCTGTGACTAAATAATGCTTCTGAGTCTTCATCCTTCCCTGCTAACTGTGATGAATTCCCAGTTTACAAGAGTTTTGGCTGTCAGTCCCTGTGTGAACAGCCTTGTGATTTGCATTAATCTTATTACTGCATTCCACCAGTCCATTCCTCAGGATTCCTGTGCTGTTCCAGCACCTCATCCAGTTCTTCATTTAGGATCCTCCAGCCTTCTGCATTGATGCTCTTTGATTTTGTCAGTAACTACCTGTACTAACACTCTTTCTCCAATTCCTTGTGCTCGTGTCACTTACAGCCAACCAGCAGCACCAGATCTGAGAGCAGAAGCTTTCAAAGCACTCACTCTTTAGCCCACAAGTTCCCATTTCAGCACAATCCAGCACTGGATTTTTAGTCATTTTTTTTTTTTACCCACAAGACTTTCCTTGCACTAATCTTCCTATTTTCCAATTTAGCTTGTATTTTCATGTGTTGCACCAGACCAAGCGCTTTACTGATTTTGGGGTGGGTGAAATCAACTGTGTCTTCCTTTACCCAGAAAAATCTGCATCCTTATCAAAAAAAGAATCAGCTTTGTCTAGCACGATGGCCTGTGTTAAACCTTTCCTTTTTTTTTTTTTTTTTTGGTTTTTTGGTTTTTTTGTTGGTTTATCTCTTTACTTTGCTCTAAATCTTTGCCCCCTGCAGAGGAAAAATAATTTACGTTTTGCTTCTTGCTGAGGTCAGGCTAATTAGCCTCTAGTTGTCTGGACTTACTTCCCAGGTATTTGTCTTGATTTTGGGGTGTTTTTTTCTCCTTTCTCCCTGTAATAAGATGTCAATTTTAGATTATTTTTGCACCTCCAGAAGTGGTAGAAATAAATTCACTCATTTGCATCACAACTCAACTGTAGTGCTTCTTTTTTTGTGTGTGTGTTTTGTTTGTTGGTGGGTTTTTTCAGTTTGGTATCTTTGCATTTTTTGAAGAAAGATGCTCTGTCACGGCTATGGATGCAGGAAAAACTTCTTTAAAAAATAATGATAATGAGGAGTTTCTTAAGCAATGATAGCTGGATCCAGGGCTCCGTTATCCTCTGGGACTGTTGATAAGTACCAGTGGCTGATCACTGACATGCAGAAGTTCTGTTCCTCCTCGTGCTGCTGCAGCTTTATTTACTGTGCTTAAACAGCAAACAAAGTGTGCTGGGGACTCTGCACTCATAGATGAGGTAGTCCTGACCAAAATACACTCCAAGAATAGACAAACTAAGCAAAACAATAGGAAGACAGTGAATCCAGAGGGTCAGGATTGCTTCGGGAAGGCTCCAGTGCCCTCACTGACTGCCTGAACCCATGGCACCAAAACCCGAGGTCAGTAACTATGTTTCCCACAGCTGGGAAAAAGGTAATATTTTTAAATACTTTGTTTTACAATATGGTTAATTCCACACTTTTCTGACAGCTAAAATGAATAGGAATCTTTCTGAGCAGGTTTCGCTCAGGCACCTAATTCTATCTAATGAAATGTTTGGATTTGGGGTGGGTTTTTGATGCTGTTTTCTCGGCTTTTGCCAGATAACACTCAGTATTTTTTACAAATATTTGAAAATTATGTCTTTTTTCCGATTCTTCGGTATGTGTGGGGCTCAGTTTTACAGAGGGAATTCTGGCCACTGCCTTTGTTTTAGTGGAATTGAATGTGCTGTCCCCAGCCTTTACAAGCAGAGCCATTGCTGAGGTGTGATCTCGGGCCTCTCTCAAGTCAGAGATAACTGATAGCTAAAAATGACCTCGTTTCACAGTCCCACAGCTGAACTCTGAAAGTTCCAGCAAAGCTGGGCAGAATGTGTTTGGAGTTTTTTTTTTTTTTTTTTTTTTT
>JAWWEU010000062.1:5723955-5781517 GCA_035583155.1 Acropternis orthonyx
GTCCCGGGGCGGGGGGACCGGGCGGGGGGTCCCGGCGGGGCGGGCAGGGCGGCGGGGGTCCGGCGGGGCGGCGGAGGGCGCGGGGCGGGCGGAGGGGCCGCGGGGCCGGGGCGGGAGCCCTGGCGGGGGAGCCGGGCGATGGGAGCAGCGAGTGCGGATCGCTTGGGTTTGGGATTTGAATTATGGAGGTAAAATCCTTCTGTCAAAGCCAGGAGACAGTTGGTCTTAGGTTGACATCCCATCTGTGATCTGATTGGCTCCCCATCCCCTGCTCTTGGCCATTTATAATTGCCTCTGATGTAATGGTACAACCATCCTGATGAGCTCATAAACTTCCACACTCGCCTCCTCCGCCGGTCCCCGGGACGGGGCAGCCCCGCGACCCCTCTCCCGCATCCACCCCCCCCCGCCGTGACCTTGAGCCCCGCATCCCTCTGCCCCCGCCGCTTTGTGCCCCGCACCGAACGGGAAGGCGCTTTGTTTTGTACCTCGGGTCTGTTCTTGTGATGTTGGTTGGGTTCGGCCTGGAATGAGAGCCTGTGTTGTCGGAACGGTGGCAGGGCTGCTCTGCACAATGGGCTTGCTGTTTATTTTAGTTATGTGACTTTCCCTCTCGGTATAAATGATTTCTTTGATGGGTCTGAGGATGCGTTTGTTCCTGCATGGTTTGGGCCCTTCTCAAACGCTGGTGCTGTTTGGGTTCTCTATTAGATGGGAGAAGGTGGGGAGTTCTGGGGTTCTAAAGAAGGAAAACCCACCCCCAAACAACCAAACAATCAGAGCCAAACTTGTGGCCGAAACACTGAAAATGGTCAGTGACCAAGAATTACCGATTTCCATTCAACAGAGCTTTGATACAGGGCAGGAGCCTCCAGCTGTGTGTCTTAGGGCACGTTTTGAGTTACTTTGAGTGAGCACTGACGTGTCTCCTTGCCCCCATAAATAAAGGCACTTACTCCAGACACTCAGGTGCTTTTTGTGGTCAGGCTCAGCAGTGTCACAACTCTGCTTTTCAGAGGAGTGAAACTAGGAAAAACAAGCCTGAGAATGGTCCTCAATGTTGTACATGTAGAACTCCCTGTTTGCTGGAATAGGAACAGCCAGAGAAAGAGGAGGAAGCAGTACAGTGTGTGCATCAGACATTTTAGATGCAGGAGAGGAGAAGAGGTGGTCGTGTCTTTACCTGGAAACCTTGATTAAAGCCAGGTTCCTTTCCATGTTCAGATGTGCATCTCCAAGGCCTGTCGTGGCCTCGTGTGGGACTGAAACTTCCCTTTTCGTTCTGTGTACTTTGCTCCAGCTTCAGGCCAGGCTTGGAGACATTTGATGCCGTGTGGGGTGAGATGCAGAGTTTCCCTTCTTGCTCAGAACTTCTCTTGTGCTCATCTGAAAACGTCTTAATTTTTGTTCCTTGACTACCAAAGGCACCGTCTGCTGCAGCGTCTTGAATTACTGGCTTGGCTTTTCTGTCAGGTTGGAATTCTGCTCTCCAAGAGAGCAAATCTCTCTTCTGGGACCATCAAAGGTGGTGGCTGGTAGTGAGTGTTCCTGTGTCCTCAGGGAAGATTTCAGCTCCTTGGGAATATGGTCACATATTCCTGCAACACATTCGGACAAATGTCATGGGTGCAAGTACAAAGTACTTTCATGGTACTGTCTATATCCTGAAAAATCTCAATTTAGCTAGAACTTGTGCTGAAATATGGGTTGAACTTTTCAAGCAGGTATTTTCCTGCAGTTCACTTCTGTCAGGGTTCTGGTACAAATTTGTAAAAGAAGCTTATTTTGTCTTGGAAAATGAATTTCACTTGATTGCCTGAGCTGCTGATATGTTGTGAATTAATAATATCTGATTAAGTAGTCCCATAAACTGGAATTATTAATGAATAGTTGTTCTGAGAGTTAGTTGAACTTGAGGTGGTACAAAGAGCGCATATAAAAAGTAAATCATCAAGTCCCTCATCCCAGAAACCAAATGACTTTCCCCCCAATTATTTTTTGTGCCAATGATTATTGGACTCAAACTGACAATGCCTTTTTTTACCCTTGCTGGAAAAGAACTTCCCTAACGAAAAGAGCGTGTCATCTGTGCTGCCCACAAGAAACAGTTGATTAATAATAATAATACTTCAGCCCTAAATTACAGCCTCCTTTGGCCATGTACTCTTAAATTCCATGGGTTGGGAGAACTTAAATCTTTGTGTCTTCTCTTTGTCTTGCACAGCGATGAGCAGAGCGGGTCCTTCCCACCCAACTTCTGAGGAACTCTGGGAGAGCAGGAGCAGAGGGGAACTCACCTGGCAATAACCTCCCAGGGAACATCTCCTGGTGCAGGCTGGGAGAAGAGGATGTGGGAAGAGCACGGGGTTCTTCCACTCGGGAATCCTTGGGGTTGTAAACCTGAGTTGGGGGATGAGAAGCAGGATGGTGCCTTTAATTCCCGATACTCTTTAGGAATCCTGAATGATGGCCATAGGGAGGGTTTTGTCACTTTGCTCATCAAGAAAGGCAGAGTAATTTCTGGCGTGAAAGTTGTTTGGGTGGAATGTTCCCTGTAGTAAAATGAGTGTAGTCACTTGCACCAGGTGGACTGTTGGTGAGTAACCCTGATGGAACTTTACTCACAGCTCGTCCCTGGGAGGTTGTGCTGGGTGGGAGCCTAAGGAAGACAAGGATGCTCCCTGTTTTTGGGGGCTGAGAGAGAGAGAGAGGACGTGGAGTTTTTTCCAGATGACCTTTCTAGCTGGGAAACGTGGAGTTTAGGATCAAGAGATCAGGATGGCTCTGTGGGATGAGAAATGTGTGGTTTGCTGTGGGAATGACTCGTAAGAAACCAGGGATCTTAGTTTTCAGTTTTTCCAGCTCTCCCATGGATTTGCTTCCACCTCCTTCCCCTCAGAGCTTGTAGCAGCCCTTAGTAATACACTGTTTTCCCCAGTGTCTTGGGATCTAAAGGAAATTGCTTAAGAGAAAGGATTTCCCTGCCTTTAATAGATGGGCATTTCTTGTGGCACATGCTTTGGCTACAACAAAGTGTCTCCTGCAGTGGGAGAAGCCTTTGGATCACATTAAACATTGACATTTTGGATAATCTCCCCACAGGTGCCCTGACATCTCTAGGCCTCTGTTCTAAAGTTCAGTGAAAGCAGTGTAAAAATCATATGTTAATAAAAAATAAAAAAAGCTTTTGGGCCTGTTGCCATACAATAGCTCTCTTTTGTTGACTTAGATTTCAACTTTAGCAGCAAGTGAGGCATGAAAAATGTTGTTGGAAATATGGTTTTTAAACTAAATTGGCACCAAATGGCTCTGTGCTGCCAATGAGCTGCGATGTCTTGGAATGGGAAATTGGGACCTGGCTCCTGTTGGCTCGTGCAGGGTTTTTCCTTGCTTTGCATTGTAAAGTCAGGAGCCCTCGAGTTGTGTGCTGTGCACTGGAGCTTTCCAACAAAGAGGAGAGCGGCACATCTTCTTTTCGTTGAATTAGTGATTTTAGGGCTTGGCTGTCTCAGAAAAAGTAGGAAAGTCCTGCTTAGTTTGATTTTTGTTAAGATCTCGTTCATTCTGGGGTGTGGACACTGGAGGCTTTGCTGCTTTATCTTTTTAAACAGTAAACTGGGAGCTGCCTGATTCTCTTAAAATCTCTTGTTTCCTGCAGTATCATCTCCTTGATGCCCAGTTTTGAGGTGTCCAGGGTTTCCAGGAAGGATATGTGTAGGATCCAGGACAATAAACCTCAATCTTGACTCTCAGCTGGAGCTTTTATTTTTTCCTGCCCTTATCAGCCCCAGTTTACTGGGAAACCTGGGACAAACCACCTGATTGTTGTGGTGAAATGGGGTTAACAAGGCTTACCTACTGCCTTTTATGAAGTTTAATTGAACTGCTCTGTGAATCCTCATTTATTTTCTGGGCTGGGGCAGGGTTTCTACCTTTGGTGCCTCTCTTGTAATCATGTTGTTGGTTGCAAGACAGAAATGTGGTTTCTGGAAGGTTTTATGGTTGACTTTTCAGGTTTGTGTTTTTTTTTTGTTTTTGTTTTTTGGCTAGATTGCTTAGTAGTTTCCTAAAACTGTCCAGTTTAATTCCTTTTACCTGCTACAACTTCTCTTTCCTGTTTCTGAAAGCAGGAAAACTTCCTGTTTTCCTTCAACAAGCCCACACAACTTCTTCCCTGTTCTCAAATAACATTAGAAACTGGGGTTGGGGGAGGCCTGAGAGTCAAACGTGCTGTTACAAAGCCGTGTCTCGCTGTTCTCATGAGCTTCCTGTGTTCATAATGCTCTGGGTTTTTTCTGTTGACTTATTTGAGAACTCTGGTCAAAGAATACTGTGTTCCAGAAGTGTTACACGAGACCCTGTTCCATGAAGACTGTATTAAAAAAACCCAGCAGCTTTCCTTCAGAGAGAAAATCATGTCTAAAATTAGGCTAAATAGTGCAGCTGTTGGTTTTATCTGGTACCTCATACACGACTTTCCCACCATTTTTCTCCCCACTTTTCAAAGGAGCACCACCAATCAGAAACCCGTTTTTTTTTACCCTCTGCATCTGTGCTCTCAGTAATTAAAATATTAGAGGAGAAAGATGCCCTTTCTAGTTTTCACTTGGTGTATTTGAAATTCTTTGTCTAGTCAGTTTGATTTCTCTGTATTTTTTTTTTATTTTTTGAGTTGCAACTACTGCGTGATGGATTGCTCTGGGGAAAAGCTCATCAGCGTGCCATTGCCCAATTCCTGCCGGGAATGTTGGAAACTCTCAAGGAGCAGAAGAGGCAGCAAAGCAAAAACTGAAGGCAGCAAAGTGGTTGAGGGAGGATGGAAGAGATAAACTTGTCAGTATTCAGCATTGCTCTTGTGGCCACTGCTTTTTTCTTCTGGAAGAGTCCTTAAGCCATCAGCAGGGGTGGAAAATAATATTTTCCCCTTTTGTTCTGGTGGAAAAGAAAGGAAGAACACCATTTTGCTGGGAAAATAAGCTTTTGAGAAATCCTGCAAAAGTTTTTCTGTCACGTGCTGATTTGAGAAAGTTCGAGCTTTAATTTACCAGGAGGTTATGCATGTGCAGTGGGAAAACTCTACTTGGATGTCTCTTAGCCAGAGCCGTAAATCTCCAGCTGGAAGTGAATGACAGGTGGGATTGGAGGGGAGGGAAAAAAAAGCTGTTTTCTTTGGCACACTGGACCAGAACTGCTGTTTGCTGTGTCTGGGTCCCTCCTGCTCCCGGGTGACACCAGAGAATTGCTGCCTTTTTGGGGTTTTTTTTCCCCCCTTCAGTGGCTGGAAAACAGAGGAGTTCTTCACCTGGAGAGAGAGGCTGTGTGTGCTTCGTGGGGGCTCAGGAGGACCACTCTGTGCTCCTGAATCGATTCCAGGGAAATTCCAGGCCTAAATTTAGCGTCATCCCTGCCATGTGGAGATGCTGCCTGTGGTTCTGAAGGTTGAGGTTCTGTAGGAACTGCGTTTCAGGCAGCCTTTCTTTGCCCTGCCTGGTGCTCAGGGGAGGAACGTGGGGTCTGAAGTTCTCACAGCAGCTGAGATGCTCCTGTGGGCACTTGGCCGGGAGAGGCAGCGGGGCTGGGACAGGGTGGAGAGTGGGAGATGGGCCTTTGGAGGCTCATCCTGTGCTGGAAATGTGAGACCAGCCTTCCTCCCTGGCTTTGGCTAGATACACTGAGACCCTTCTGATGGAGTTCTGTGCTTAAAGCAGCACCCAGGCCTGGAACAGGAGGAGCTGCTTCTCTCAGAACTCAGCCCCTGTACGTATTTTACCAGTTCCACATCTCAATCGGATGATAATCTATATTATCACACGGATGAGGGAGGTTCCCCTCTCTGACTCCTCCATGCACCTGCACTCCCAGTGTTGTAACTCAGCAGTTCAATCCTGCAACTTGAGCATTTTTGAGTTGGTTTTTTTTTTTTTCCAAGAGGATTTCCAGGTTTGCCACGGTGTCTTTCTGAGTTGAAGTGACAGCTCAGTAAGTATTTACACAACGTGGGCACGAGCTTTCTGTAGTGAAATGTAAAGGATGCTGCATAATGACAGGTAAACTTAATAAAAGCTGTTTCAGAATTTCTCGGCAAATATTTTTTTGCTGTATGTGTTCAGGGTAAAATGATAACTGTAGCTGGAATCTAATTTCTAGTCATGTTCTTTTTTTATTTTTCTGGGAGGAAAAAGGGGCAAAAGTGGGTAGGAGCAAATAAAGAAGGGGCTGGGTTCATTCTGTAAATGTGGTAAAGAAATTTCTTTATGGGAGGGTGAGAGAGTGGAGATAGAGCGTGTGTGTGTTAATTCCTATGAAATTCCCATGAAAAATCAGTTTGTGTAAATAACTCTGAAAAAGCTGCTGCTCCATTACAGTTATTGGCATTTCATGCAATAACCAGCATGTCATTATTTCCTTAAGTCAGTTCTAGTAATTGGAACTCTTTCAAGGACAAATTCAGTTGCTATTAACTTTTTGTTTTCTTTTTCTCCCTCTTTTTTTAACTCTGCTAACTTCTTCTTTCTCCTGGATAATTAGCACTAAGTCTGAATTTGTCCAAGAAGCTCCAAGACAGACTTTGGGGGGGTAGTTTCTGGAGAAGGTGTGAGGAACCCTGATGCAGTCAGTGCCTCCTCTGGATGGAGCAGAACCTGCTGCTTGCCCTGTTTTATGGGTGCATTTGGCCCCGTGGTGAACCAGGGGTGACCAAAGGTGACTCTTTTTGTGGGGTGTGATGGTGACATCCTGGATGGGTCTGGGAGGAGAGAGGGTTTTAGGGTTCACTAATGTCACACTGTGGCCAAAGGAAGCCTTGACCTTCCATCCTGAAAGATTCTGTGACTCTTTTCTCAAAGAGAAGTCCTTGAAGTTTGGAGGACCCTGGAATTTCCCCCCACCCAGGGAGGATGAATGGGTTAAACAAGTACTTTCCCCCCCCCCCCTCCACTCACTTGTGAGATTTCATTCAGGTCTGACTAAGAGAAACCCTGAAAATCACCGTTTCCCTTCTGATGTCAGCGCTTTCTGGCACCCTGCCTGTAAATAACCAGCAGGAATGTTTGAAAAGCTGGGTCCAGGCCACAGCTCCAGCTGTACCTCCAGATGTGGTGGGGGATCCTGCTCTGCTCTTGGCCCAGCTGGGACGGAGCTTTGGGAAGTGCTCGGGCTGGGGCACCACACGGTCAGAGCGTGGGCAGTGGGTTTGTGCCTTCTCACGCCGTCAGTGCCCACGGTGGTGATTTCCACAGCGTGAGCATGGTTTGGGCAACACAAGGCACAGGAGAGGGAAGGGCACCTGCTCGGGAAATGGCCATTCTGGTTTGGGTTTCAGCGCCGAGTTTGGTGATTTTGGTGAGGAGAATGCGCAGCGTGGTCTGTGCTGCCCGTGTTGTCTTTGTAGGCGACGATGTTTTCCATGTTGAACAGAGGTCTGGATGTGATTTTGGAAAGGTCTTGCTGCAGGGCAGGATCAGCTACACCTGAGCGTAGGCCAGGCAGCCAAAAATGTGATGGAGTTGCCTCCATGTCTTGGTTCTTAGTGGATATGAGGGAAATATTCCAACTGAAATCATCTGGAATTGAGTGTCCCTTGTTGTTCTGGTCTCTCTAGGTATGGAGTACAGGGGCAAAAGTGAAGAGTAACCTGCTTTTAAACAGGCTTTCTGCCTGGCCCCTGTTGCCTTGAGACAAACTCACTAGTTATGTTGCAAAATGTCTCCCTGTGCTTCCAGGTTTCCGTGCGCGGTGGGAATTGCGTTGGAGGGGTTGGACTGTCCTGCTTTGCCGCCTGAACCCTGCCAGGGTCCCGGGGCTGGTCTCTGTGTGGGATCCTTCCTGTTGGCTTGTTTGGAGTTTCGTGCTTCATAACAGTCCGAGGATGGATTTAAAGTCCAAATGACTGTAGGACTATGCACCCTGTGCGGGTTTAGGAGGAGAGTCTGGTACTCATTAACTCTGAGTAAATAATTAAACCAGTGCCAGGCTAGAGGTGGTCTCCCCTCAGCCCTGTTCCTGGTGAAAGGGATTGAGCAAAAGTCCTGATCTCTGTGCAGAAGATCTGTTGATACAATGGAAGTGCTGGAATTAGTTAAAACTTGGGGTATTTCCTCTTGTAATGAAGTTTCTCTGACTTTGGAGCTGGCATGGCTAATCAAGGAAAAGACTTCTCATTCAAGGCCAGTTTACTGAGCGTGATCACGTGTTCCAGAAACTGCCTTTTTTTAATGTGCTGTGGCTGCACGTGTTGTCTCAGTGTTCTGAGGAGTCCTGGAGTCCTGCCCTCGGACTGTGTGGGTGGGGGGTTTAATATTTTCTGTTACAGAATAAAACCAAACTCATTTATTTACTGTTCTGTGGGTCATTTGTGGTGATTGCAGTGCTTTGTATCCTCTGGGAAGGACTCAGGGCAGCTGCTGCATATGGCAGAGTTGAACATTCATTTTCTTTTTTGAATTATAGGTGGATAATTGGGCAGTGTTGTGATAGGAAGCGTTTAAGTATCAAAGTATCTCCCAGTCTCCAGGTTATCGTGGTAGACCAGCGAGGCTCATACAAGCAGCTCCCCCCATCTCTGAAGCCTTCCCTGTGAGTGGGCACATGGGAAGCCTTCAGAGAGAGGTGTCTCAAAGCCATAGCTCAGAATCCAGCTTAGTGCTCTCACTGCTGGGTCAGACTTTCCCTCTGGACATGTGCACCTGGAACAGTTTTCACAGGATCACAGGCTGGAAGGGCCCTCTGCAGACCACCCAGTCCAACCCCCCTGCCAAGGCAGGGTCTCCTGGAGCGGGTGACACAGGAACACATCCAGGTGGGTTGGGAATGTCTCCAGAGAGGGACACTCCACACCCTCCCTGGGCAGCTGCTCCAGGCTCTGCCACCTCTGTGGAAAGAAGTTCTGCCTCATGTTGAGGTGGAACTTGTGTTTTAGTTTATGGCCATTGCTCCTTGTCCTGTCGCTGGGCACCACTGAGCAGAGTCTGGCACATCCTCTTGGCAGTTTTCTTTGGTTTAAGGGAAATCATCTCCCTGGAAATGGGGTTTCTAGAAGCCTGTGGGGAGAACGTGTCTGCCCTGGCACAGGGCATGTTGATGGGGAAGGGACTTTCAGGGCTGTGTGCTGGTCCTGGGTGAGGGTTTGTGAGAGAATTGGCATAAAACCCACTCTTCTCAGCTCATGCTCTGGAGGAGAAGCAAAATGCCTGGCTGTCTGCTGTCTGCTCCTGGATGTGCAGGAGATGCTCACAGGGTGATCCTATCCCAAATTATCCTATCTGCCTGTACTTGAAAGATCTTTCGGAGCCCCTTCCCTGTCCTTCCTGCTCGGTTCGCAGGGCATGAAGGTGTTACAAAAGCTGGTTTCCACATTAATTGTGATTGATTACCTTGCAATCTGGGGCAAGATTTCTTCTGAAAAGCTGTATGCTGATTTGGTGTCAGGAATTAAAATCAGATGAAGTGATTAGCATTCTATGAGACATCCCAGAGCAATCCAGTGCTCCTCAGCTTTCAGCTGCGTTTTGGCCCTTAACCCTCCCACCCCTTCTCCTCCCTGGAGCTCGGTGCTAAACCTGCTCAGGTGTATAACTCAGGAGGTGTGTTGTACCAGGAAATCGAGGTATAATTTGCTGCTGAGCTTCAGAGCGTAGATTTACGGGCTTTAATGATGAATTCAGAGCGTGTTGGAAGTGCACTGTGTCAAGGCCACAGCGATGCTCGTGCGGAATGGGGAGCAGGAATTAAGGTGAGCTTTAAGTCTGATCGCTCTGTAAATGGCAATAAAGTGTTCGGAGTTGTCACTGCTGTCAAGGCACAGTCATGTCTCATCTTCCTGTTCTCATATGAGTTGCCTTACGGTTTCTTGTTATACCTGTTCCTGAAACCAGTGAGGACTTTGCAGCGTTGGCTGTTCCTCCTCCCCCCATGGCATTGGCACAGTTGGGAATTCTTGTATCCTCTCCCCAGCTGCCAGCACTCGCTCCTCATAACTCGCTGAGCAACTCCCCACGTTGTTCATTCTGCCTGGAAAGAAAGCTGGATTGCTCTGGATGTGGGTGAAATGAAAGCCCCAGGACAGAAGGGAGCGTGGGGCAGCACAACCAGGCTTCAAACATCACTGGAACCAAGGCCTGGTGGGCTTCTCTTTTTTTTTTTTTTTTTTTTAATTATTAGTGTTTTTAAATAACAACGACCTTGTGTCACTTGGGATCTCCGCGTTGGGTTTGCCAAGTGTAAGGAACCTGAATCATGACAGCGTTGGCTCCGTGAGGGCTCCAGGAGTGTCTTCCCTGCTGTCTGGGAGCTTGGCTACAGCTCCAGGTTTCTTGCCTACGTTTCCTCATCTCCCCCAACCTCCTCTTCCCAACGCAGGCACGACAGCAGCTCTGCTTGCTGGATGCAAATAGATCTTTTGGGTATAAATACTGGAGATTGGTTGTGGTTTGCTGTAAAGTTACCGAGCTCATCCCTGGTGAATGCAGATGGTAACTTGTCATTACTGCAATTTTGAATATTTTTGGTTCCGTGGAACCGAAGGGGAGGCTTGGAGGTTGAATTTTAAGGCTAAAATAAGAGAAGGCTCAATAAAAGCCGCAAAAATAGCACCCAAATCTGTCAGCTGTTATAATGACAGGGGAAATAAAGTAACTTTTGTGTTTCCTATTAGTAAAAGGAAGCTTCGTTACCTTGTTTCTTGTGGGATATAAAACACAGCAGGGTCCGGAGGAATGGGAGAGGATTTGGGATTTACTAAGTTGCTTCCCAAGGAGGTGACACTGGGGTGGTGCCAGAGCAATACAGGGTGTGTGGTGACAGTCACCTGCTGCCCTGTAACCCAGGGGTGTCTGAGGTACTCTTGGGATAATCAGTGGGTGCTTATCCCAACCTCCTGGCTGGGATAAGGCCGTGCCTTTGGACACTCAGAGCTGCCTGGCCCACATAACCCCATCCCAGAGCAGAGGAGGTGTCCACCTGGGAGCTGGGAGTTTGGGAGATGAGCATGATGGAGCACAGGGTTTGCATTCACTTACACTGGGGTTGCCTGTCTCTTCCACAGCTTCATCCCCAAACCTCAGACTACTTGGATTATTTTCACATGCCTTTTTAAATAAATTCAGTTATTCCGCAGGAGCAAGGGGAGAGCCCGTGTAATGCTGAGACGTGGCTTGGAGCAGCTACAGGCCCTGACATGCAGCTCCTGGGGAGAAGGTGGAACTCTGCAGACTGGGAAGAGGCACCTCTGACAGTGTGACAGGGGAGCTGGGGCCACGGAGCCCCGACCTGATCCCGAGAGGCTCCTCGGTTAAGCCCACACCAACCCGGCGTGGGAAGAGGTCATGGGAGTTTGTCCAGTTGAGTCTGTTCAGCCTCTGTGTACTCTGGTGTAAAATGAGACGAATTTGCAAAGTGGTGAGATATTCAAATACAGATGGAGCTTTCAGACAGACACAAGTGGGTAGAAACCTGCACTGCTGCATTTTAGGGATGAAGAGCTAGAATGAATTTTTTTAGAAAGCTGGGAGACTCTGCTGGAGGTGTCTTACCAACTCTGGGGTGTGCATCAGCACCCGTCAGATTCCTGTGCAGAAAGAGCTTTTGATGAATTGATAAAACCAGTTTTATTCTAGCAAATAAAGTCTAGTGAGCCTCTTTCATTGGCTCTTCCTTCAGAACTAAACTTTTGGAAAACATCCACTGTGTTCAGTAGCTAAAGGCATCTCTCCATGAGGTCAGCACCGCTTGTTTTTAAGGAAATGGGGGGTTCTGGGGAATTAGCAGGATGGCTGAAGTTTGCCACAGGTTGCTGTGTCTGAATGTATTTATGGGGCGTCTGGAGCCCTTTCAGGTTTTCAGTGGTGCTTGGAGCAAATATTTTGTGACTCTCTGGTGATCTGGAACAGCTTCTCTCATAGTGATCGGACTGGGATCACTTCAGTAGTGGTGACACTGAGAATAATTCCGTTCTTCCATCCCAGCCCTTCCTCCTCCTGCTTTTTTTATGGCTTGCTCTTGGCCCAGGCCCATTTCTGTGGTACAACATGAGCTTGCTTTGCTCCTTCCAGTGTGGAAGTCGGCCTGGAACGAAAACGCTGTAATGAGACACTTGAACGTCTTTTTGTTGACTTGCCTCCAGTTCATTAGAGCAGACGTAGGAGGCTGGCTAAACTCAAAGCCTGATTTAATATTCAGGAAGGAAGTTTCTTTCCATCTTAAAAGGAACAGCACCTCGTTACAACTGTCACATGTTCCTTGGGATCATCTCCCGTGGAGCTGAGGCGCAGTTTTCTTTACATCTTGGTGTTGCTTGGAATTTGGGAGGAGTCAACAGTGACACTTGGGAAATCCTGGGGCATGTTGGTTGAATAATGTGCTTCTAAAGTGAGCTGAAGTCTGAGAGTGAGGGGCTAGTTGTTACCTAATTATTTGGATAGAAGGAAATTACATTTTTGTCCTTGAACGTAAGTTGAAATTATTGGAGAAATTGCGTAGAAATTGTATAGAATAGAAAATAGAAATTGTCTGAATACCAAACTGCATCGTCTGACCGCCACTGGCTGGGAAGTGGCTGAAAATTTCACTGGTCTGCAGATACTGTAAAAGAATCACAATCCCTTGTTACTTTTGACTGTAGTTAAGTCAGTAAATGCTGTTTGTCAAAGTGTCCTGCCATGGTAAAATAACTGTGGAAGTGGCTCTTGGCTCCTGCTCCCACATCAGGGCCTGTTTGATAAAGAAGGAACTGATGGCCCAGCCAAGCTGCCAGATTTCCAGGAGATGGGGGATCCCTTGTGCTGTTTCCACAGGGATGTGCACCGAGCCTGCAGGTGGGAGAGGTGTCCCTGAGGAAAACATCGTGTTGCTTGTATATCCCAGAAGGAGGAGGGTGCTGTGAGAGCCCAGCTGTGGGCAAGGTTTGCATAAACACAGAGCATAAACCCTCTCCCAGGTCAGCCCTTCTCAGTGTTTACAGCATCAATCTTAGCTCAGGTCCTTTTGCATGACAGCTTTTCACAAGTCCAGAAAAATGTCCTGTTTGCGTGAGCGTGTATCTGCCTCTGAGTAGATCCTGAAGATTGCAGAAAACCAGTTGTGTGTCATCTTTAGATATGATAGTGGTTGAAATATTATGTCAAGGGTCCTGAGAGACACCTGAATAATGTGGTGTGATAACCAGTGTGGCCATGTGTCAGAGAGAACAACTGACTGAGGAAAGGAACTGAAATCCAGGGCTTAGGTAAGCTGGATTTGTAGAATTTAAGGATGGTTTAAAGTCAGGCTGGGAAGGGAAGATGAGATCTATGAATGCTCTTGGTTTAAAACACAGGCAGGCTTGGCACCTTCCACCCTCCAGTTTTCAGTAAAATAAAAAAAGTAACATACCTTGCTTGTACTTGGGCACGACACTGTGAGGTTATTTCCACTGGGGGGATTTGAGGGGTGACTCTTATTTCACTTCTCACCACATCACCACCTTCTGATCGACTTCTTTCAGGGATAAGACGTTCCATAATGATACATCCTGTAAGCAAAACTCTGGTCAGTTTTAATCAATTAGAAGAATATTAGTAAGAGCCGTGCTTGGGAAAGTCCTCTGAGATGTGTGGACTGGGCTCTTGCTGAGAAATGTTAATGGGTAATTACTGGGTTGTGTTTAGCAGAGAGATACAGGATACAGGTCACAGGATGGCTGCTGGGAGGAGCTCACTCATCCTTCTTCCACTGGTACCCACTTTGTATGCGGATTTACAGCAAGCCTCCCTGAAAAAAAAAGATGTACTAAATGATCAAGGAAAGGATGAACATTGAACAGGGCAGATTTTAAGTTTGCAGGAGCTCCAGATAGAAGCAGGTGACTGAAGCAATTCAGAAAATCTCCTATTTTCCTTCTGTGTTGGTGTCAGGAGCTTATTCTGAGGTCTGGGTGTTAGGAGGAGTTTAGAGGAATAGAAAGTGTCTTCAGTCAAACTCTGACCTACTGGAAAAAGTCAGAAGAAAAACCAGGCTCCTTCTGGTTGCAGAACTGAAACTGTTGAGCAGAGGTCAGTTATTTTGGCAACCAGAACTTTAATCTGCATTGGCCATTGATAATGAGACGATGATGATACATCACCTCCTGGTTTTATGTATCCAAATCTAAGTTAGATTCTGGGATTTGTGGGGCCAAGGGAGGAGTTTTATTTTCCTGTAGTTTATGTAAAAATGGATTTTGTCCCATGAGTTTCTGAGGGATGAGTGTTTGTAACCCTGTTCTATGTTCCAGAAGTCAAGTTTTGATACTCCAAGCTTATGGGTGTGAGTCAGAGCATCCCAACCTGCTTCCTGAATGGAGTGCTGTTCCCAGAGTGATGGTGCTGCCCTGGGGGGAAGGCAAGGAGAGTAGCTCGTGGGTGTTGAGCAGAGCCAGCATGGGTTTGATGTGCTGTCCTGTTTATGCTGAGAGACCGAAGGAAGTTGGTGAATTTCTCAAGTTTAAAAAGGGAGGAGGGGGAAAAAGCAAAACAGGAACTGTGCATTTCTGTGATGGTGTTCTCAGTAAAACACGCTTGTTGTTTAGACTGTCCTGGTGAGCTGGTGGATACACCTCAGTGTGGTGTTCACCACGAGGTTTTTCCAGGTGTTTTCTTTTGGGAACATCCTCATCTACTACAGGAGGGTCTTTATTTTCACTTTAACCTCCCCTCAACCTCTTGTGTCTCTCTTGAAAAGCAGACCACCATGGGAAGAGAGGCAGTGAAGCATGACCTGGCACAGTGGCCCTTCAGAAGGCTATAAAAGACAGCAAATTCAGGCTGGGGTGTTGACCTTAGCACAGCCAGTTGCACCTTAAATAGATCAGATGAAAGTGTCCCTCACTGGAAGGTGAACCGTGTTTGCTCCCGAATGGGGACGGTTGTTATGTTTGTGCTCATTTCTCTGGTTGTGGAGGAGTTGGAGTCACCTGTGTGTGGAGTTTTGGAAGAGACAGACAGGCATGAAAGTGTCTGAAGCACAAACACGAGAGTGACCAGCTCGAAGCAGGGTTTGCTGAAGCCTCTTGTGTTGCCCGTTGGATGTTGCTGTGTCCCACCTCTCTCCATCAGTTGTGTTTTGGGGGATGTTGTGGCGTTGCCCTGGTTGTGTGTTGTCAGGAGGGAGTAACTGCTGGTGTCAGCTGGTGGAGTTGCCACAGCCTGGCTGACTTTAGTGGATCTCCAAGGCTTTGTGCGAGCTTTGGGCAATGTCTCCCCTGTGTTTCACACTTGTTCACGAGACCTGTACTTTGTGAGCAGGTGCCATCACACCTAATGTTGCTGTTGAGTGTGTGGTTTGTCTTGCTCAATGCACTGGTGCCTTGATGCTGCAGGCAGTGTGACTCTCACAGTGCCCTTTGGACATGAAAATATGGCAGAGGTTTAGTTGAGGGGGAGGGTTCAGAGGTGGGAAATGGGATGTCTTGTCCCTGGAAGCAGTGTGGGTGTGGTGTTGAAGATTGGGACCTCCAAGACCTGACCCAGTGTTGGTGGGTCATGGCAACCTGAAGTTTTGGTAACTCCGGAGGATGTGGAACGTACTAGAAATGGCAAAGGTCAGTGCAGCCTCTTGGCTTTAATTAGGGATGGTTGTTAGAGACACTAACATAATGCCTCTTGGCAGCCTTTTGATCAAGACAAAATACTCTTCCCAAGTGATTCTCTGTTTCCCGTGACTCTTCTGTGCAGGTTCCCCTGCCTGCCTTGGCATGGTTGGTGTTTTTCAATGGGGTGGAAGGCACTGGAAAACTGGTTTTGAATCCAAGTGTGTTCTGTGAGCCACTGTAGGTGTTCCCAGCCTGTTACGGTGCTGCTGCTGTTGCTGGTTTTCTGCTCATTGGTTTTGATAGGAACAGCACAGGAAGGTTGGGGGAGCAGGGGTGGGTTTAGCCCCTTGCTTTGTTTCAGTGATTAAATCCAATATGACCATGATCCCAGCTGATGAATTATTGGGGAAAACAACTCCCCTTTCCCAGCGTTGTCCATCACTAGTAGAGTTTTTTAGCCAACACACCGATGTGCTTTGTAACTCCACTGGCCGCTGAGACCACTTGCCCTTGCCTTTGGGGCTGAAGACACGAGTTGAGAGCCTGCTCTTCTCCAAGACCCAGTTTCCTCACTTCAGTAAGATCCCACGCTGATGGAGCCTCGGGGAGGGGAGCAGTTTGTTCCCTGAGCCCGCGGGACGGCGGGACCGGTGCCGCTCAGCATCTTCTCGGCGTGGCGACTCCCAGACCCGCGGGCTCCGGTGGTCCCCGTTCTCCAGCGGTCAGGGAACAGCTGCTGCCTCTCACTGGATTCCCCAGGCCTGGCCAGGCTCGTCTTTGTACCGGTGGCCAAACAATAGTTGGTGCTGGCAGGGCCATGTGGCGCGTCACGTGCGGGGCTGTTGCTGCCGGGGTCCTTCCCATCTGTTCCCGGCTCTTTCTGGGTTATCCGGCGCGGGTCCAAGTCCTCGCAGGCAGCCAGCTCCGTGGCCAGAGATTACGAGCACTAACCTTCCTGGCAAGGAGTTGGTGTGGCTTTGCTTTTTATGCAGATTAGCCATGTGCTTCTCACTTCAAGGCGTTCCACAGGAAAAGACGTTTCCTGTGTTTGGTTCTGGGTGGGCGGCTCCGGCTCCAGCGCCGGCCGGGGCTGAGCTGGGCTCTGGAGAGAGGGATTACGGCGTGTGGCCCCCCCTTCCCCTTCCACCTCCACTGCTACGTCACCACAACACAACCACACGCTCGCTCATACTGTTGGTGTCATTCATTCAGTGCCAAGATTGCTTTAAAAAATTCCCTTGGCCCCAGTTCAAACAGGAGTACAGCTGGGATGTGTTAGATTTTAGGCAGTCTGCCCTCAATTTGAGATGAGTTATAAATAGCAGTGCCGACTTCCTTAACTACCACTCTCCGAGGTAAAATGCAGGTTAATGACTGTGGGAATCAATTAGGGCTTCTCTCGGTTAAACAGCCAGGAATGCTTTTTATTATTTTTTTATCACAAAAAAGCGGACAACAGAGCTGGTCAGCAAAAGGTTTCAGGGCCAAGGTGAGGGCTTAGGGCTTTTTTCTTATTTTCTTGGCATTCTTATTTTTTTTGGGGGGCAGCTGAGGAAACCAGTTGTGGCCAACACCCACTTTTGCCAATAATTTGATGCTGATTTGAAACTGGAGAGTTCAGTAAATGCCTCTCCTTCCTTTCCTTCCTCTGGCCTAATAAAATAGAAATACGTAATGAGGTAATTGGGAAAGTCAGAATTCCATTTTTCTGTACAGCTGTGGAGGGTTTGGCTTTTGCTTCCCAAGTAGGATTTGCCTCTTCCCTTTTTATTCATTTTCCTGCCGGGACCAATAGCAAGTCCCCTCCAATTTAACCAAACTACTCATTCAAGAGGTCGAATTTCTCTCTCTACTAAAGCAAAATCTGAGAAGAATTGTTATGGAATCCTGCTATCTGCTTAAAGCTTTTTACGTTTTTAAGGAAAACACTGATGTTGTTTGGAAGGAGAGCTGATTTCCCTGTGCTGCTTCATTTCAGGGGTTTGACACCCTCCACATCACAAGGAGTGATTTGAAGAGCTTTTGAACTCTGCAATTTAAGCTCACTCTGGGCTTGCTGTTACAAACTCTTTAGTTTAGAAATACCTAAAATTTCCCCAAAAGCTCAGCAGTTTCCCTGGAGCACCAGTGTTCCGTGGCTCTCATTACACACAGAACCACCCAGCCTTCCTTTTGGAAGTCTGGCTGGTGGCAGGACAATGTTTGGCCAAGTTTTGGCTCTTAACAGTGTTCCACAACAGCGGAGAGGAGATAGCGGGACTGAGGGAGAATAGAAGCAATTTCTGTGAATGCAGGGAGGTGTAAGCAGGGGGTCTGGACTTCAGTGATCAAGGAGCAACACTTTCTCTCAATTATGTCTCTCTGTGGCAGGGCCTTTGCTTTTGAAGTGTAATCACAGTAATCTACTCCCGTGGTTTCCTATTGAAAGGATTTCCCATGTATCAGTCCAGAGAAGAATTTCCAGCCTTTTGCAGTCGGAGTTTGGTATTTGCTTATTTATCCTGAAGTGTTCTTGCAGGCGCCGCTTCCTCTCAGCCCAGCTCGTATGACAGCACCTCTGCTCCTCCCAGCACCTTCCCAGGAGCTCTTGGATCCATCCCCACATCCCTGCATTCCAGCCTTGTTCCTTTCATGAGGCACATGTAGCTAAACTACCTAAAAGGATGGAGGTAGCAGATCCAAGGAGGCTTCCTGATGGTTGGCTCTTTGAGCCAGAGCAACAATACCAAGTCTGGAGCGGTTAAAGCCTCATCAGCAAGAGAGATACGTGGGATACTTTGAATTAGTGGGATATTTTGCAGGAAGAAACAATCCATTGCAGCATTTGAGGCGTACTGGGGCAGCCTCAGGGAGCACGAGTTAGCTTGCTGGCTCGCAGGAGTGTGTGTATGAAATAGTCCCTTCATTAGAGATTAATTGGCGTTTACATCTCTTCTGTTGATAGAATTTTATCTCTAAGGCTGCAGTTTAGATGCTCTTCATGTTTGTTTTTAGCTTCCTCCCTGTGCTGGGGCCTGGTGGAAGGGTGGCAGTGTGAGGCATGTTGTGTCCTCCTACGCTGAGCAGTCAAGGTGACGACCTGGTCACATCCTGGAAATATGTTTGGGTTTTGTGTTTTGGGTTTTTACTTTTCTCTCTCTTCTTTTTTTCCTTTTTTTTTCTTTTTTTTTTTTTTTCCTTCTTTTTAATGGCTGCATAAACAGTTCCAAATGTTCCTTGGAGTTTTTCAACAGTCATCATGCTTCCTGTAGGAGTCATGGAGAAATGAATCCTCACCTTGTTTCTCTCTTTCCTGAAGAGATGGTTAGTGTTGTGGGTGACCACAGACAAGAAAATCAGTGCAGAGGTGGCAGCATGTGTTGTATGTTTTTTTTTAAAAAAAAAAAAAATCCCTCAAAAAGGAATGTATTTGAGAAGCTGCCTGTGAAGGGGAGTTCCAACCAGGAGGAGGCAAGTAACACACGGAAAAGGTGCCGAAATATTTAGTCAGTAACCCCCCAAAGTTGCGCTTTTATCAGGTGGAAGGAAGGATGTGTATGTTTGGGGGTGGTGAGAGAGAGGCTGGAGTCAAAAGCCAGGGGCTGGGAAACCTCCTGGTGGCCCTGTTTTTACATACCAAAGAAGATAATGTGGGGAGGGAGAAGATGTCAGTAGCGTAAGGTGATACTTGAGGCAGGATTCGGGAAGCATTAGGGAGAATTACTGGCGAGATGTAGACACAATTTGCATCCTTTAGGGTGTATGGGAGCTCCACATGGGTGCTCCATTCAGGACTGAGTCCTGTAGCTCTGAGGATTCCAGTCAGAGCCATCAAAGAGCTCTTTTTCCTGGCCCCAGGAATGGAAGCTGCTCTTCAGAGCCTGGCACAGAACCCGTGTGGGTGCCTGGAGTGGGCTCTGGGTGTGGAGTGCAGGGATCTGGGGCTTCCTTGGAGAAGCAACCTGGAGTCCTGCAGCCTCTGTGGTAACCTGAACATAAAACACGAAATACAACTTCTTCACGACTGTTTTGGTGTCAGTATGGACGAGAACGGGAACATCAGCACAGCTGAGCGTGGAAGGGCATCCCAAATCCGCCCCTGTAGGGAAAATCACGCCAGTGCCGTGCACGGGGTTGTGTGGGAACAGCTTCCAGAGGATGGCAAGCGCCGTGTCTCAGGGGGGTTTGCTTTACTGAGCCTGCCAGAGCTCAAGGAGCGTTTGGACAACGCTCTGGGGCACATGGTGTGACTCCTGGGGGGGTTGGTCCTGTGCAGGGCTAAGAGTTGGACTCCATGATCCTCGTGGGTCCCTTCCAGCTCAGCATATTCCAGTTCTGTGGGTGTCTGAAGCTGGGCTGGAGCAGAGTAGAGGACTTGGACCTGGTTCTTAACTGATTTATGCCATATTGGTGCAAATTTCTCTTAAGGGAGCCCGATTTCCATTGAGTGGGCAGCCCCTCCTTTTCCCAACAACGGGGCGCTTTTCCTGCCATCCCCATGAAATGCCTCGCACGGCCCAGCTCCTGTTGCCCCACCAGAGCACCATTAGCTCCCCGTGGTGCCCCTCTGGCTCGGTGTTGCCGTGGGCTCGGGGCTGAGCCTCTCCTGGCAGCCGAACTCAGCAGACAGCTGGTCAAACAAATGTTCGCAGGGTCTGTGTGCTGGGGCTTCAAGCTGTGCTGGCTCGTGGGGTAGGATTTTCTGAAGTGTAGCATACTGCTGGAACTTTTTTTCCCTGGGAGGGTGGATTCTGCAAACATAAGTGAAATCCTGTTCTGGTCTCCAGGATTCTTTGGGGTTTCCAGCCAGAGCTGGCTGAGCGTGGTATTTGCTTGTGCAGACCTGTAGTGCCACTCCTCAAGCACCTGAGCTCAGCAAGAGAGGGTGGATCTGTACAAATACCACCCCAGGGCTCTGTGGCAGGAAGGGATGGTGTAATAGAGAGTCCATTGTCATGGTGATCTGGTGGAAAACATCTAATTGGTATTAGTTAGGTCACTGGGAGATCAGGGAAGGATTCTCATTCAGTCCAAGTGATGGAGGTTAAGGACTGCGCTGGGATTCATTTAGAGGTCACCATGCCAAAACAGCCCTTCCCCTTTAGTGTGGGAATAGCACTGCCAAGGTACAAAAACTGTAGTTTGAGGTTTATATTCTTGAGGTTTATAGTGCTTTCAGGAAATTTGATTGACCATTCCCACATCCAGGCCGGGGTAACACAGATTAGGAAGTCCAAGGAAAGTTGCATTTATTCACTTGTCTGCTTGTCTCAGCATTAAAGCTCAGGGAGCTGACTTTCAAGGCTGACAAATTTTTTTTGTGTGCATCTGAATAAATTTGATTCAGAACTCTTTATTCTACAAAAAGCAGCAGACACAAAGCACATGTGAAAAAAAAATGCAAAAAATGAAACTGCTGTGGATGTCAGTAGCACTGCCCAGTGTTACTGCATCAGTGTGGATTAATTGAAATGCATAAGTGTAAATTAATGGCCTGTAGTGTTTTGGGAGACCTTGTTACATGTGAAAGAAGCAGTGTTTCTTGTGAATATTTAAATTTTCAGCCTAAATTTACCTTGTTGTGGAATATCTGGACATTAAACTACTACCTACTATGGGGAAAAGCCACTCTACACTGATAATTCATCTTAATGATCCTTCCCTCTTTCTTCCCTGTCCTGTCACGGGAGATACGTCAGCTTTAAATGACTTCTCATTGGGTTTGTTCTTGGTGAAACACTTGTGGGTTTGAAAGGGCAGCAGAAATCCTTGCCGTAATTCCAAATGCAATTTGGAGTTTAGCAGCTGGGAAGAGGTAGATGAGCTCCTACTTCTCTGCGCCGTTCTCTTCTGGAAGGGGTTTTTTTTTGGGGGCGGGGGGAAGCTGGGAGCGATTCCTGTAGTGCCTGGATGTACCTCACGTGTCACAACTTGCCTTGCAGCCTTCGAGCCCGATGGATCAGATGGGGAAGATGAGGCCACAGCCCTATGGAGGGAACAACCCCTACACCCAACAGCAGGGACCTCAGGCGGGGCCACAGCAAGGGCATGGCTACCCAGGACAGCCCTATGGGCCACAGACTCCCCAGAGATACCCCATGGGAATGCAAAGCAGGACGCAAAGTACGATGGGCAGCATCTCCTATGCACAACAGGTAGAGCACCTGGTCTTCTGTCAGCCTCTGTTACAGCAGGGAAAGGAGCAACAAAATGCTGTGCCTCCCGAAGGGATCGCGTTCTGCCAGGTTGGAATCAGCTGTTTAGGCACAGTGGCATTTCTTTAGGCTACGTTTTGCCCCACACCTGGGGATCCATCCGGGTGCGATCGACACCCCCAGGACCTGTGGAATCCTTGTCTCCAAGAGAAGCAGCAGCAGAGCGGTGAATCCAACAAGGGAAAAATTAATAGCCAGGGGAGGGAGATCCTCTTTCCGCTGTGTTGTGTTAAAGACACAGCTGTTCTTTGCAGAAGAAATGACTTCAGGTCAGTTTTGGCTCATTACGTGATCTGAGTGGCGCCTGCTGGACTGTTTGCAGGATTCAAAAGGCAATTTGTATTTTTACTTTATTTTTTTATTGGAGCAAGCAGTTTTACCTTTCAGTGCTGAAGGATGGTCAGATGGAGATTCCCTAAAAACTTAGCTATTAAAATTTTGTTGCTGCCAAGAATAATGTCATACACAAGTGAGTTTTGCTGTTGCCTGGCAAGCATCTAGTTAGTGGCATTTCCAGTACATTCCCAGCTAACTGCTCTGCACAGGTTTCTGAATTTTTACTTCTCGAGCATAGTCTTTCTCTGTGTGTGTGTGTGTGTGTGTGTGTGTGAGATACCTTTGTAACTGGCATAACCCCGTGCTCTTCCTCTGCAGATGCCTCCCTACGGGCAGCAGGGCCCCAGCGCGTACGGGCAGCAAAGCCAGACTCCGTATTACAACCAGCAAAGCCCTCACCCCCAGCAGCAGCAGCCTCCATACTCCCAGCAGCCTCCATCCCAGACCCCCCACTCTCAGCCTTCTTATCAGCAGCAGCAACAGCCTCAATCCCAAGCTCCGCAGCTCCAGGGCTCGCAGCCGGCGTATTCGCAGCAGCAATCGCAGCCGCCCCATCAGCAGTCCCCGACCCCGTACCCCCAGCAGCAATCCACGGCCCAGCAGCACCCCCAGGGCCAGCCCCCCTACTCGCAGCAGCAGCAGCAGTCGCCCTACCAGCAGCAGCAAACCCAGCAATCGGCCTCCTCAGCCCTCTCCCAACAGCCCTCGTCGTACCCCCAGTCCCAGCCGCCGCAGCCGCAGGCTGCGTATTCCCAGCAGCGCTTCCCCCCTCCTCAGGTAGGTCACCTCCTGCTTTTTTTGTTGCCTTCTGTAAGTGATGTTAAAAAAAAAAAAAAAAAAAAGAAAAGAAAGAAAACCAGAACCAAAAATGTTGGGCGAATCGTTTTGTTTGTGTGTTAAAATGGGTTGAACGCGTCAGTGAGTTGGGTGGGATGGTACGGCTTGTTGTGGCTCAGGTGTGGTGGTAGCAGGCAAAGCCTTGCTAATGCTGCGGTTTTAAGGGCTATAATGTTGAGAAAATGCTGCTGATGGGCAATTCAGGAAGAGCTTGTCCATGGAAAAGGCGGCCAGGCGTTGGAACTGCCCAGGATGTTGGAGTCCCCATCCCTGGAGGCGTCCAAGGAGCTCAGTGCTCCGGGCTGAGTGACAAGACCGGGGGGGATTGGCCAAAGGTTGGACTCTGTCATCTTGGAGTTCTTTCCCAACCGAAATGATTCTGAATACCAGCGCAAAGGATTCCGTAATGGAATGGTTTTCACTCTGTGGTCTGTGGAAGTGCTCCAGGTGGTCCCAGAGCTACTTGGTTTAGCAGAGCGCAGTTTGCAGAGCGACACGTGGGTGGTGATGGAAGAGTTTGCTCTTAAATGTAAAACTTGGCTTTGGGGAGGAGAAACAAAGCTGGCTGGGGCCTTTCAGCAAACACTGCGATGCTTCCAAGGCAGCTGTTGAAAAGTGGAAGGTTTTAATTGACTTGCCTCGTTCGTGTAATGAGGTGCTTGGTGAGATGTTAGGAGGTGAAGAAGCAAAGTGGGCAGATCCCAGGACAGCCTCTGATTTCCAGGATCTGTAATAAAGGAAAGCTGGAGAATTACTGTTCTCTCATGTGTTACACTTGTACTCCCAACTCTGTAGTAGTTGGGGAGTGTTTGTGTGCAAATCTCGGTTGTCTTACCACCTGTTTTGGGCAAATATCACCAAGGGAAGACAAATCCTGCACAATATGAGACTATGCCAGAGTGACTCCAACAGAGGCTTTATTACATTCCCATTTGTGGGGGTTTTTTTGTGTTTCTTGGTGTTTCAGGAGTTATCTCAAGACTCATTTGGGTCCCAGGCATCATCTGCTCCCTCAATGGCTTCCAGTAAAGGGCAAGAAGACATGAACTTGAATCTTCAGTCCAGACCTTCCAGCCTGCCGGTGAGTGGAGAGAGTGGGGTGAGGGCAACCAGAAGGCACAGCAGGATGAATTAGCACTGGTAGTATTCCACATGGAAATGGGAATGATGGAGGCTGCCTGTGCTTTTTACTAAGTCATTAGCTCCTGGCTTCCCACTGGAGATTGAATGTAATTTACAAAAGTAATGGATTCGAGAGGGAAGTTTTAACCCTGAGTACTCTGCTCTGCAGGTTCTGCCTAAAACATTTTATTTTTTGAGCTCTCTGTTTGCAGTGTCTCAAGTACCTGACCTCTGTCAGAGTGGGCCCTGACTTTCGGGGGAAATGGTCTCATTTTTATTTTATTTTCCTGTTCCTTAGCCTACTGTGGCACTGGTGGTTGGCAGCCTGGAGCACCATTCCTTTTCTGTCTTGTTGGATCCTTATGCTGCTGATTTAAGCTTCTTTGGTCCAATCTGACTGAACAGTTGGTGTAAAAGACAAGTTTATTAGTACCTGGAGTGAGGAAGATCAGTCCCATGTAGCTCCTTCCCTGGCAGATGGAGAATTATATTTGCTTTTGCATCCTAAATCTGCTTGCTGGACGTGCAGTTACCGGTTGGAGGTGAGATTAGTGCCCAGCATTCAGCAGTTTATAGACCACAGTAGTTTAACTTCGGGTTAAAACATCAAGTAAATGGAGAAGGGTTAAAAGTTTAGATTAGTTTGCAGGAGTTGGTCTGTGCCTCTGACTTGGAGGAAAAGTTTGGAGCTGCTGAGTTCTGATTTTCCTGCTTACATTAATTCTACCCAGTAGGAAGTGAGTGAGCTTTTATTTTTTTATTTAGCCACTGGCTAAGTCAATGTTTGGAGCTGCAGTTGGATTGGCTAGGGGAGTCAGCTGTGTATGTAACTAAGTTATTTTTGCTCCCAGCAATGAGAACAGCTTTGTTGTGAGCCCCTTGAAATAATTCCTTGGACTGTGGGTACAAATTGTCACCCAAAATACAAAGTGATTCTAGTTCTGACCACCTAATGGGAGTAGTTGTGGGCTGTTGCCTTTTTCCTCCCTCCATTTTTTTCCCCTTTTGGACCCTGATTACAAAGATTTAATTTGTTCTGAGGCCTGGGGAGGGGGGGAAAAATAATCTTTTTAAATAGCATGTTTCTTTCCACTCTGCCTCTCCACAAGTTCTTCCATGTGACCCATCTTCTGGCAAGGAACGTAGGAAAAGTGAAGCCACTGAAGTAAATTGAAGAAATTGCCGTAGCTCGGAACGGTGGGAAGTCCCGTTCAGTGGCATTGTTGATGGAGCCTTCCTGAATCCCACTGATCCCTCTGACTTGGATTATAGGAATTAGTAGCTCCGCTTCCCAGGAGTGGCTCCTTCTCAGCACCAAGTGGGAGTTTGTTTTGTACCTTGTGGTTAAATATATTTGGCCCTTTTCAAGTTGTCCCTTCTCCCAAGCAGTGTGGAGAAAAGAAATCTGTCTCTGCTGCGTGCATGAAAGCGCCTAGAAATGAGGGAATATGTGGTTTTCCTGCCTTTATGACCAAGTCATTTGCATTTAAGAAATCAAAACTCTTTAGCTTACTGGTGTATTTTTGAGCCTTCTCTTTCTTAGTAGGCAAAACTCAAAAAAAAAAAAAAGAGACTCCCTGCAGAAAATCACCCTTATTCTTCTACTTGATCCGTAATTCCCTGTTGGCTTGTTGGGATCTTGCAGGACAAGAGCAGCATTAATTGAGAAAGGCCTCAGACAGGGATGCTGTGGGGTGCTTTAGAGGTAGGACCTCTGGGATGCTGGAAGCCAACTCCTTGTTTTCAGCGATCAATCTCCTGCACAAAGTTTGGCCTGGGGATGCTCAGGAACACAAGAGCTCTCTGGAAGTGCACCATCAATTTCTTTTTATCTTCCTGATATTGCTCAGTCTGTCTGGTTTAGAAGGTTTTATCCTGCTCAGGAGGATTCCTAGATCCCTCTTTTGCCATTATGGATGACTTACAGGAGCAGAGTTAGTTTGTGGGCTTTTAATTTTTACTTTTTTTTTTTTTTGAGTTCTGAGCCCTTTTCCACGCCTGGGTGGGCACTGTGGAATTGCTCACTGGGTAGCTTGGAATCAGGGTAAATTATGCCACACATCATCTTTAATTAAACATGGATCAGCCCCAGCAGGAAAAGGAGGTTCCTGCTTTTTAGGTTCTTGGGAAGTGTTAAATTTACGCACCCAGCGGCTTTGTGAGTCTCTGGCCTTTACAAGTTGATGTTGTACATCAGTGTTCCTGTTGGAATTCTAAGCAACCAGAGGGGAATGTTCCTTTGGCTGATCCATCACCCTTTCAGGAGGTGGTGATCTCCTGGCAGGGACACTGTCAAGTTGTTCAGCTCCTCTGGCTTTGTTAGGACGGGCCTGAGCAGTGCCACGCTCTGGGTGGGGGCTGCAAGATCCCTTCCCCATAATGATCCCTGTGTCACTAAACTTTCCCCTGAGCTCATCACTGATGCCTTTTCAAGAGCAAATGCATCCCTGTGAGTGTCCTGGCTGCACTTCCTTCCTGTAGCAGGCAAGGTGAGGAATTTCTCTGTAAAACTCACTGCTTCCCAAGGGAGACCCTGCCAGGATTGCAGCCAAACTAAACTTAGATTGCAATTGCACAGGAGAAGTGAAGTGCAGTCTTTTGTGTTTGGGTGTAACAGAGGAATAGTAATCCTTAGGATAAAACCACTTCTCCCAGGAGATTCCCAAGTCTCTTCTCCTTAGGAAGAAATTCTTCCTGGTGAGTCGTATCCAGTGTTTTCGGTGTCTTTACCTTTTGAGGTTTGGATTCTGAGGCTGAAGGGGTCAAACATTTCCAGCTATTAACTCCCTTCAGCCATGGAAGGTGCTGGCAGCAAGTCTGGGGGAAGCAGATTGGGTGCTGGAATATCCTTTTTGGGCTGGGATTGTGGATCAGTTCTTTGGAGCTTTAGGTTTGTTGGGAGGGATTTTGTCTCTCACTGTGGAACATGGAACAGATGTTTCCTTGCCCCAGTCTCTGTCTCGTGGCTTTGAAGGAGTTGGGGGCAAATTCCTGATGGTTTTGAGATGGATGAGGAGTGGAACATGGTTTTTATTCCCAGCAGGCTGTTCATTCCTTCCCAGCCACAGGTTGGCCCCAAAAGCCATTTATAAAGCAAAACTGATTGGGTACCAGTGTGCACTGGCTTGTGTTCGCTTTTCACTGCACCTTCTGGGATTTCTTCATTGAGGTTTTCCTGCCTGTGGAACCCAAAACTTGTGTGAGAGGTGTTGTTTACAGCATTTCAATAGGAAAGGTTTTGTTTGGGGTGGGACTTACGGAGGAGGACAGATACTGGCAGGGTTTTGGAGGCACTGACACAGCAAGGATATGTTTGAATTTTTGTGGCAGCTAACTGGGGCAAAACTTTCAGAATTCCCACCCCAGAATGTCCTTGGTTTGGTCAGTGTACTGGTTATCCTGAGGGAGAAACCCCATCCCTGTTCTGGGCAGTTTATTTTCATCTTGTAGCGTGGGAATACTTTTAGCCTCAGTATTTTGCACTATTGCAAAACTGTTTTGTTTATTCAGTGGTGTTTCACTTTTCATGTCTGACTTTAAATCTGGAAAGTATCTTGTTAGTGGCAGAAAGGATTTTAACCAACTGAAAACATTCCTGATCCACGTTTAACTTCCCAACGTGCATTTTGGCCTTGGGTCTTTGCAGTGTGGATTTAACAAAACGAGGATTTGTGGGGAGGGGAGAGGAATGAGGCAGCAGAGTTTTGGCAGAACCTGTCTGTGAATATCCCCAGCACTTGTGGGGTGGTTTTGGTTTGATTATCTCTTCCTTTTTAAGTCAAGTAGTTACTGAATTTGGACCCTGGAGGTTGTCACGGAAGCACAATTTGAATTTTCCATTCTTACCAACTGGTCATTTCAGCCTGTGCTCTGGGAGTGCTTGAAGTGGAATAAAGTTGAGCTCTTGTCAGCTGCGTCCCCTGACCTGGAAATAATCAATGCAACAGGCTGAAATGCAGCAAAAAAACTGTCTCAGGGCTGAAGTGGAGGGAGGGAGGAGCAGCCTGTTTCCTTAAAAATTCTTTAAGCTTAAAATGCATGATTTTGACAAATTTTTTTTGGGGTGGACAGGGGGAGAGAACCTTTTATAGTTGACCCTGCTGGTCGCTTCAAGTGTGTTTTTCTTTTCCCTTTCCTTTTTTTCTCTTTCCATATGGGACTTCCTGCTTCTGTTTGGTTTGTATTTGGCCTTTTGAGCTTGTCTTATTGCTTGCCTTAGGAGGGGGATTAGCGGTGTGTGCATTTCAAAGCAGGGCAGTGCTGTGGGGCCTGGGCAGCACAGTGGATATGCAGATAAACCCACCAGCACCCCGAGGCTTCCCCCAGGAGCTGAAGCCCTGGTAGGAGAAATCCTTGCAGCCCAGATTATGCTGATCTGAAGGGGTTTTTATCCCAAGTTATGGTGATACAAGGGAGTTAAAAATGTAATTTTCCCTGTCCGGTGCTCCTCTGCCCAAGATATTTTTGGGGTGTGACTGTGCCCACCACTGTGTGATCTCTTGAGAAGGCTGTGCCTTTTTTTCCCCCCAATTTTTTGATATTTTCCCATTTTCCCAACATGGAGTGCTGCTCCAGAGCCACCCTGACTTTCCAGCCGCTCCACTGGCACATCTCATGCCCGCAACCCTCCCCAGGGCTGCTTTGCTGTGTGCCCACGTGGCCAATTCTCTCCCTTCCCACCCCTTCCTCTGGCTCGGAATGGTGTTCAGGGGGGGAAACTCCCCCCCTCAACCGCAGTGCCTGGAGCCTGCCACCTTCTCCAGGGGCGAGCATCCCTCCGGAGCCGCTGCTGCGGGAGCTGCGCTATGCTCGATGCCGGGCTCGTTTCCTGTTTCTATTCTGGTCGTGAGCAGCTCAGCTCTGCTTCCTGCCTGTGCGCGCCTCGCACAGATTTCCCCGAGCCCCCAGCCCTTCCTTTGCTTCCCAGCGATTCCCACCCGGCTGGAAGCAGAGCCGGCAATGCCCGGAGCGGGCGGTGGGAACGGGCGGCGCTTCCCTCGGCACGGAACGGGCTCCTGCGCTTTCAGCCTCGCTCTTCCAGGCCCAGGCACAGTGATTAGGCAGGTCAGTGCTGGATGGAGCAGGGAATTGCTGTAGGATGGAGCAGTTCTGGTCTTGGATCCCCAGCAATGGTCCGTGCTCCGTCCGGGGCTGCTCAGACCTCCCCCCCCAGGGTGACCCTCCGCTGGTCAAGCAGCTCCTTGTGGGGCTGGGAAGTCACTTTTTCACTTCCTTTTCGCTGCTGACTTGGTGTCATTGGAGACCCTTTAAAAGGTGTGCGGAAGCCTCTTTTCAATCCGATGCTGGATGCACAATCCTAATCCTCTTCCCTTTCCATCAAATCTTAACCCTGCCAGAGGTTTCACACCGCGCTGGGGAGGGGGAGTCTGTGCTGGTGTGACCTTCACCTGCTGCATGGAGCAGTTGTAGAGGTAAATAAAGGTGTTCAGCAGTGGCAGCGCGTGCTTTAAGCACCGCCACACCTGAGCTTTCGCTCTGCAGGAATCGTTTCCCTCTTAATATCCTCTTGGCATGCAGGATTGACTTGTCCTGGGGATGTGTGGGATCATATGTGCCGTGGAGGAAACTCCTTCCACGTGGTGCCCGAATGTGGGGCATGGCAGGGGCCCAAGGATGGGAATGCCCTTCCCGCAGCCAGGATGGGTTTGGATGGGTCATGCCAGGATTCCAAACTAATCCTGGTAATTGGAGAAGGAGTTCTATGATTGGCCTTTATTAAAATTTTGAATCAGGTCTTACACAGGAAAATAGAAACCTTTATTTAAGGGAAGGGGGGAAAAAAACACAAAGGTTTAATTTCCTGAAATGACAAGAAGTGACATCTCTAGGAATTGACTGTTCTGGCCCCCTGACCCCGAGGGGAGCGCTGGGCAGACGTCAGTGCCTGGCCTGGGCCAGGTTTCCATGGATATGTTACCTCTTCCCATGCACACTCGCTGCTCTGAGCCAGGGCGAGAGGAGAATTCCCTTGGTTCTTTCCAAACGTGTCTCCAGCCCCTCCATCCCACCTGGGCCAGCGGTACCTGGGCAGGGGGATGGTGTTGCAGAAAGGTTCCCAACGGGAAATGGTTTCTCTGGAGGTGCCCCAGTGCCAGGGGCTCAGCTGTGTTGCTCCATCACTGCCTTCCCACGGGAACTTTGGGAAGGAGCTGCCAGCTTCCAGCTGTCTCTTAGAATGGCTTGGGTTGGAAGGGACCTTAAAGCTCAGCTTGTTCCAACCATGGGCAGAGACACCTTCCAGTGAACGACCAGGATTCACCAGGCTTGCAAATTCCTGAGACCTTAGAAATCTTGTTCTCTCCCCAAATCTTCCTCCCTTCTGCTTCTTTGAAATTAATTGCGTCACTGTTAATTGTCTCAGAGGCTGATGAGAATGCTGATAGCTGATTTGTCATGAAATCCAAAGTATTGGAGTACAGGGGCCTTTTTAGTTCTGTAATAATTTCGGCCTCCCGCCTTTGCTGTGCCTCTTTGCCCGCCCTGACTCGGGTGGTTGGCAGTGGTGGCACAATCACATGCTGGAATGACTAAATGCTTTGGAGTCCAAATGTGTGGAGCCTGGAAAGAGCCTTCCAGAGAAGCACTGCTGGGGAATGGGAATATCCTCGTGGCTGGCGGTGAGGGGATGGCTTCCTGCCTCTTCTGTGATTCCGTGTTTTATGTGATCCGGGGTTTGTCTTCAGACTGAAGGAGGAGGCTTAAAAACCTCTGGGAGGAAAACAAAAGCTCTCTGAATAAATGGGTTGTGGTTTGTCAGCTGAGGGCTGTACTAGTTTCCCTCCTGCACTTGCCTTCCCAAGACCAGCCTTTCCGATTGATGGGATCCATTCCCAAGACCAAGCCTTCCGAGTGATGGGCTCCACTCACAGGTCCCTTAATCCCCACACCCTCCAGAAAACCAGTGGTGCTGCTTGGAGTGCCTGGGATCCTCCTGCTTCTTTCTGCTGCTTGTTTTGGGCTCAGTGTTGCTGTAGGAGCTGAAGGTTTTATCCCGTTGGATGGATGGGACAACTTCTGGGACAGCTGAAGCGATGCTGCTCTGCCAAGCAAAAGTCAGCCTTTACCTGCTGCCTTGGATATTTGATGTTGGATCCACCTTTAGATAAATCTGGGGGTACTTTTTAGCAGCTGGGCAGCCTCCAAAGGGTTAAATGGAAACTCTTGTGCCCGTTTTTGCTGTTTGCATCTCCCGGGGTCCTGAGGAAGAGCTCGGCACCCGGCGCTCTCCGAGTGGGAATGCTGGCCTTCCACATGGCGGGTTTTTCCCTTCAGCGACATCTTGTTCTGTGGATGAATCATGTTACTCCTTCTCTACTTTGTGCTGCAACTACAGCTCTGAATCTCTGCTCTCCGAAGACCGAGAAGATGAGATTTGTTAGTCTGCTCAGTGCTCGGAGGGGGAGGAAAGCCCTCTTGCCCTCCCTTCCCTCCCCCACCCCCCCTCCTCTTTTTTTTTTTTTTAATATATTTTATTTTATTTGGAGGGGGAAGAGAAGGAGGGGTGGCACAGGGTATAGGAGCAGGAGATGTGATTAAAGCTCCTGCCGAGTGGATCTGTGGGAGCGGAGTATCGACCTCTGAAAAATCAATGGCTGCTGCGGTAGCAGTGCCGGCTGTTCCGCAAGGCTCCCGTTGCAGGAATGTAGTAAAGCCAGCAGCACTTCCCTCTGTCCTCCTCCCTGCTTGATTTTGTACCTGCTCTCTGCCAGCAGACCAGGCTCACCTAGATTTGCTGAGCTGGATTAGAACAGCAGCTTATTTTTGCAATCAGAGTAAAATTCCTCGTGTGCCACCGAGCCCCTCCTCCTGCCAGCCTCCTCTCCGAATGCTCCTTTCCCTGCAGTGCAGCTCGAGCCAGCAGCTTCTCCCAGTTTGTCTAAAGCCAGCCTGGAAGAATGAGCTTTTCAGCTGCTTTTTTTGAGCAGGGAAACTGCACAAATCTCTCCAGCATGTTCTAGTCCCCATCTTAGGTTTGTAATTGCCAGCGTTGATGCCTGAGAGGAGCTCGGATCCCCCTTGGAAGGGAAGGGAATATGGACTCTGCAGCACAGGCTGAAGCCTTGCTGGTGTTGCCTCCCTGGTATTTGCTTTAGTGGGTAGGTGTTTTCCCCTTGAAGTTGTAAAGCCTAGCACTTACTTCCTTTCCCCAAGGACTGTGTGGACGAGTAAGTGGCACAAAAGGGCTCCATGGTCTTTATGGCACCCTCGGTTTTGTACCAGGATCTTGATTTTCTTTTTTCCCTTTTGCAGAACCTGAGAACTGTCTGGTCTCTTGTTGCTCATGTGTCAGCCTTGCTCAGATCAGAGGCTGAGCTTCCAGGGACGTATCTGAGGGGCCAAACCCAGTGATTTCATTGCATAAATAAATCCCTTTTTTCCTTCTCGTTGCTGAGCTTGTCCAGTTTTGAAGGAGGATGTAAGAGAAGAGGCAAGGCCATAAATTTACAGAGTTTCATGAGACATGGAGGGGTAGCGGGCAGCATGTGCTGGTGTGCCAGTGAGCTTCCTTCTGGGCATTCCCCGTTTTTCATGCCAGGAGAAAGTAATCCTTCCCAGTTAAATTAAAGCCAAGTTTTTCAGCTCCTTGGAGAGTGAGGGGTGAGAGCCGCGGGGCAGTGGGGGAAGCTGTGCATGGTCAGGGGCCACAGGCTCGTCTTGCTGGGCTTTGGTTAGATTTGGTTAGTCTTTAGTCATCTTGGGCAGCCTGGCAATGTGGATGGACATGTTTCCCACGTGTATGAGCACAAAATCAATTACAGGTAGGCTGGCCGCTTAAAAATAAGTGGGTTTGGGTTCTACCCCACTCTTCCCAAAGTGTGGCAGGGCACAGAGCACAGAAGGGGTCTAGATGTGGTGAGAGGTTTTATTGGGAAGACATCCTGCACACATCCTTCCTCCTCCTCCCCTTTTGTCCCTTGTCCAACCCGTGCCCAGACCGAGAGTCATCCAAAAGGTGACTTTGGTGCTGTAAAGATGGACTTGTTTTCTTTTCCACAATAACTGATGGCAGAAGAGCAGTGTGAGGGGAATGATGGTCATCCCTGGCACAGCTTGCATATTTTTGGGATAGGACAGCGCTTGGAAATCTGCTTTGTCATTGGAATAATTCACTTCTCGTGGTAATGATAGGTGTTTACATTCCCAGGGTGTTCAGAGAGCTGCAGCTGCCCACCAAATCTGAGAGCCAGTCAGGGGGTTTCGTGGTGGTGGTACGTGCTGGTGGGCTCTGTCACAATTCCAAAGCACAGCAGTGTGAATTGAGCTGATGCTGGTGCAGGGCTTGCCCTTCCCAGGATGTCTCTGTAAGCTGGACCAGCTTGGAAACAGGAAAACTCCATTCTGGCTCTGATTTGTCAGCAAGAAAAAGCTTTGGGGACACTGGATTATAAATCTCTCTGGATGAAAAGTATCAGCCGGGTTTGTTTCTGGAGTTTAACTTGTGTTCCCCAACTCCAACCTCTGGTTTCTGCTGGGAGGGGCGACCTGGAAGAGGCACAGCAGGAGGGTGGCGGGGGGGTGCTGTGGCCTCTCCAGACTTTCTGTGGCATGTGTGGAATCCTCAGGTTGGCTTTGCGAGGTGTCCTGTTGGATGTGGTGTGAACGGAGCACGGGGAGGTGTCCAGGCTGCTCTGTGTTAGGAGACAGGGCTCTGTGGAGCACGAGATGCAGGATTCACTTGTCTGTGCTGCTGAGGAGGGACGAGTCTATCCATGTCCCCAGAATAGCAGGGAGATCCTGCCAGTCAGCTGTGTAATTGTGATAGGGAGAATTGAGGTATTTCGGGTGTGGAAATAAAGGCGGAAGGAAAGGAAAAGCTTGTGATTTTTTTTAAGTGTTGGTGGTTCTTCAGTCCAGTGGAAAAGCAACTGCAGAGAGAAAGAACTTGTAATAGAAAGTGGGTGTTTCAATTAGAAGGAATAAAGAGGCTTTTTCCCTTTCAGAAAGATCTGGGGAATAAATTTAGCCATTGTTCTCTGGTCTTGCTTGTGAGCATCTTCATGGAAACAACTGGCCTTCCAGAATTTATAAGCTGCACCACATGCTCGTCTCCAGACCATAATTTCCTTGAGTGCTGTCTGGTGATCTGATAGTGCTGGATCATTCCGCTCTGCCCGAGCTCCTTCCCTCTTCCCCCACACTTCCCACGTGCGCTGAGGCTGGGGGTGGGCAGGGGAGGCTGTTCCATTTGCTTTCTGGTCAGTCTTCCCTGCTCTTCCGGACCAGTGGGATGGGCCGGAGCGGAGCCTTGAATGTCTCTTCTCCCTCTGGGATTTTATTACCTTGATCTTAAGTATTTCTTGTTGTTTCATCTTTGTTTGTTTAACAAACGAGCTCGTATCAGATAGTGGGATGGTGGTTCCTCCTGTCAGATAAAAGAATCCCGGCTGTTTCCAGCACAAACCAACCCTCTCCCTTGCGTTGGTCGTGCCAGGACTTGCAACCCTTTCCCTGGGATAGATGAACTCCCCTGCCCCCTCCTCCTCTGGGTACCAGATTGTGTGATTTCAGGCACGGGTTTGTTGTGGTGTGAAAAGGAGGTGTTGCTGCTGAGCCCTTGTTTGTCAGCAGCACTGACAGACCCGTGCTGGCACCGGCCAGGCTTGGGCATCCAATCGCAGCTGGAACAGTTATCGTTCCAGGGTCCCCGTGGGCTTCCGCTATCAGGTCACATCCCAAAATAACACTGGGCAGTATTTCAAGCGAAGAAACTCAGGCTTTTGGGGCTGCAGCCAGCCTGGAGTGTGAGATTCTGTGTGAAATAGTTGGAATCCCTCCAGCGTTTCTGATCTGCGTGGCAGATGAGCAATAAAATGCATAAAAAAACACATTGGAAACACGTGAGGAAATTCTCCAGACCCTGACGTTTCCTCCGAGTTGGCAGAGTTACTGCTGCCGAGCCTCACCTCCTGTCTCAGCTCTGTTGGCTCTGCTGGGGGAGGAGGGAAGGGGAGAGCCCTTCTCCTGCTGCTGCTGTGTCTTTCCAGGTCTCTTCCTGATGCTCCATGGGAGGCAAATAAAACCTCCCAGGCCCTCTCCTCTTGGGCTGCCTCCAGAACCCACTGACAGCAGCAGGTCTCCCTTATTTCCATGAGGTTTTGTTTTTTTAAAGACTCCTCTGCCTTTAAAACAGGCCGTAGAGAGCTGCAGAGATTGAGTTTCCCCCTGGTTTGGGGATATCAGAGCTGGAGGGTGTCCTTTAGGGTTAGTTAAAGCCTTGATGCTTGGTATCCTGAGATAACTTGATCGGAGGAAACCAGCTCCTCACCCACGAGCTGCTTGCTCTGAGACATTCCAATCCCTGTTTGCTCCTTCCCCCTTGCAGGAGTTTCCCTTTTGAGAAACTCAGTCCTGAATAACACACTCAGAAAATGCTGCTGCGCTGGCAAAGCCCTTCTTTGCTGGGAAATGACTTTATTGGTGGAACTCACATCAATACAGACCTTTAGAGGTGAAAGTCACTTTATGAGTTATTTCATTTTTATGGTCGTGTTTCAACTCCTGTCCCAACGGCCATGAAAAGGGGGATGTGTAATTTACTTTTAACTCATTTAAATTGACAATCTGAGAGTCTGATCCACAGCTACAGGGTTCCTCTGCGGGGTCCCTGATGGTGTGTCAGCAATGCAGGGAGACCCCCACTCACCCAAAACCCACCCAGTATTCACCTGCTTAATTAAAACTGGATGGTTTTTTTAATGACTGGAGTACTTAAGCTTTGCTGCATGGGAAGGTCAAAGACATCAGCATTAAAAATCATTGCCTGGTTACATAGGAGTTAACTTTCAAACAGTTTTTAACATTGCTTCATTTTACGTCTTGCAGATACTTTTGTGTCTGGCATTGCCAAGTCTTGTCCTCTTGGTCCACCCAGTTCATGTGTGAATATTGCTCAGCCCATGGAGCAGATGTGTGACCTCCACACATCCTGAGGTCCTTCCATCCAAAACCTCCTCTCTTGCCTCTTGGAGAAGCACTTACACTCCTGCTAAAGGAAGGAAACTCACATTTCACTTCGCACACTTGCTCTGTCTCTGTCCTTCCGTGCCAGTATTTGTCTCAGCTGTACGTTTATGTGGGTTTTTTCCTTCCCTTTGGGCCTAAAAATCCCTCATCTCCACAGCTCTGGGCTCTGCCCCTCAGCTCTCAGGGTTTAGCTGCTCTGAAATTCCACACCACATCAGCTCACCGATGGAGGGGATTTTAAAGCTGCAAATGGGTTTGGCTTCCAACCTCGTTTCAGTGATGAGGAAAACAGTGTTTGGGTGCATTTGGTGATTCAGACTAATGTATTTTATATATTTAAGGGACATACCAGTATTTCCATCCAGTTTTAGGCTGGACTGACTTGTTTCTGGGCATTCTGATCCTTTCATTGAGGGGAATCTCATGGTGTGTCTTGTACTGGTGGCTGCAGTTGGATGCAGCGGGTCTCGGGGAGAGGAGTGTCTTGCTCTTGGTTGTTTGTGTTGGTTGATGCTTTTTAATGCAAAATGCTGGAAATAACATCTCTTTACTCCCACTTCAGAGGGTTTCCCCAGTAGGAATGTGGGATTTGTCAAAGTTGTCCAGGGAAAAACACCCAAATAGTGGCATAAAGGAGCAATGCTTTTGATGCTTCAATGGGAAAGCAGTGAAAATGGCAAGAGATCTCAGACACTATTTTTAGGCTCTTTCTGCAGTTTTTTAGCGTTCATTGAGATAAAACACAGCTTTTGTTTTTTTTCTTCCTCAGGAAGATAATACTTGAGCAGTAAGCAAATATACCTCTGAGACTGTGGTGCAGGAAATGAGCTCTCCAACAGAAGCAGTAATGGAAGGGGAGGGAGGACAAGCATGAACTCAGTCACCCCACCGAGTGACTGGGGTTTGCAGCTCCAGTGTAGCATTTGTTAAAGCATTTTGATTAAATTCTGCTAAAGTAGAAGGGATTTCCCCCCTGCAGCAGCTGCATGTGGTGCTGATGCCCCTCCCCTCTGCCCTGAATGTCACTGCCTGTCCCTCAGGTGTGATGAGGTGGTTGGGTATCTCCTGGGTTGGTTTTTATTCTTCTGCAACTCCATTCCACTCCCACTCTTGTAACATCCACTTCCTGGGATGTGGTGACGTGCTGTTCTCCAGCTTCAGATGATGGGGATGTGCTGTCAGAGCCTTTCCACACATCACCTGGCAGAAGGTGTTTGGGAGTGATAGCTCTTCTTCCAAAGGCTGATAAGTTGCAGTATCTTGTCTCGGGTCCTCCTGCCCTGCTGGAGCTGGGAAAACATCACCTGAACTGCTGCTGAACCAGGAATTGTCCAGTCAGTGTAAATGAGACCAGGGTGCCCAAGTGATTTATCAGTTGGCTCAGCCTTCCTGTGTGAGGTTTTAAATGACTTGGGCTCTGTTGGTGCTGCTCAGCTGAATTCTCAGCAGGGGGAGATGATCTGTGCTGCCTTCAGGGCTCGGCCCAGAACCCCTCTGATCCAGGCCTGATTGCTCAGGAAGACATAGGAAGGATAGGTGAAGTCCTGGTAAGCTTTGGTCTGCCTTCTCTTCACCTGCCACGATCCTTTGAACCTCTGGCAGAGATTTTATCTAATCACTGGAATAGTTACAACTTCCCAGTTTTCTGTTCTAATGCGCCGCCACTTCCTCTGGCTTGGGCTGTTCCCAACTCATTCACTCCAGGCCAAGCCTGAACAGCTGATGCACCTTGTTAGCAACCAGCCAGTACAACTGGGCATGTTGGATCTGCACATCATCTCTTCTTGGAATTCTCCCCGTTTTCACACTTGCCAGCTGATTTTTGATGCTGTGGCTTTGCTTGCTGTGGCAGTTGGATGTTTCAGCTCTCTCAGGCTTCATGTGCTTTTCTTCTCCAAGGTGGATACGTGCAGGAGGAAGGAAGGGTGTTTTCCAGCCTTGCCTTCAAGAAAAGCTGAACTTTACAGGTTGATGCAGTAACTGCTAATTTTTGCTGTCTTTGAAGAAAGGGAAGTGGGAACCCTGAAGAGTACTTTATGGTTTTCTTTTAAATCTCTGTTTAGTTTGTTTTTATCCATCTCAAGTGAGTAGTTTCCCAGCTCATAGGAGGTTTATGAATTAATTATGGTGAGGCAGGAGTTTTCTGTCTTTCAGAGGCTGAGCCACGTTTCTCTTCCAAGCCACCATCACATGGACTGTCTCCTGCGTTTGCAGTTCTATGTGTACTGTTGATGCATTCTTTAATTTCCCACCTCTAAATTGAATTTAAAAAAGCAAGCAGGAGAATAAGCCAATTGTTTGGACCATCAGCAAACCAACTCAGGAACTCCTGGGTTCAGACAGGCAACAGGATAAGACACGTCTGGCAGTTCCCTCAGTCTGCAGCAGCCTTTGGTGCTGACAGTAACATGAACTGAGCTCATTGATTTCTGTCTGTAACATGCCTAAGGGGGAAAGGCTCTTTCTTAGTGGGGCGTGAGAGAACAGTCCCACCTCTCTGTGTTTTTCTCTGATGTGTTTCTCTGTGCCCTGCAGGACCTGTCTGGTTCCATAGATGATCTGCCCATGGGTACCGAAGGAGCCCTGAGCCCTGGCGTAAGCACATCAGGGATTTCCAGCAGCCAAGGAGAGCAGAGTAACCCAGCTCAGTCTCCTTTCTCGCCACATACCTCTCCTCACCTGCCAGGCATCAGAGGACCCTCCCCATCCCCAGTTGGATCTCCAGCCAGTGTTGCTCAGTCCCGCTCTGGGCCACTCTCACCTGCTGCAGTACCAGGTAACGCTGCCTGGCACCTGAATTAGTGCCCAGTGGGGAGGAACTGCCCGGCGTCAGCACTGTGTGCATGTTGAGGCCCTCTGAGCATGTTGGTTTGCTTTGAGACGTCTGTAACTCCTCAAGGGTTCAGTGGGATGGCTGGTAAACCACCAGCGTCCTTTCGCTGGGTCAACATGACCGACCTTGCTTTTGTTCGCCCTCCCTGTGGCCAACACCCCCTTCTCCTGGGGCTGTTTGGGGGTTCTGGGATTTATCTCTGGTGCCTGCTGGGTTTATGGTGTGCAGTTTGTGCTGAGCCCTCTCCTGTTTGTGGCACAGGCAATCAGATGCCGCCCCGACCGCCCAGCGGCCAGTCGGACACCATCCTGCATCCTTCCATGAACCAGTCCAGCATCGCGCAGGACCGAGGTGCGTGACACGACTTAGCAGATGAAATTGTAAAGCCAGACGTGTAACTAAAAATCACCTGGCCTGGTGATAAGGATTCTGTGCTGAGAGAGCATTTCAAAGCTCCTCCAGGGTCGTAACCTGTGGGTGTTGAGGCAGCTTGCAGTAAATTCAACTGTTGGTGGTCGTTTGGCGTCTAACTGTTCTATCCAAGCTGGTATTTTGGCTTGTGAGATGTTTTCTCTGGCTTTTTAACACGCTTTTCTGTGCATGTTCATGCCCAACATCCATGGCTTGTAAGTTTCAAAACAAGGGATGCTCACAACAATATTGTGTGGCTTTTCCCTCTAAGAGAATAAAGTTTTTTGGGAGGGAAATGCCTGTAAAATTTCAGCTCTCCTGGCTTTGAAGGTAGAGAGTTGTCACCCTGAGAAAACAAACAAGCAAACAAAAGCCACCAACAGGAAGCCCCCAGGATTTGCAGAGCCTCACTGGCTCCTGCTGTGACACCGAGGGTTATTTCTGGCTAAAGCAGGAAATTGGATCTGTTACCTGCTCAGATAACACTGACTCCTGAATGCAGCCACTAAAACCTGTCCAGGCTGTTGCTGGAAGGGTTTTGTCAGCCCTGGTGGGTTGCTGTCAGCTAGAACACACGTGTGCAGTGGCACCTCTGGATACTTTGCACTGACAGTTTTCTCCCTTGCCCCCTGCCCAGGTTACATGCAGAGGAACCCTCAGATGCCCCAGTACAGCTCCCCCCAGCCCGGCTCAGCCTTATCCCCCCGGCAATCCTCCGGGGGCCAGATGCACGCCGGCATGGGGCCGTACCAGCAGAACTCCATGGGAACCTACGGACCCCAGGGGGGACAGTACGGACCTCAAGGTGGGGACTGAGCTCAGCAAAGGCCTCCCTCTGTCATAATGTCTGGTCTTTGATGTCCCAAGTTGCCCAAGCCAATCCCTGGAAGTGCTCCGTGTCCAGGCTGGGTGGAGCCCTGAGCAGCCTTCTAGTGGAAGGTGTCCCTGCCCGTGGCAGGGGAGTTGGAACTAAATGATCTTTAAAGTCCCTTCCAACCCAGACCATTCTGTGATGAATGTTTTGATTTGTCTCCTCTTAATGCGGGGATGGAAACCAGCCTGCTCCTTGTGAGCTGGGAGGAACTGTGCTTACGTCCTGCTGAGGTTGATGGAATATGTTGCTTCCAAGGATGGTTTTACTTCTACATGTAGGATCCTTCCTCCTTCTTATAAAGGTTGTGCATACCATGTAAAAAGGACAAAGGGCCAGTTATGTTTGGAGAGGAAGGAAATGGAGTGTTGCCTGTTCTGGAAAGGGTTAAACGAGGGGTTTTTACGTCCTGTCCTGGACCATTTAGCTCATTGTGTTGGGTTGAGGTTTGGGAGAGTTTCAAGCAGCTTCTGAATCGATGTTGTTGCTTGGCTGTGTCAAAACACATTTTATGTGGCTTATATCCAAGTACTTTGACTTTGTGTTGAGGTGTGAACACTCCCCCTCATCTCTGTTACTGATCTTTAAATATTTGCTGATAGAAGATTTTTATAGTGATTCATAAACTTTTAACCAGTTGAACGATGTTACCTTCCCTTGGGGGGGGTTTTGGTGTTTTTATCTCCTCAGGAGGTTATCCCAGGCAGCCAAACTACAATGCCATGTCCAATGCCAACTACCCCAGCCCAGGAATGGGAGGAAGCATGAACCCCATGGGAGCAGGGAGCCAGATGCACGGGCAGACTGGTGTGCCCCCGTACAGCGGGATCCCCCCGGGCAGGATGAGCCATGCAGCCATGGGGAACAGACCCTACGGGCCCAACATGGCAAACATGCCACCCCAGGTGGGCACAGGGATGTGCCCCCCGCCCGCCGGGATGAACCGCAAAGCACAAGAGGCGGCGGCTGCTGCCATGCACGCTGCTGCCAACTCCATCCAGAACAGGTGAGGAGGGAGATTCCCACCTGAAGCCCCCCTGCCCTGCGTCAGATCTCGCTTCCCAAGGTGTGCGTGGGATAACCTGGATTTGGGATAATGCTGGAAATACGCTCCCGTGGCGGGGGTTTGTCCTTCCTGGAGGCTTTGTCATCGGGCTGAAGCGGGGAAAGGAAGAGCGCAAAGCTTGGACAAGGGCATTCCATGTTCTGTGATCCTGAGTGCTGTATTCTCACTTAAATGCCCAGGGCTGCAGTGTCTGCAGGTTGAAGGCAGTTTAACAACTGAAATGAGGGTCACTCGGGGGCTGTGGGGGAACGAGGGTAAGGGTGGAAATGCTCAGAACTCAAGTCCCGCTTTCCAAATGGTTTGCATCCCTTTTTCCTTGGGCTTGGGCTCTGGGTTCTGAGCTTTGCAAGAACACCCACTCTTTGGTCTTTTGCTGGAAAAACCGTTTGGAACAAGTCACTTCTCCGTGTCCTTTTAAAATCTCTTTTAGCAAATCTGCTTCTTTAGAAGACAGGATCTTAGTGCTTAACGTGTGAACTAAGTTGTTTCTTCCTTGCCTTCTCTAGGCCTCCTGGTTATCCCAACATGAACCAAGGGGGAATGATGGGCACTGGACCTCCTTATGGACAGGGAATTAACAGTATGGCTGGCATGATAAACCCCCAGGGCCCACCCTATCCCATGGGGGGGAATATGGCCAACAACTCTGCAGGTAAGCCAGTGCTTTAGGATTCCGTGGATTCCGTTGCACTGGACTGAATAGCAGTGTTAAAGTTTCCTTTTTATTCCCTAGGGATGGCAGCAAGCCCCGAAATGATGGGACTCGGGGATGTCAAATTAACACCTGCAACTAAAATGAACAACAAGGCAGAAGGGACGCCAAAATCAGAGTCCAAGTCAAAGGTAAAATGTTTTGGGTTTGGTTTTCAGTGACTCCCATCCTCTCCAGCATCCATGGAAATAAAACCACTGCATGCTCACCTGGATTGAGCAGTGCATCTATCTAGTAGTGAGTGTGAGAAATGAAGGGGAGTGTTTCCCAGTCCTTTGGGAGTCATTGATTTCACTTGTAAAACAATTCAGTATTAGGAATTATCACCTGCCACAGTGAAACTGCCAAAAGCAGCATAAACAACAGACCTGGATTTGTTGCTGGTGTGGGCTGGGAGAGAGTCAGCTCTCACCTCTCAGCTGGGACGTGGTACACTGAAGTTTTACAGTTGTTTCACAAACAAACCTCTTTGCTAATCCTGTGTTAAAGCCAGAAGAGGGAGGCAAACAAGTTCTTCAGGGAATGTTTTCTTTTGCATTGCTGCTACCAGTTTCAAAAGAACCACCGAAAAAGCAGTTTCTCTAAGCCTCCTAAGTTTCCTCCTTTGCTACTCAAAGGAAAACAAATGGCCTTCAGGTTTGATCCCTGTGCCAGCAGCGGTCTGCAGGAAGATCCAGGAGATCTCTCACTTCTGCTCCTGTATTCTGGAATCTGCCTTTATTTATGGCAAACAAGGACTTTTGGGCTGGGAGATGCCAGAAGCCACAAGTCAGGGCTGTTCTGTCCCGGCCTGTGCTGCTGGAGGGTTGTCTCACGCTTGGTTTTGGGTGTAGGGTTCTTCTAGAACATCATCCGGTTTGAAGATCTAGTTTGGGAGTTCCTTGGGTTTTTTTTGGTTTCTGTAGCATTCCTGAAACCTCCCACTGTTTCAAAATTCACATACTCTGTGAATTCTCTGACTAGCAGCTGGTTTTGTGATGCCTTTGCTGGCTAATCCTTGCCTGATGTTGATCTGAACCGAGCACAGGGCTAACCTAAATGTGTTCCCAGCATCACCAGCAGCACTTTGAGCTCTTCCCTGATTGCTTTATGAAACCATCTGGGATGTGAAGGAGCTGCTGTTCAGTCCTGATATCTCTTTCCTTCTCCTAGAAGTCCAGTTCCTCTACTACGACCAATGAGAAGATCACCAAACTCTACGAGCTGGGTGGGGAGCCCGAGAGGAAGCTGTGGGTGGATCGTTACTTGGCCTTCACCGAGGAGAAGGCCATGGGAATGACCAACCTCCCAGCAGTGGGCAGGAAACCCTTGGACCTTTACAGGCTCTACATCTCCGTGAAGGAGATTGGAGGATTGACTCAGGTGAGCGTCCACAGCCAGGGGGGTGGCTGGGGGTGTTCAGAGCTGCCACCATGCAGAGTCAGCTTGTAGCCAGGTGTCAGCCGTGAATTCCCATTTAGCCACGTTTCTTTCCTGAAATAAAACCCAGCATCCTCTAAGGGAGCCAGATGTTTGCTCTCCCGTTGTCTGGTTGAGAACAGTCTGTGGTGAGACTCAATTCAACCCCTCTTTCCCCTGCTTTGTCCACTGCAAAGGTGCCACTTTGCATCTGGCTGTCACTGACCTCGTGACTCACTTGATTTGCAGTCTGTCCCTGTTTGAAAAGCTCTCTGTAGGTGAGGAAAACTAGTTTTGAGGTTGCTTGGCCCTTACTGCATCCCTTGTTGTGAGCTAGGAAGTGTTGATTTCTCCCTAGAAAACTTCCTTGGAGGAGTTACGGCTGGGATTTTGAGCTTAGAGCCTCTTGTTTGGTGGTGCAGGTCAACAAGAACAAGAAATGGCGCGAGTTGGCCACAAATCTCAACGTGGGCACGTCCAGCAGTGCGGCCAGTTCCTTGAAGAAGCAGTACATCCAGTGTCTCTATGCCTTTGAGTGCAAGATTGAGAGAGGAGAAGACCCCCCTCCTGATATCTTTGCAGCTGCTGATTCAAAGAAGTCTCAGACTAAGATACAACCTCCATCTCCAGGTGAGCTGCTTTAGGGTGTGTGAACTGGAGCACCTCTGGCACTGTACACCTCGCTCCATGTGCTCTGTTCCTCAATCCAGACTCCCACAAAGCCCTCAGGTGTTCTCTGGTTGTGCAGAAGAGAAATACTTTGGTACTGTGGGAGTGAATGAAATCGGGGTAGTTCAGGTTTTGTGTGTCCAACCTCTGTACTAAGCTTAAAGAAAAGGAAAACCTGAAAACATATACACACACAGATCTCTCTGTTTTCTGCTACATCTCTGCCTGATGAGAATCTGGTGGATTCTCATCTGGAGGTCTGGGGTCCTCCCTGCATATTCCAACAGCAGCCCTTGTGTGACTGCTCAGCTTTGGGGACTCACTGGAAAAGCTGTGCTGGTTTTGACTGTGCCAGTGGTACCTTCTGGGAGAAGAGGCTGGATGTGGGTGTGAACTCACCTTGCTCAGGAATTCCCTCCTTCTGCCTTCAGTAGGAGCCAGGGAGGACCTTCAGGCGCGTTGTGCACAGGGAACACTGTAGGCCTGCTCCACGTTGGATGCTTTAGGAATCAAGCCCTTTAAAATGAACAACTTCGGTGGTTTCAGATTTAGATGGGTGCTCCAGTTTCTGAATATTTCAACATAATGTTCAGTTCAGATTTGTTAACAAAAAAAAAAAAAAAACAAACAAAAAGGAGAAGATATCCAGGCCAGCCTTGCATGTTGTACTCTTTGGTCTTTGGAAAGTCTGATCGTTTCTGTCTCGTTTGCATTGACACTGCTTGAATTGCTGCTGAACTTGCCAACCCTTCTTTAAGCTTGAGTTTTCCAGTTTGTCTTACAACTGAAAACCTTCAAATGCTTTTTTTGGTCAGGAGCCTGCTCATGTAGGTGAAAAAAAACTTGGTCTGCTTTGAAGTTCCTATAATGTTTGCAAAAAAAATGCCTTTTTGGTTCTGAAACTTGGCACCATCTTTGTCTGGCTCCTGAGGAGGGGAATAATGAACCTGTTTGGATTGTACTGCAGTTGTCCCAGCCCTGCTAAACCCTTGGTTGGCTTGTCCCAATATTCTGCTGGCCACAACATTTCTCTCTTCTCTCAGAATGGCGTTTTTTTTAAAGAACGAAATCATATCTTGTCACTGATCAGGAAACCTGTCCCAGTGGAGCTTCAGCCTCGGTGTGTTCTGCAAGATAAAGCAAATTCTGTGCCATTAGACTAAACTTCTGCCCAAATTGGTGCCTGAGTTCTGCTTGAACTACACCACAAATCCATCCTTACTTTCTTTCCAAAACCTCTTTCTTATCCCCCTGAGGCAGCAGAACAAAGACATTAAGAGCATTTGGAGTTTATTTGGAGGGAGCTGAGACTTTCAGGAAGCCACTTAAGACTTGTTGTAGCTCTAGGTGTGTGTCAGAGTGGATTAGGTGGTGCATCACTTTTTATTTTAGTTTTAGCTAATGTGGTGGTATGTGAAGGTCCTGGCTCTGCCTTCTGGGTTGAGCTCCTCCCTCAGCACACCAGCAGGAGGAACTAGCAGGGCTGTTGTCCCAAACCCTGCACGTTTGATTCCTGCCGTGAGAGGACTCTGCTGGATTTCCCATTTAAACCGTTCTCTCCACTTGTCCTGCTCCAGACTCCTACAACTGGGAATGTGCAGAGGCAGCACTAAAGCTTGGCTGGTCACTCTCATCCTTTAAGCTGACTCACTCAGCCTGTCCATGCCCCTCTTTCCCTTTCTTCCTCTGTCGTGCTCCCCTGGGTGAGCAGGAACTGGGGGCATAGGGCATGACACAAATTGCTCCAGGATGAAGAGCCTTTGGAGGAGCACTGAGTCCCAGTGGACACTGCTTTTCCAGAGCCCAGTGTCCCCCAGACTCACACACAGAGTCTTGTCTCCAAGGAATCACCTGGATGGAGAATAACTTCCCTGTCTGGAAAGCGAGTGGACAACAGTGGGACATTTTGAAGCCCCCCTGTTTGGCTGAAGGGCTCTGTTGTCTCACACAGACTTGGTTTCCTCTCCTTGCAGACTTTACAACCTGTTGGCATTGGCTTCCTCTTCATTTCAGCCTTTCCTGCCAAATCAACTCCTGCAGAACTTTGGGAATGAGTTCTCCATTAACCACTTTCAGAGGCTGCAGAGGTGCCGGAGCTCATTCCAGGCAGCGTCCCTCCTTACTCCTCCAAGCCCAGAAGCATTCCCAGAGACTGTGGCTGGGAGGGATCGGGAATTACCTCCTGGCCACTCGGGCACGGGTTTCCTGAAAACCTTCCAGGGTTCCTGCTCTCAGACACGGCGGCATGTCCCTGGAGGGGGGGGAGGCACCACCAGCCCGCGCCGGGTTTGAATTCCCAGAGCGTGGAACTGGCCCCGCTCCAACTGTGTGTAAACTTGTGAGTGGGAGGGACGGCGGGAGGTGGGGACAAACACCGAATGGCAGCGACGCGGGGAATGTCTCGGGGCCTCTTCCTGCCAAACGGAGCCCAGGAGCGAATTCCTGGGGGAAGAGAGAGGAGCTGAGGGGAGGGCCCATGAATGAAACTGCCCGCTGAGCTCCCGCTTGCCCTTCCTTCTCCCGAGACCTCCCCGCGCTGGGAGGGAGGCGCAGAGCTGAGGACAGGGTGCCAGGAAGGTGGGGTGTAAACAAACATGCCCTGGACGTGACCTCGGAGGATTTTAATGAATAGCTGAAATGACTCATCAGCCAGCAGGGCTGGAGCCGAGGGATATCGGGTGCTGGGGACGGTAACTAATGGAAACATTAATTAAGAGTTCAGCTCTTGCCAGCTGCGAGGAGCGGCTGAACCTGAGCTGACACTGTCACAGCGATCCAGGGGCTCGGGAGCTCCTGGGCACAGCTGGATTACACACGGCCTGGGATGTTTGATGAAGGATCACTGGAGCAGAAAGCAGCAAGGCAGGGAGCTTGCAGGGAACCTGCTGGACAGGTTTTGCCATTCAGTGAAAGATCCGGCATCTCCGGCATTCCCTGTTCCAGGAATCCTTGGGAGTGGTACATGAATTAACCCCTCTGGAAGGGCAGAGCAGACAGAGGAGCCTTGTTCAGAGTTACCTGGTGCCTTCAGCTGTTGTCCTGGGGTTGCCATCTCTAGGAAGATCGAGGGGCTCAAACCCACCACCCTCCTGGGTGGGAAAGGGTGGGAAGGTGATGTGTCAGGGGTTCCTTGGCAGGAAGCACCATATTCCCGCCACGTGGTGCGGTCCAGAGGATCAGCCTTTGATGGGATAGCTTGGGAAGCACCACACAGTGCCACGATGGTGGCATCACATGTAAGAGTGGGGTTAAGAATGAGGCACAGGGCAGTGGTCACAGCACCAGGCCTGCTGGAGTTCAAGAAGCATTTGGATGTTACTCTCAGGCACGTGGTGTGACTCTTGGGGATGGTCCTGTGCAGGGCTAAGGGTAGGACTCAATGATCCTTGTGGGTCCCTTCCAACTCTGCATATTCCGTGATTCTGTAAGAAGGAACATGTTCTCTCAGCATTATATTACTGTTCATGGTTCTTCTGGGAAGCCTGTCTCAGCCTGTCACTGAAATGTTGAGCTCCTTGTACTTTTTTTGGCCTGTCTCTCCTCTCTGTTCTTTGGGCTGATGTTCTGGGAGGTTCTGGGTTGCATCCTCGGGGTGCAAAGCTGCTGACACCACACTCCTCCTCCTCCTGCAGCGGGTTCAGGCTCCATGCAGGGCCCTCAGACACCGCAGTCCACCAGCAGCTCCATGGCAGAAGGAGGAGACCTGAAGCCACCAACTCCAGCGTCAACGCCACACAGTCAGATGCCCCCTTTGCCAGGCATCAGGTATGGAACCATCACTGCCTCTTCCAGTGCTGGGTGGGAGCTGGGAACGTGGGGTCACCTCTGGGTTGTCACTGCAGGTGACTGGGGAGTTGTGTGCCTGTGTTGGTGGGACTCCACTGCTCTCATGGCTCACAGCAACATTGTGTTGGAATATTCATTAATCTGGGGGTTGGGTCTGAGGATGGTGTTGGAGAAGGGCAGTTCATGACTCTGGAGGAGCAGGACTGTGGTCCTTCTAGGGAATAGCAACACCCGAGAGGCAGCGTGTGAGGAAAAGTATCCTGAGGAGCACCGTGGACCTCTCTAATCCGCTGTTTGTGGGTTTTTTCTTGACTCAGGAGTAACTCCGTGGGCCTTCAGGATGCCTTTGCAGATGGCAGTGATCCTACGTTCCAGAAACGGAACTCCATGACTCCAAATCCAGGGTACCAGCCCAGCATGAATACCTCTGACATGATGGGTCGCATGTCTTACGAGCCAAATAAGGATCCTTACAGCGGTATGAGGAAAGGTGAGGAAGTCCTTGTGTTTTCTCCCCTTTCTCCTTGAGTACCAATCCCTGTATCTGGGTGCCCTCTGGAATGTGCTGTGGGAAACCTTCTGCTTGCCCTTCTCCCCCGGAAAACGGGATGTAATTCTCTTAGGCGGGAGCGGGCGCGCGTTAATCGGTTTTTCCTCTCGATATTCCAGCTCCAGGAAGCGATCCCTTCATGTCCTCAGGGCAGGGCCCCAACAGTGGTATGGGTGACCCTTACAACCGTGCTGCAGGCCCAGGGATGGGTAACATGGCCATGGGACAGCGGCAGCACTACTCCTACGGAGGTCCTTACGACAGAGTGAGGTGGGTGCCGCAACCTGGAGACACCCCGGTGTTGGCTCGGGGATGATCGCTTGCTCTTCGCTGACTTTGGTGATCATCAGAGGAACCAGGGGGAGTCTAAGTGGATGTGGGGGGGTTTTTCTCTGTCTGTTTCCACGTAGGACGGAGCCCGGCATGGGACCTGAGGGCAGCTTAGGGACGGGAACTCCACAGCCAAACATCATGCCTTCCACCCCGGAGTCGGGGATGTACTCGCCCAGCCGCTACCCGCAGCAGCAGCAGCAGCAGCAAAGGTTGGTGGGGGGTGTTGCCCTTCCCAGCCAGAGAGCTCTGAGGCTCTGACAGTGATAACTAACGCATCTCTTTCTTCTCCAGACATGATTCCTATGGCAATCAATTCTCCACTCAAGGCACATCCTCGGGCAGCCCCTTCCCAAGCCAGCAAACCACCATGTATCAGCAGCAGCAGCAGGTAGGGTATCCCAGAGGCCCTGGTTTGTTGAGCTGAGAGACACAAGAGTTTTATCTGTGAACTTCATGAAGAAGGGAGGGGAAAACTCTCTGGGCTCTGTGGTTGCTTTATGAATGTGTAGAATGAAATACCTTATGGAATCACACAGTGGTTTGGGCTGGAAGGGACCTTAAAACCCCTCTCATTCCAACCCCCTGCCGTGGGCAGGGACACCTTCCGCTATCCAAGGTTGCTCCAAGCCCCATCCAGCCTGGTCTTAAAACAGGAGGCTTTTTTTTCCCATTTGCAAATAATTTCAAGAAGTTTTAATTAGTGTCCCTAGTGTTGTGTTAGCGAAACAGTGTTCTGACAGTGGAGGTTGTTTGCACACTCTGGTCAGGCAGCAGGAGATCAGGAAGCTTTACTGGGCTTCTCTGCCCCTCTGGAACTTTGTGAATCCAGTCCTGTTTCCGTAACACTTTTGGTCCAAGTGATGAGTTTGTTTGGAGTAACTCCTGGATCGTTCTGGGGAGCTGCTTCAGGTGGATTATTCTGCCCAACCCAGAGGGTTTTTTGTTGCTGTCCCTTCCTGAGCCTGCAGCCAGAGGCTCCAGACTCCGTTGCCCAGCTGTTCCCAAAACCATCAGGTTTGTTTCAGGACAGTTTGAATGAACATATATCCCTTCCCATAATCCTTACATATGACTTGCTCTTTGTATCCGTGCCAGGACCCATAATGTTTTCCTGATAATTTTAAGTCCTCTGGTTTAGGAGAGTATAGAGAGGGCACTCAGTGAGCTGTGCTAAGAATAATTCCAACGGCTCTGCAGTTTGGCTCTGCAACCAGAGCCACGGGGCTCGGAGCCAAGAGTTCGAGTTACTCTGGAACTTGTCATCTTTGAAGCCCTAGAGCTCCATCTGAAGCCAGTCATGACCGTGGAGTGTCTGAAAAGCCTCTACAGTAGCTCCAGCACAGACCTTGGAGGCAAGAGAGACCCTGGCTTTTAATTTTGACTCCACAATTGACTGTTGTCTCCCTTTGCACCTAAAGGAATGAGGGGAGGAGAATCCTTCTTGCTCCTTTCAGCAATGTGTTTTGGAATCCGCAGGAAAGGAAGAAGCAGGAAGTAGAACAGTGTTTAATACATTTGGGTTGATGTTTCAGCAGAAACCTGGGAAATATAAAAGAAAGAGGGTTTGATAAAATTCCTGGATGTGGAAGGAAGCAAGTGCTGGTGCCTGGTTTGGTTTGTGGTGAATTCATAGTGGAGCTGAGTCTTTCCTGCAGGAAAGTCCTTTCTGTGGGCAGACTCCTTCCCCCCGGGCATCCTTGTAGAATCCACAAGGAAACTACCCCGTCAGCCGCAAGGAATTGGCCTTGGCTTGTGAAATGGGATGACTGATCCAGCTTCACGTTGGATATGGCCAACAGTGAGACCAAGTCTCTCCCAGGCCATGCCACAGGCCCGATCCTCTGGCTCTGAGGACTCTTTCCTGCTGAGCTTTGGGGTGTCTGTTTCACAGAATGTTCAGTAAAGCAATAAGGGTTGGAAAAGACCTTTAAGATCATGGAGTCCAACCCATGACCGATCCCCAGCTTGTCACCCAGCCCAGGGCACTGAGTGTTGTTCCTTGGACACCTCCAGGGATGGGGACTCCACCACCTCTCCCTGGGCAGCCCCTGACGACCCTTTCAGTGCAACAATCCTTCCTGAATTTCCAATCTCACGTTGCCAATGCCTTTGTCTTCCCTGCAGAACTACAAGCGGCCGATGGACGGGAGCTACGGCCTCCCCGCCAAGCGCCACGAAGGGGAGATGTACAACGTCCCCTACAGCGCCGGGCAGGGCCAGACCCAGCAGCAGCTGCCTCCAGCACAGCCCCAGCAGCCCAGCCAGCAGCCTCCTGCACAGCCATCCCCCCAGCAGGACCTGTACAACCAGTATGGGAGCACCTACCCCGCTGCCGACCGCCGAGCCGCCGGAGGGCCGCAGAACCAGTTCCCCTTCCAATTCGGCAGAGACAGGGTCTCGGCTCCGCCAGGCTCCAACGCTCAGCAGAACATGCCTCCTCAGATGATGGGTGGCCCCATCCAGTCTGCTCCTGAGGGTCCCCAGCAAGGGGCCATGTGGCAGGGGCGCAACGAGATGGGGTACAGCTTCCCCAACCGGCCGAGCACGGGCTCCGCGCCCCAGGGCCCCGCCTATCACGGAGTGACTCGAACAGATGAAATTCTGCATTCAGACCAGAGGGTCAACCACGAGGGACCGTGGCCTTCCCACGGGAACAGGCAACCTCCCTATGGTCCCTCTGCCCCCGTGCCCCCAATGACCAGGCCCCCCCAGTCTAACTACCAGACCCCCCCCAGCATGCAGAATCACATTCCTCAGGTATCCAGCCCAGCACCTCTGCCCAGACCTCTGGAGAATCGCACTTCTCCAAGTAAATCTCCGTTCCTGCACTCGGGGATGAAGATGCAGAAGGCAGGACCGCCTGTTCCTGCCTCACACATAACACCAGCAGCTGTCCAGCCTCCCATGATCCGACGAGACATCACCTTCCCGCCGGGATCAGTAGAAGCCACGCAACCTGTGTTGAAGCAGAGGAGGCGGCTAACAGCGAAAGATATCGGTGAGGAAACCCCTGCTTTCCTGCCTTGGCCCTTTGGTGCGGTCCCGCCAAGCAGAAGGGCTCTTCTGGCTTTGGAAAAGTTGCATTTTTGCACATTAATGGTATTTTCAGCCCTCGTTTTGGCATTGCCTGCGGGCAGATTGCTGGTACGCACAGTCTGGGCATCATCTTAAACCAGGCTCTGCTCTTCACGGGTCCAAAAGGCAGTATCACGTATCTCCTTTTTGTTTTGAAACTCCAGGAGCTGGAAGTATCATGTGTTTATGTTACAGGAACTCCTGAAGCCTGGAGAGTGATGATGTCTCTGAAGTCGGGGCTGCTGGCTGAAAGTACGTGGGCCTTAGATACCATAAACATCCTGCTCTATGATGACAACAGCATAATGACCTTCAACCTCAGCCAGGTGGGTGCAGATGCTCTCTGGGGCAGGTCTTTGAAGTGCTAATTCCGTAGGGGTTTCCTGTCAGTGAGATGGCAACAGGCAGCTTGTGCAGACTCCCAGGCGTCCCTGTTACCTGTGGAGCGTTCCAGGTGGGCCCTGGGCAGCTCTGAGCCAGTCAGTCACTGGCCTGTGTAATTTACATGTGAAATGTCCTCAGCAGTGCTGGAAAGGCCCTCCCTGTGAGTTAACCAGGAGGGAGATACAACCCAGAGCACGTGGGTGTGTGCAGGGGGGGGCGCAGCTCGGATACTCCCAGCCAGTCTCTGCCTTTGTCCCTTTTCTCACAGCACAAAAAAACCTCTGTTTTGCACCATTTATTAACAGCACTGCTTAAACTCTCAGCCCTGCTCATGTTGACCTGAGTTGTTTTCTGATCACTGTTCCTCCCCCCCCTCCTGTTTTTCTCTCCCCCCACCCCTTGTAGCTGCCAGGCTTGCTGGAGCTCCTGGTGGAGTATTTCCGGCGCTGCCTGATCGAGATCTTTGGAATCCTGAAGGAATACGAGGTAGGAGACCCAGGGCAAAGAACACTATTAGATCCCGAAAGGTTCTGCAAATCTTCGGCTTCTTCTCCTGAAGAAGGGGAGGAGGACGACGAGCCACGGAGCCTGAACTGCGAGGAGGAGGAGGAGGAAGACGACGAGGAAGAGGAGGAGGAGGCCGCGTTCGCCGGCAAGGACAAAGTACCTCTGGAGAGCAGCGAGGAGAAACTAGTCAGTAAATTTGACAAGCTTCCAGTGAAGGTGGTGCAGAAGAACGACCCGTTTGTGGTCGATTACTCCGACAAGCTGGGGCGGGTGCAGGAGTTCGACAGCGGGCTCCTGCACTGGCGGATCGGCGGCGGCGACACCACCGAGCACATCCAGACCCACTTCGAGAGCAAGACGGAGCTGCCCTTGGCTCATAAACGAGCTTCCTGCTCCTCTGCCCTGAGGAAACGTTCAGCAGCCGAGAGCAACCCGAGCACGAGGGAAGGAGAGGCTCCTCCGTCCGACAGCTCCTCGGAGAAGAGGATAACCGCCACCATGGACGACATGCTCTCGGCGCGTCCGGGCTCCCTGGCGGGGGAGGAGGAGGAGGCCAAAGCTTTGGAAGCGGCGAAGGAGAGCGGCAAGTTTCCCTTTGTCATCAGTCCAGCTCAGAGCCACAGAAATATCAAAATCCTGGAGGATGAACCCCACAGTAAGGACGAGACGCCGCTCTGCACCCTCCTGGACTGGCAGGACTCTCTGGCCAAGCGCTGCATCTGCGTCTCGAACATCATCAGGAGTTTATCGTTCGTGCCGGGCAATGACTTTGAAATGTCCAAACACCCCGGGCTGCTGCTGATTCTAGGGAAACTGATCCTCTTACACCACAAGCACCCAGAACGCAAACAGGCACCCCTGACCTACGAGAAGGAGGAGGAGCAGGACCAAGGGGTGAGCTGCAACAAGGTGGAGTGGTGGTGGGACTGTTTGGAGATGCTGCGTGAAAATACACTGGTCACGTTGGCCAACATTTCCGGGCAGCTGGACCTCTCCCCTTACCCGGAAAGCATCTGTTTGCCTATCCTGGATGGACTCCTCCACTGGGCAGTGTGTCCATCAGCAGAGGCCCAGGACCCCTTCCCGACACTGGGGCCCAACGCTGTCCTCTCCCCTCAGAGACTGGTTTTGGAAACACTCAGCAAACTCAGCATCCAGGACAACAACGTGGATCTGATCCTGGCGACGCCGCCCTTCAGCCGCCTGGAGAAGCTGTACAGCACCATGGTGCGGTTCCTCAGTGACAGAAAGAACCCCGTGTGCCGGGAGATGGCCGTGGTACTACTGGCCAACTTGGCACAGGGGGACAGCCTGGCAGCGAGGGCCATCGCTGTGCAGAAGGGCAGCATTGGCAACTTGCTGGGCTTCCTGGAGGACAGCCTGGCCGCCACGCAGTTCCAGCAGAGCCAGGCCGGGCTGATGCACATGCAGAACCCGCCCTTCGAGTCGACGAGCGTGGACATGATGCGCCGAGCCGCCCGGGCGCTGCTGGCCCTGGCCAAGGTGGACGAGAACCACTCGGAGTTCACGTTGTACGAGTCGCGGCTGTTGGACATCTCCGTGTCGCCTTTGATGAACTCTTTGGTTTCACAAGTTATTTGTGACGTACTGTTTTTAATTGGCCAGTCATGACAGCTGTGGGATCCGAGAACCCCGTGTGCGTGTGCGTGAGTGGAGAACTTAGAAACTGACTGTTGCCCTTTATTTATGCAAAACCACCTCAGAATCCACTGTCTGCCCTGCGCTGTCCTGCTTCTCCCTCGGGGAAAGATGTCCCTGGCCCCTGTCCCCTTCCCCTTGCCCTTCAGATTTGTCCCGAATCCCTTATTAAAGGAGACAAAGTTCTGTCTACATAGAAGACTTTTTTTATTTTAACCAAAGTTACTGTCGTTTACAGTGAGTTTGGGGAAAAACGACTTGCCGTGTTATCCCATTGACAGGCACCACTTTCATAACTGTTTTTAAATGGTAAAACTCTGAAGGACACATATATAAAAGGAAAAAAAAAAAAAAGTGACTGCTGAACTCTGTGTGGTTTATCGTTGTACATTCACAATCTTGCAGGAACCAAGAAGTTACCAGTTGTGAACAGACCTTGTCCAAGGGAGGCCTGTGCAGTAGCGTGTAGAACTCCATGTACTGTACACCTTAAACTGTAAACATACTGTAATAATGTCTCACATGGATTAAAAAAAAAGAAAAAAAAAAAAAGGAAAAAAACGCTGGATCAGCAGCAAGCTGTAGTTTTTAAAAATGTTTTTAGTTAATGTTGAGGAGAAAAAAAAAAAAAAAAGGCTTTTCCCCCAAAGTATAATGTGTGAACCTACAACACCCTGACCTCTTTCTCTCTTCCTCCTTGATTGTATGAATAACCCTGAGATCACCTCTTAGAACTGGTTTTAACCTTTAGCTGCAGCCCGAGAGCTGCCACGTGTGTATATATATATGACGTTGTACATTGCACATACCCTGAGACTCCTGCAGTTTTGTCCCCCTCTCCCCACCCCTTTATAGTATGACGAGTTAACGAGTTGATGACCTGCAAAAGCGAGACACAATTATTTAATCTCTTGCCAGACATCCCTCCCTGGAGGATGCTGTACAGGTCTCTGTGTATAAAGTCATTGCTGTCTCAGCAGCCAATCAACTTATAGTTTATTTTTTTCCTGTTTTTGTTTTCTTTCTAATCGAGGTGTGAAAAAGTTCTAGGTTCAGTTGAAGTTCCTGATGAAGAAACACAATTGAGATTTTTCAGTGATGAATTCTGCATATTTGTATTTCAGACGATGTAGCTAAAAACTTGATGTAAATTCCTCCCTTTTTTCCTTTTTTGGCTTAATGAATATCATTTATTCAGTATGAAATCTTTATACTATATGTTCCACGTGTTAAGAATAAATGTACATTAAATCTTGGTAAGATGTTTGTAAGGGTTTTTTTTATTGGCAGGACAGGGAGGGAGGTTCAGTGCTGCCAGTGATGGTGCAGGTCAGCTCCTCCTTCCCACACAGGTCCTGCAAGGTGCAGCAGTGTCAGGTGATGGCAAAGCCCTGCCTTGCCCAGGAGGTGCTGCCTGGTCTGACTTTGCTTCCCCAGGGCTCCTTTCAGTGATGGAATTTTTCCTTAATCCTTCAGGATTTGCAGCCTGAGGGTGAAGCCGTGGCAGTGACACAACTCCCAGGGCCAGAAGGGCCTTGCTGGGAAGGGAGAGGCAGTTCCCTCTCAACTCTGTAAAAATGGAAAATTTTCATACCCCTTGCATTTTTCACGTTTTCTTGGAAGCCTGGTGTGGACTCTTGACTTCCTTCCGAGGCCAGGGGTTTCCAGAGGACAAAGCTCTGAGTCCCTTCAGCCAACAGCCAAAGTTCAGGCTCCCTGGATGAGGATCTGCACGTTTTCAGGGGTCTGGAAGTAGTGGGTATTTTATTTAGCCTGAAGCTTTATCCTCAGTGGGAATACTAGAAGTAGGGTAGCTAGCACTGCTCTGAGCTCATTAAAGAATAAAGAGAAGCTTTTTTTTTTTTTTTTTTAAAAGGGAAACGTCATTTTTTGTTCAAAAATTCACCTTGGTTTATCTTCCTAGTCCTCTCCTAGGAAGCTCTAGGTTCCCTCATTCCTTAGACTTCAGATTCCTGGGAGTAACTGTGCCAAAATCAAACAGACTCTTTCCTGAAAAGTCTGTCTTCTCAGCAGGAATTGCAGGAGCTCTTTGCCTGGCAGGAGACTCCTTCAAATGGATTCTTCTTAAAAGGCAGGAATGGTGCTGGGCTTCCTTGGCTCTTTGAAAAGCCAAGCGTGGGGTGAGAATTCTGCTGGACTTTGCCATTCTGTGACACTGCTGCTGATTCCAAACCCAGCCTCTCCGGTAACTCGGGTCTGTGTTCCAGGAGCTTTGTTTAACCTGATTTAAACGGATGTCGAAAGTTTTTTTTCTTCTTTCCCTGAACAGGGAGAGGACCCAGCAGCGAGGTCGGGGAGCAGGTAATGTGAGCAGCTCTTGCGCAGCTTCTGTGTTGGTGCCGCGGTGGATTTAATCCTGAGCGAAATGCCGAGTTTGGGAGGGAAAGGAGAGAGCCAGGGGTGGGGCTTGAACACGCATTTTACCTGTATTTATTTATGCACCCAGTCGGGCTCCCCCAGCCCTTGTGTGCAGAACAGACACGTCTCACCTCTGAAGTAGTGGCGGGGGGGGGAGAGAAATCAGTAAAATTAGAATAAACAATGCCTGGGGAGCCACCCCTGACCTCCCACCCAGCTGGGCTGCCTCGAGTGCAAATCCTTGGCCTCATTTGTACCCAAAGCTTTCCATTCCTGCAGGAATTCCATGGAAAACCTTTTTGGCCCCGATCCACCCCGTCGTTCCCCCCCACCGTGGGCTGGGCCTCACTGGCTCTCGCAGGCACGAAGGAGGAACCATCGCACCCCGCTCAGCCCTCCAGGGAACCTCCCGAGCGCCTTCCGGCAGGGACCGGGCCTGGCAAGGACTCGAGTTCTGCCCCTCGCTGGCAAAAACGGGGAGCGGCTGGGAGCAGAGGGAGAGCTTTAAGGAATTCCTGCAGGAAGGGAAAGCTTTGGGGCTGCACTGCAGGCCGCCCTTTCCAGGCGAGGGGACGGGATGAGGCGTGTCCGCGGGCCTGCAGGCGGCCTGAGGGGACCAGCCCCGCTCTCGGCCGCCCTCAGGCCCCTCTGCTGCTCCCAGACCTCAGCGGGGGGGGCCCTGTGGCCTGCCCTGATCCCCCATTCCCACCCCCATTCCCATCCCGGGGGTCCCTCCCGGAGCGCCGCCGCCTCCGCCCGCCCTCAACAAACCTGGCGCCGCCCGCCCTTAACAGACATGGCGCCGCCCGGCCCTCCCCGGCCCAACCCGGTGGGCCGGCCGCCACGTGACGCCGGAAGGGGGCGTGGCCGGAAGTGGCGCGCGAGCGCGTGCACGCGGAGGGAGCCGGCGCGCG
>JAWWEU010000062.1:5788360-5814559 GCA_035583155.1 Acropternis orthonyx
GGGCCGGGCCCGGGGGCGGTACCGGCGGGGCCGGGCCGGGCCGCGCTCCGGGCGCCGCGGCGGGGCCATGAAGGACTGCGAGTACCGGCAGATCCCGCCCGGGGCGGCGGCGGCGGCGGCGGGGCCGGGCTCGGGCTCGGGGTCGGGGTCGGGCCCCTCTCCGCCCGCCGTGCCCCCGCGGCGGCCCCGCAGGAAGTGGGAGGTGTTCCCGGGCCGCAACCGCTTCTACTGCGGCGGCCGCCTCATGCTGGCGCGGCACAGCGGCGTCTTCGCCCTCACGCTCGGCCTCATCCTCCTCACCAGCGGCCTCTTCTTCGCCTTCGAGTGAGTCCGGGGGCGGCGGGGCCCGGCCCCCTCCTTTGGGGCGGTTCGGGGTTAGTTGGCATCCCACCCTCGCCCTCGTGGGCGGCTGGATGGGGGGGCACCTTCCCCGCTCCCTTCTGCCCCCTGTCCCCATTGCACGGCCCCCATCACCTGTGCCCAGGTGTGTTTGTGTGGGCCCAGAGGTGTCCCTGCGCCTCGTGTGCTCCGGGAAGGGGTTTAACATCCCCCCCTAAAATACCCCACTCTCCCCTCCTGCTCCCGAGGAGAGAACCGGCCCCAAAATTGCAGCCGGGAGACCCCCAAGGCTGGTGGGCTTTGTCCACCCCCAAGGCTGGTGGGCTTTTCCCACCCCCGGGCTCTGGGAATGGTGCTCCTGTTAAATGGTGTGACATCCTTCGCGGTCCCACCTCGGGGGTCTGCCCTGTCTGGGGCAGAGGGAGATGCATCCCCCCAGCCCCTTTTCCTTCGGAAAGCTGCTCCAGGGAAGCTGCTGTGCCCTGCGGGAGGGCAGAGCCAGGAGCACCCCGTTATGTCCTGCACTGCCCTGGCGAGCCGGGGAAGGAGCACCGCGGGGTTTTGGCACCTCCGAGGGATTCTGCTGTCCTGCCCCGGGAGGGAAGCGAGCTGCTTTTTCCTGGGGCGGGAGAGCCGTGCCTGCCTTTGGATCGCGGCGTTATCCCTGCGAGTCTCAGAGTAAAGCTTTCCGAGCCTGCTGGCGGGGACATGAAGGCATTTGATCGGATTAGAGGTTCTGAGAAGTCAGACGGGCTGAAAGGGGCAGGCAGCTGCGGGAAGCAGTGGCAGCATCCCGCCGGAAAAAACTCCTTTCTTAGCATCGTCCGTGCTCTCTCTGCTGGGTCTGGGACTAAGGGGCAGCTCTAGCACAGTGACTGCTTTGTGTGGCCAGGCAGAGGACATCTGCTCTGCCTCCCTTCTTGCCGAGTCACTCTCTCGTGGCTGAAGATGCCCTGGGGCTTTCCAAGTTGTTATTTTAGCAGGATGCCTCTGTTGTTGCACAGGTTGCAGTTTGCTGCATGTGCAGCAAGTGCATCTTGCCTACATTGTGGCTGCACTTCGTGTTCTTATGGAAAAACCTGGAGCTGGATGCCCAGAGAAGCTGTGGCTGCCCCATCCCTGGAAGTGTCCAAAGCCACGTTGGACGGGGCTTGGAGCAACCTGGGCTAGCGGAAGGTGTCCCTGCCCATGGCAGGGGGTTGGAGTGAGATGAGCTTTAAGGTCCCTTCCAAGCCAAACTATTCTGGGATTCTCTGATGTATGTGATTTCTTGTTCCCTGATGGGGCAAACTGGGCTCCAGATATTCTCCAAGGAAAGGGGTGACAACAAGCTCAGGTCTTTCTTTCCGCAGACCTTTCTGTCCCTCTGTCAGGGAGATGACCAAGGGGCTCGGGCTTGGGCTGACGGGGTTTTGTTGCTTGGTGGCTGCTTTGTTCTGAACAGCTGAGCTCGGGAGGTGAAACAAAAGTTGCTTAATCCTCTCAAAACTGCTGCAGAGCATTGCTGAGCCTGAGCACTGCCCACAGACTTCAGGGCTGGGGCAGCCTGTCCGTCTGTGCCAGCTCTGGGTGTGATCGGTGCCTGTGACAGCAAATCCCTCTTCAGGAGAGGTCTGTGGCACTGTGTGTGTGTGTCCTCTGCTGTCCTCACCTGCCCTGAAGCTGCTCTGGTGTGGAGTGTGATCACACCAGTCCCCCATCTGTGGAAAAACACCCCCAGGTCATAGCACTGTGAGCGCAGGAGCATCCATGGGCTGCAGAGGTGTCTGGTGGCTTCTCACAGCGCCCAGTGCTGGAAGTGTCCTCATCCAAACATCTGGCACACCGTGAAGGGCACACGAGTCATCCAGAGGCAGCAAAGCTGTGTTGAATCAAAGCCAAGTCCCCCCTCAGCATCATGTGTTGGACCAAAAGGGATCGTGGTCATGCAGATTCTGATCCCTGCATGGCTTGGGGTGTTTCTCTGGTGATACTGTTGTGGAGATGACCAGGCTTTGAGGCAGCTGGTGGGTTTTTGAGAAGTGATTCTGGGACTTGAGAAGGGCAAAGAGGTTGTGTGCAGGGGCATCGGTGTGTCTTGGTGCTGAAGACCCAGCACCACGCCAGGGTTTTCTAGGCTGGCTTGTGTCGTTCATAAAATCAGAATATCCAGAGTTGGAGGGGACCCACAAAGATCATCGAGTCCAGCTCCTGGCTCTGCACAGGACACCCCCAAAAAGGTTGATAACCCCAAAAAGCTTATCTCCAGAGGTCTCCGCAAAGCAGCAGTGCTTGAACCCACTATCCTGTGAGAATTCCTGGTGTGAGTGTCCCAGCTGACAGCCAGGTCTGTGCAATGGTTGATAACCCTTTTTATCTCTCTTTTTAACAGCTGCCCCTTCCTTGCCACTCACCTGACCTTGGCCATCCCCATCATCGCCGCCATCCTCTTCTTCTTTGTCATCAGCTGCCTGCTCCAGACAAGCTTCAGAGACCCAGGTATCCTGCCCAGAGCCACCCCAAGTGAGGCAGCAGACCTGGAGAAGCGGATCGGTGAGACCTCAGTTCCCTCTCCTGTGTTGGATTCAGTGCATGGCTGTGTGTCTGTGCGCACACACCCCCCACCCTTTCAGACTCAGTGAGCCCCCTTTTTGGGTCTTGGCTCCTCCACTCGTTGTCCAGTGGGGGGAAGAAACCAGAGTCTCAGATTGAGAGGCTTGACAGTGTCCTAAAAGTCCTGGTGAGAGGATCTACAGAGCATCAGAGATGGTTTTTGTTCCCGTTCTGTCCCATCCCCTTCCAAGGCAGCAGAGTTGAAGGATAATTAATGCTTTTTAAGATTATGCTTTGCCATTGAGCCTGCTGTGCTGCAAGGTGTTCTTTAGTGCAGGCTAATGTTTGTCCTCTTCTAAAAACTGCTCTGTCACGCTGGTTTGGGGACAGCCAAGAAGGTGTTTGCATCCAGGAGCTGTCGACCTTGTTGACATGACTGGTTGTAACAAATGCTTTCACAGAGCTGATGGGAGACAGCTTGAATCTGTCCCGCTGAAGACAGTTGCAAGGCAATAATTCTGCATCTGACTTTAAAAATGGGTTTAAAATATCCCCAGAGTGGTGATCCGTGTTTCTATTTATAAGGTCCTAAAGCAGTAATCTGGCTGCAGATGCTGCCTGATGTGCCAGCTGTTACTGTTAATATAATCCACTTATTATCCTCTTAACATGCTCACTGTTGCATCACTGTTTTCAAAGACTCCCTCAGAGCTGGAAAGGTGCTCTTTTAGGAGCAACTAAAAGGAATAACCCCCAAAACTGCAAATGTGATCCAGAGGTTTTCCAGCTTTTGATGTGCACAGAAACAGTCCCCAGCCGCCAGTCCCCAGGGAATAATGAAGTGCCAGCCCAGACAGACATAACTTGTGGTGTTTCTAGAAACCCTCAATTTCAGCCTCGAGCAGGAGGAATCCTCTCATGCCACGGGCACAACACACGTGTCAAGTTTCAGGGAATCTGCTGCAGCGCTCGAGACCTGCTGCTGTCCTTCCCTGTGGTGATGGAAATGAGTCCCTTGAGGCTGGTGATGCCACAGCTGCGGCTGTGGGGTGGCAGGCTGTGTGCTGGCAGTGGCAGGGGTGCTCCTGCTGAGGCCACCCTGATTTCTGCCAGAGCAGAGGAGGAGCCACACGTGCATTCGCAGATGTTGTGACCCATGGGACACGCAGAGATGAGTTGATGTTACTGGGCACTGCGTTACCCTCACTATTTATAAATTGCTTGTTGTTCTCACAGCTCTGGGCACTCTCTGCTTCCTCTTGGCATCCCAGCAGCGCTGCCAACTGAACAAAGAGAGGCCACAAATAATGCTGCGAGCAGCTGACTGGAGTTCCTGGCTGTGCCTCTTGGCTTTTATTAAAACCAGGAGAGCACGTGCTGGGAAGCAGCAGGGTCTGAGTGTCCCTCCTTGCCCTTGCAGACAGCATGGGGACCTCCATGTACCGCCCTCCAGCCCGCACCATGGAGGTGGTGATCAACAAGTACGTGGTGAAGCTCAAGTACTGCTACACCTGCAAGATGTTCCGCCCCCCACGCACCTCCCACTGCAGCGTCTGCGACAACTGCGTCGGTGAGCGGGGCAGGGGCAGAGGTGCTGCTGGCTGAGGGGGGAAAACGGGGTCTGTCGTAGAGGTATAGGATATCCAGAGCTGGAAGGGACCCCCAGGGATCAGTCCCAGCCTGTCCAAACGCTCCTGGAGCTCTGGCAGCCTCGGGGCCGTGACCACGACCCTGAGGAGCCCATTCAGTGCCTGATCACCCTCTCGGGGGAAGGACCTTCTTCTAATATCCAACCCCTGACACAACTGCAATGCCATTCCCTTCAGTCCTGTCACTGAGACTGTCACTTATGCTCCTGGATAGATTGCTTTTTCTTCTAAAGGGTTATAAAACAAGATTCTGGATGGTCTGTATCTTTAGAACTTGGAGAATTATTTGTGCCCCTAAGAAGGTGGGAAGAGCTGACATACCAGGAGGGAGCAGTGATGCCACATGCACACACACCCCCAGTGCTGCTGGGAGCTGGAAGAACTCCTGCACTGTCCCTCTTCCCTTTCAGTTGTAGTGATGGTTACCAGTCACAAGGCTTGTATTTGGCAGGTTGTGAGAGGAAAGCTTTGGCCTTTGATGATAAAAAAGACCATGTGAGCAGGCAGCAGTGCCTCACTGAAACCCTGTGCCTACGTGCTGCTTGCGGAGAGGTTGTGGTCTCAGGATCGTGGGTGGAAGCTCAATTTACAGCTCCTCATTTTTGGAGTCTGAGCAGAGTTTGCTCCATTTTGGGTGTGAGGTGGCAGGAGGCCTCACTGTGTCCCTCATGTGTGCCTTTGTTGCAGAGAGGTTCGATCACCACTGCCCCTGGGTGGGGAACTGCGTGGGGAAGCGCAACTATCGCTACTTCTACGCCTTCATCCTCTCCCTGTCCTTCCTGACCGCCTTCATCTTCGCCTGCGTCATCACCCACCTCACCCTGCGTGAGTACCAGGGGTCCTGCCCGTGGGGTGTCCTCAGCTCGAGGCCACCAACAACCCCAGGCAGCTCTGGGTCACTGTTCCTGTTGAGACAGAGCGTGGGAAGGGTCTGGTTGGGTTACGCCAGTCAGGTGGGGGTTTAACAGGGTCCCAGACTTCAGGGAACCATGGATCCACCTGAACCTCACTGAAGAGGGACCTTGAGAGCTGGGGATGGGGTTCTCCCCTCCCAGAGCAGCTGAGCTGCTGCTGCATCTGCTCCTAACCTGGCAGGGAAGGTGACTTTCCCATCAGCCCCAAATCTCCCGGAGCTGTGTCTGCGCTCTGACATTTCTATGCCAGGTCTCAGACTGCAGACGTTCCTCAGGCAGACAGGCAGATCCACACAGAGCTCAGGGCGGTGTCTGCCTGCTCAGGAGTGGAGTTTTGTCTGGAGAGGCAGGGCTGCCTGATGGGATGCCATTCCTTGTCCTGTTTTCCTTTGCAGGCTCCCAGAGGGATGGATTCCTGGCCACGCTGAAGACGACACCCGCGAGATATCCTTGTGCTGCCAGCTTGGGGTGTCCAGCACTGGTGGACAGTACTAATTAACAGGGAGGGGCCAGGAGCCCTTTGTAAGGGTGGGTGGCAAGTTGTTTCCCAGTTTGCAAGTTTAGATGGAAAGGGAAGCAGCTGGAGCAGGCTGTGCCCTGGTGGATCCCTGCACACCGGTACAGAGAATGGGAAACTAACCCAAATCTTCCCCAGACAGTCCTCTGCCTCTCCTTGCAGGATGATTTTATTCTTTGAGACTTCCTTAACTTTTATTTCACTGTGCTGGAGCTGGTGGTTTGCTTTTTCTCAGTCTGGTCTATTTTGGGCCTCTCAGGTTTTCACACTTATTTAGTCGCCTCCAACCTGACGACGAACGAAGATGTAAGTACCTGGATGTTCGTCCTCTGTAAGTACCTGCATGCTCCTCCTTCTTCCAGGTTGCCCCTGATCCACCCTGAGGAGTTTTTCAGGCAATCCTTGGCTGCCTCAGTGCAGTGTCTCAGTGAGATGTGCTGCCTGCATTGCCTGTGATAACCCACTGCAGAGCAGACAGCCTGTGCCCAGGGCAGTTTAGGCTGCAGTTTCAGGTAGCTGAGTTAGAACCATCACGTGTATGTTTTTTCCAGTCTGTTTGTGGCCTTGCTTAAATTTAGGAGTTCTGAGATTAAAAAAGGAAGGCTGGCCCCAGAGATTTATTTGGGTGTCAGTTTGGTGATGTGAATTCAGCATCCTGTGTGACCACGGGTTTCCTCCAAGACCCTGGGCGAGTCCCTTTTGTCTCTGATGGTTCCTCATCTCTAATTAGCAAATAATGTACAGACATCTGATGAGATTTACCTTCAAATCTGCGTTGCATGCAGACTCCCAAGGGCCAAATGAGTGCCCTGAGCAGGGCAGATTGTATGGAAAAGCAGGATTTGTCTGATCCTTGGAATCAAAATTCACCCTTCTGGTCAGAAGTACCTGTAATCCTTGCTGGAAGCTTCCAGCACTGCAGAAGGCAGGTTTGCATCCCTTTTTTTTTTTTTCTTTTTTTTGCTTTTTCCCCTTGCCTCTCCACCTCTACCTTCAGAGAGAACTGCTCAAGGCTGTAAGTGAAGCTCATGGAGGTTGTACCCCATCCTGAGAGCATCAGTGGCCCGTTGCCTCTCTGTCCTCATTGCCAGCCTTATGCTGCAGCTGAGGGGGGGGAGGAAGTAAAACAAGTGGAGGAAATGTGCTGGTAAATGTGCTGGTGAATGGTTCACTGGAGCCAGGGCCTGAGGCCAGGTATAGCATCTGCCCACCCCTGTGTGCCCACGCCTGCTGGTTCCGAAACCAGAGTCCTGTGACAGCTGCTCAGGGTGGGGACAGAGGAGGCTGTTGGCTGCAGCATGAGCTGGGAATCCCCTCCTTGCTTGTTCAGCCCCAGGGGCCCACGAGGGACCACAAGCTGGAGCCCTGCTCTGATGGGCCTTCAGCCTTGGAGAGGGGAGCAGGAGGAGGAGGAGGCAGATGGTGACAGTGACACCTTGCCGTACAGCACAGGGAGGGCACAGCTTTGGAGCTTTCCAGCTGCTGCAAGGCTGAGCATTCTGCTGCTTGTTAAAGCAAAGGGGAGGGATGTTTTTAGTAAGATAGACCTTCCACGGCTGGAGCAAGGATCTGAACGAGTCCATTATCCTGTCATTATCTGCTCCCACATTTTTCCTCTCCTAATCTGTGTCCATCCTTCCCCTTTCAGATCAAAGGGTCCTGGTCAAATAAGAGGGGCTCAGAGTTTGCCAATCCCTACAGCCATAAAAGTATCCTCACAAACTGCTGTGCAGTGCTGTGTGGACCATTCCATCCCAGGTAAGAACCTTAGACCTCCAAGGCACTGGGAATTACATCCTGCTCTGGGAGAGGACAAATTTATCATGATTCAGGGGGAGACTGTCAGCACAGACACATCTGCTTTGATGATGTGGAGGGAACAGTTTCCCACTCTGCAGAGAAAGGCTGGAGATGTGTAAGCAGGAGATGAACTGTTGCTTCTCTGTTGGAGCTTGATGGGTTTGGGTCACTTGTAATTGTTTTGTGGTACTTGAAGGTAAGACACATCCTGCAATTGAATGAGGGGAGAGTAACAGCACCAAAGGGCTTGGCAGCAGCTGGTCAATACCAGTTCTAGCACTACTGCTTATCCCATGGCAGGGGGTTGGAATGAGATGACCCTTAAGGTTCCTTCCACCCCAAACCATTCCATGATTCTATGACTTTTAGCATGTTTTAACTCCTGTACTCTGACTGCCCCAGGCAGTGCAGAGACCCGGGGTTTTGCCAACTCACAGATCACCTGGAATGCTCACTATCATCCCACCAAACTCCCTTACCTGGGTGTGAGTTACCTGCAGCACAGGATAATCACTGTTTGGTCACAAGATGGTGCAGTTGGGCAGAGTCAGGCCCTGCTCTGCCCTGCCACAGGAGCTGGGAATCTTTCTTGGAGCTCTCAGCCTGTCCTGGGGCATGTGGGGATCCACGAGATGAGTCTGTTCAGTGGATCTAATTTGATGGTGTAACAGCAGCAGGGGAGGCTCAGAGTCAAGTGTGGTTTGTACTTACATCAGGCTCTGCTCTGAAGTGCCCCCCAGGCCCTTTGTTGGGTTCACAGGTGCCAAAACGCTGGTGCTGCCGTTCAGAGCTGGTAAATCCACGGATTCGGGGAGCCCGGCTGTTAGCTGGGAGGCTGTGGGGAGGAGAATAGTGTTTTACTCCGGTTCTCTCTCCTCGTTCACGTTGGTTTTGTGTTGTGAAGACCTTTGGCCAGTTCCCTTTTGGGTTTGTGGTGACCCAGAGCTCTCTGTGCCTGTGGGCTGGCTGGTGGCTTGTGTGACAAGCGTGTGGTTTGTCTGATGGGCAGCGGGCCGTGTTCTCCAGCATCCTGCCCTGCTTTGGTCGGCAGCTCCCAGGAGGAGCCCTCCCCGTGGCTTGGGAGCTCCTGGCTTCGGAGCCTTCATTCCCTTAACTCCTCTTCCCTTTGTGTTTTCCAGTTTGATAGACAGAAGAGGATTTATCCAGCCAGATAACGGGACCCCGTCCAGTCCTAAGAGCGAAATCCCTTCCTTTGGAGCCAAAACTGACACCAGCATGGTAGGAGGCCTTCCCTAGCAGTGCTGTGATGTTCCCAGTGCCTGCTGTGCCTGCACCTTGCTCCAGCCAGTACCTTCCCCTCTCACCACGTCCCCAGCCTCAGGCAGGACAGCCCTGTGACCCAGAGCTGCCAAAGACTCGAGCCATACGCTGCCTTCTTTTTTTTACATTTATTTATTTTTTTTTTTTTGTTTATTTGTTTCACTGTGATGTGGCCTGTCAGGATTTTTGGCTGACAGAGCCTGACAGCTTGTGGGACCCTCGGACTCATGCCAAAAGCAGGGGTCCCTGCTGCATCTGGGGAGCCCCCAGCCCTCTGAGCCACGAGCATCTTCTCCAGGGGGTCGCTGTGATTCCTGCCGGGAGCTGTGAGCTGGGCCAAGGGTGGGAGGTGGGGACTGGCCATTGGTTCCCACTCTGAGCTGGGCTGGAGGAGGTGTAAGTTCCCTGGTGTCTCTGTTGTCTCCACAAACACATCCTGCTCCCCTGTGCTGACGTGGAAGGGCTGTTCTGTCTCTTACCAGCCGGGCTCTCACCTGAGCCGCTGCCGGAGCGGCTTTCCTTGTGCCTTGGTAAGTCGGGCTTTTCAGCTGGGAGCACTCTGGCTCCCAGCAGACCTGGAAGTTAGTGAGGATGTCCTGGGTGCTGCTGATCCTGGTTACTGAGGCAGGGGCTGAGGGGCTCTGTTTTTTGACCCTGCTGGTCGGGTCAGACACATTTTGCAGCAACACGAGTTTGGGGGGCCCTCCTTTAGCAGGGAAGAAGAAATGCTCTGTGACTCCCCTCGTGACATGCTGGTTGGCAAGTCTGCAGCTGTCAGATGTGGGAACAGCAGCCTGCCAGGATTCTGTCCTGTCTGGAAGAGACCAGAGGGCAACAGAAAAGTGTGTGAACTCCCAAGGGTCTTGCCCTTTCTAGGTGAGTTTTTCCAGAGGAAGCAGTGAGAGGGTCTGATAGCCTCATGGTCTGCTCTTGGTTTTGGTTTCAGGATAGCAGAGTGTCCCTAGGGCTGTCCCCAGCCCCTTGGGAGCAGTTCCAGCTGCCTGGGCTCATCCATGAAGGGATGTCCCTAGGCCCTTGGGAGCAATTCCACTTGCCTGGGCTCATCCATGACCATCACCCATGCAGCCAGCTCTGTGTCCCTCGGGTGTAGGCAGAGCCACAAACCTTGTAGCAATACTTGAATCAAGTTATTAAAAGCTGCTGGATATTTTTGCACAATTTGTAGGGTTTTTTTCTACATAGAACATTTTCTACCTGGGGCAGGGAGCATTGTGCATGTTGGCACCAGGGCAGGGGCTTGCAGTGTCGAGCTGCCCATTAGGTTTCCGTGGATCAGACACACCTATTTCAAGCTCAGGCAGAGGCAGCACATTTTGGGGGGCAGCCCAGCCCCCCTGAATTTACCAGCTTTGTACACTGAGTGCCTGTGCCTGGGGGATGGCAGAGGAGCAGCGGGGGTGGGGGGTGGTTTACCAGGGGCCAGAATCCTTCCTGATTTTATTTAAACCAGTTTCCTTTGTTACTCAATAAAATTCTATTTTTAAAGAGTTAATTGCTTGGATTATTATTTTATCCCTTGAACACAGAAGAGGGCAGGTGCCTTGGTGTTTGACATCCCTCAGATGGCAGTTGGACCCTTTACAGCTCAGGCCTCACCTGGAAGCTTCTGGAACCTCCAGCTGTGAGGGATGAGCAGCAGTTGGTGCTGCTGTGACTTGTTGGAGTGAAGGGATTTTGCTGCCCAACATCTCCAGGCTGGGCAGGGTCTCCTCCCCTTTCCGGTGCTGTCACCTCAGCACCCTTTCCCCACCCGCCTTGCTGGGATCTGTGCTGCTCCCTGTCTCTCCCAGCCCCTCTGGCCCTGAGGCAGGTGCTGAGGTTCATAACCTCTGGTGTCTTCCCCAGGAGGATGCCTGCCAGGACTTTGCCATTTCCTGCACAGCCTGACGGGATTTGCCCCTCCTTGGACCTTAGCCCTGATTTCTGAGGGTTGGCTGGTAAGAAAGCACTTTCTTCTCCCTGCCATCCACTGGAGCCACCCATCTCATCTCCACTGCATGACCAGCTCTGTGCATGGAGCCCATCACCCTCCAGCTGTGTTGACATCCATGAGCCCCATCCATCCCCCCCAGTATCCCACTGGCATTGTGGGTTATGCCATCCCTGTGCAGGGCTGTGGGGGTGAGGGGCCACCTGAAGGGCTTTGCAAGAAGAAAAGGATGGGTTTGGTTTTTTCCCCCAGCTTCATGCTTGGGTTTGGCAAGGGATGGAGTTGCCTGGTCTGCGTTGGGGGTGTGAGGGACACGAGTGGATGGAGTGGGGGGGTTGGTTCCTGGAACCCAGGGCTGGCTGGAGGACACACCACGGTGGTTTTGTGGGGAACCTCCCAGCCAATACAGAGATTCAATGTTTGGAGTGAGCTGTGGCCCGAGCAGAGGGGTGGAATCTGGAGTAGGTTCTAATCCCAGTCCTGAGCCCCTCTGTGCGTCAGACAATCCGTCCCCTCCCTCCCCTCTGCCTGTTTTCCTCTCTGCAACACCCAGTTCCCTCTCTGACGTGCCTGTGGCCATGGTAAGTTCCTTCATGATGACCTGTGTCACTTGCGGGCTGCAGATCTGCCTCTCTCCTTCCCTGCATCACCCCGCGAGCTCCTGCTGCTCGAGCCTTGGAGCAGTGATGGAGACCACTGCCCCTTCCTCCCTCCTCCTCCTCCATCCCGGACTGTCCCCGTTCTGCCACCAAGCCCGGGGGTTCTAACTGCTCCTGCCGCTCCTGGCTCACATATTTCTGGCACTAACCCTCTCTTTCTCTTCCTCCCCTCTCCTCTTCCCCACGCCGGGCGGACCCAGTCCCAAGCGCCCTGGCAGCCCGCATCCCTCCGCCTCTCGTGGGGCATCTGGAGCATCCCGCGGGAAGCTGAGCCCACAGCCATGACCACCACGAGTGCCTCCGCTCGCCAGGGCTGCTCGGCAGCGCCTTCCTCCCTCCCGCCGCGACAGAGGGCGGGGGAAAGCGGCCGTGCACAAGGACAAAGCTTTCCCAGCCCCGCTCCGGACGCGGGTTCGGAGCTCAAAGCCATACAGCCGTCCCACCCCGAGTGCAATAACTGCCGTTCCTGCTGCCTCCGGCCGCCCGGTGGCTCCCCGTGGCCACCAGCGTGACCCTCAGTGACGGTGTCTCCCCGCTTGTAGGTGCTGCAAGGTCGTGGTTGGCATCCCAAGTGGTGGGTTTTTGGGAAGAGCAGGTTGGCACTAGAACGTTCCACAGCCAAGCCGGTGGCATGGCACACCCAACCCCACCAGCCCTTCTGTGTGCCAGAGGGTTCTCCTCTCCAGATAGGAGTTAGCACATGGTCAGTTTACCCCTGCCAGCTCCCCCCTTTCCACTCTCATCTTAGCCCAGCTCTAGTTTTAGGGGTAGGGGTTCCAGCCCTGCAGCACCTTGAGCAGCCTCCTCTGCTCTGGCCGGGCTGGGAGCTGAGTGGAGCAGCCAGGCCTGCCCCCAGCCCTGTAGGACTCACCATCTATTTATGCCTTTGACTTTTGTAACAAAATAAAAGTTTCTCCTATTTACTGTACGCCCGTGTTTGGCTGCTGGGGACGGCTCGTGCCTGGGCACGCCAGTGCCACGCGGGGCTGGGAGCCAAGGGAAGCCACGGAGGGCTGGCAACCCTCTGCCATGGGCTGTGTGGCCACGGGGGCAGGAGCCGGGAGCTCCCCAAACCGGGCTGTGGCACATCGCAGCCATCCGTGGCTCTGCACCCTCCTGTGCAGCAGGAAAGGCCAGGCCAGGCTGGGGAAGGAGTCATGGGCCCGTGGGACCCTGAGGTGCAAGGGGAGCAACCCTTGGAAAAATATGGGAGCTGGCAGTGTCCTCCCAGCCAGGGGGAGTGGCAGGGCTGGATGGGGTGGCTGGGCAGGCTGTGAGGATCCTTCCAGTGCTGCTGGGAATGGCCACGAGCATCCTCTGCCTCCTGCCATCGCCCAGCCCACGCCTGCCCTCGGCTCATGGGACTGGAGACGTGCTGACCTGGGCAGCATGCCCAGGGCTGGGGTTAACTGGGTGCCCCTCTCCCCAGGGTGATTGTAGAATGGTTTGGGTGGCACCTTCTGGTGCTGCTCTCTGGCAGTCGGGGCTCCCAGGGGTGCTGCGGGGGGCGATGCTGCCCCAGAGCTCACCCACAGCCCCTGTGCCAGAGTCTGGGGCTCTTCCTTTCACCCACCGCGGGTTTGCCACGAAACCAGTCGGGCAGAGCCTTCCTGCAGCCTCCTCTCAGCCCGGCACGGCCAAAATCTGGCAGCAGCTCAGCCCCCTTGGCAGGGGCTGCCGCAGATGCCGGATCTGAGTTTGAACCATCCACACCCCACACGCGTCCTGCTGGGGAAAGGGGATCCCGACGGAGTCTCCCCATGGAACTCTCTTGGAGTTAACACAGGGTTAAAGAGCCCAAATGCAGGCAGGGCGGGGCAGGATCATCCCGAGGGCTGGAGGAGAGTCCTTCAAGCAGGGCTGGGCACTCCAGACCCCAACCACATACAGCTTTGCTGCCCGAAGGGGTGTGAGCTCAGACTAACCCACCCAGGCTGCCTCCCGGTTTTCCAAGGAAAATAAAGGGATTTTACCGGTGGTGTCGGTTTGACTCCAGCCCCTCTGTGGGTGGGGCTGTGCCTCGTGGAAGCTCTTGGAGGGTCTCTGTTGGATCTGCCTTGTCCGCTGGACGGAGGGTGGGAGGCGGGCCACGGTGTCCTGTGTGCCCATTCCTTTGGAAAGCACCTTTCCCAGGCTCAGTGGGGCGGAACCTGCTCCCACAGGATCACTCTGATCTGGGGAGGGAGCTCTAACTGCTGCTGAGGAGCTGCATGTGGCACTGCGGGGGGAACACCTTCGCCTGCCACATCAGCCCCTCGATGGGCAGGGGTACCCCGGATACCCCAACCCCACCATGTGCCGGGGGGCTTGGCCAGAAGGGGGATGAGCAGCCCCAAATCCCACTTTCCGGGGTGGGGAGGGAGCGGTGCGAAGGTTGGGGGTGTTCCCCTGGGCTGCAAGTGGTTGGGAAAAGCATCCTCGGGTCTTTCTTGTGCCCTCCATCCCCGAGCAGCGAGGAAGGGAGGGGGAATGACGGAGCACTCCCGGCCAGGCTGTTTCCAAGGGAGGAGTAAAGCAGCGAGTCAGGCTGATTAGAAAAATCACACCCTCCCTTTTTGCCTTGGCCCGGAGCCACCGGGAGCCCCACCCTGCCCTTCCCGCACGCTCCCGCACGCAGATAAGGCCGGGTTTGGGCGAGGAGCGGGGCCGGGGCTGCGCCAGCGCCCGGCGTGTGGCAACAAGCTCCAGCGGGACGGGAGTGAAACTCAGCGCAAGGCGCAGCACAGATCCTAATCGGGGCTCCGCTGAGCTGCCACCGCGGCCCGGCGCCCACGGGCGGCGCGTTAAAACCCGAAAGCGTTAAAAACCCGAACCCTAAAACCCTTCGACTGCAGCCTGGGAGATGGGAGAAGCCCCCGGTGGGGATGGTGGGGCGGGGGAGCGCAGCCCTGGGATGGAAGGGGGACGCGGAGTTGGTGGGATGGGGGTCTCCTCGCTCGCTGCCGCCTGGATCCGGGCTCGCTCCGGGGGCAGATGTCCCACCACGAGGTGTTTTATTTTGAGGGGGGGGATCCGGGTGGTCCCGCTGTGAAGCGGCTCAAAGGCACGGGGTGGCCGTGCCCCGTTTTGGGACGGTGCCGGGAGAGGTGCGGGAGCCGCTGTGGGAATAAATACCTGCCCGTCAAGCCCTCGCAATTACCAGCGAGTTAATCACCATATTAAAACCGACAGTGATATGATTTTTTTTTTTTTTTTTTTTTTTTTGGGGGGGGGACGAGGGAGGAAACCATTTTTATGAGCGGACACACCCCGTGGCCCATTTCTCCGGGTGGGAAGAGGCTGCCGTGCTTCTGTGTACCCCCCCCCACGGAAAAAAAAAGGATAACCCACCAAGCCCTTTCAGCGGCGGGATGGGCGTTCCCTGGGTGGGCGTTGGCTGTGGGGAGACCCTCGGGGCATCCACGGGCGCTGCGCCCACGGAGGACCCACGGGGAGGGCAGGGCGTTGTCCGCCCCCCCCATCGCCCCCTCCCCATCGCCCGCCGCCCGCGGGCGATGATTCACCGCGATTTTCCTTTTAAGGGCCGGGCTCGGCCGGGAGGAAGCAGAGGAGAAGGAGGAGGAGGAGGAGGAGGAGGAGGACACTCCTTGGACCTGGCTGGCTCCTCCTGCTCTCGCTCGAGGCTCCGACGCCCAGCCAAAAGCGAATCCCGGCGGCAGCGCTCGGCAGAGGCTCCGACGGCTCCCGGCCCCGCTGCTCGCCCGAAGCGACCGCCCCGCGTCCCCCCCAGAAAGCCATGGCAAGAAACCACCAAGTGCAGAAGGCCAAGCTGGCCGAGCAGGCTGAGCGCTACGAGGACATGGCAGACTTCATGAAGGCCGTGGTGGAGCACGGGGACGAGCTGTCCAACGAGGAGCGCAACCTGCTCTCCGTGGCGTACAAGAACGTGGTGGGCTGCCAGCGCTCGGCGTGGAGGGTCATCTCCAGCATCGAGCACAAAACCGAGGAGGGCGACGACGACAAGGCGCAGCTGGTGAACGAGTACCGGGAGAAGGTGGAGCGGGAGCTGAACGGCGTCTGCAAGAACGTCCTGGCCTTGCTGGACAAGTATCTCATCAAGAAGGCGAGCGACCCCGAGAGCAAGGTCTTCTACCTGAAGATGAAGGGCGACTACTTCCGATACCTGGCCGAGGTGGCCACCGGGGACGACCGCAAGAAGACGATAGAGAACGCCCAGGAAGCCTACCAAGAGGCCATGGACATCAGCAAAAAGGAGATGCAGCCCACGAACCCCATCCGCCTGGGGCTGGCCCTCAACTTCTCCGTGTTCCACTATGAGATCGCCAACGCCCCCGAGCAGGCCATCTCCCTGGCCAAGACCACCTTCGACGAGGCCATGGGGGACCTGCACACGCTCAGCGAAGACTCCTACAAGGACAGCACCCTCATCATGCAGCTGCTCAGGGACAACCTCACGCTATGGACAGCCGAGTGCGCCGGGGAAGACGGCGGCGAGGCTGGCGAAGAGCCCAAGAACTGAACGGCCCCTGCCGAGCCGGGGACAGGCCCCCACCTGCCCCCCTCTCTCCAGTCCCTTCGGCATCTCTTCGTGGTTTTGTGGTTGTTTTTTCGGTTGGTTTTTTTTTTTTTTTTTTTTTGGTTGGTTTTTTTTTTTTGGGGGGGCAGTTGGTTGGTTTTTTGGAGGGGGGGAAGGAGTCTCAGCTCCTCCATGTACCCCCCCTGCCCCAGCCTGGATGCTGGGAGCGGGGGGTGGTTTTGGCATGGCCTCCCTCCTCCCTCTCGCCCGTCCTCTGCTCTGGGGAGGGGGAAAGGAGGGAGAGGAGGTACCTCTGCCCTGGAGGGCTGCCAGCCCCCCCCACTATTTAACAATTTTTTGGGGAGAGGGGTGTCCTGCCTGGCACGTGCCAGCTTCAAACCCCCTGTCCCGGAGGGCTGAAACAGCGACAGGAGGAGGTGAGGGGCCGGGATGGGGCGAGGGTGGGTCCGAGCAGCCCCCTCCCCGCTCTGGGAGGGGGGTCATGTGTTGCCAAAGCCTCTGTGGGTCTCCAATAAACCGTCTCCTGCACGCCTGCCTCTGGTCTGCCTCGTCTCTCCCTGCGCACGTGTCCGGGCAGCTCCCGCCGCCACCGGGCATCCCCTTCACCTCCCACCCCACCAGGGTGGGGGAGCACTCAGGCCCCCGAAATTGGCTGCTCTCAATGCCAGACCCAGCCCCACAATGGGGGCTCGGGGTGCCCAGCAAACCCCATCCCTTGGCAGCCTTTGGAAGGGCGCTGGGGGGGCTCTGCCTCCACGAGATGAGGGTTTCAGCAGCCCCAACCCGAGCTGGCAGCTCCAAGGGGTGTCCCTGACCCCGCAGTGGGGTGTCCCACCCCCTCGGTACAAACCCACTGTGTCCCAAAGCCCGTCACTGACACCCCCAGCTCGTCCCCCACCGGCTCCTCTGAGTCCGAGGAGGAAGATCCGCAAAAAGCCACATTGTCAGCGACACAGGGACAGCCCTGGGGTGTCACAAGGGTGGGGATGTCCCCACCAAGGTCCAGACGTGCCGGGGCAGGTGAGAGCTCAGCAGTTCTGGCCCTGGCACGAGGCCACAGTGAAGGGCGCAGCTCCCCCCGCTCCTTCCCCTGCCGACAGCGCGTTTCAACATGAAAAATAATTACAATAAAATACAGTCACGGCACCCTGGGCTATGAGCTCATCAGATCCAGCAGGGCTGGGCAAGGAGCAGGCCTTTGATGGGAAACACCGGGATGCCGGGAGGAAACGCGCCGTGACTCAGGTTCGGTGGGAGCCCCGAACTGGGGACGGGGGGGGACATGCCAGTCCCCCCAGCCCTGGCACGGCCAAGCCACAGCTCATGGGGTGCCAGGAGCTCCCTGGGCTTGAGGGGAAACTGAGGCACAACCAAGGGAGTGCAGGAATTGTGGGGTATCCAGGGAGAAGGCGACTTGCCAGGGATGTCACAGGGAAAGCACTGGCTGCTGTGGGAGGTTGGGCTGCACAAACCAGACCCTCTGCACTCTGGGTGGGTCACCTGGAGCAGAAACCAGCGGAGGGGATTAACCCCCCGTGAGCCTCCCCCAGTCACCTCCTCACCCCCACTGTGACATCTCCTAGTCTGGTGTCGCCTTGGCCCCGGCAGGTCCTGGCTGAGCTGGGGGGGCCCCGAGGGGAGGTCGGTGAGGGGCCCCCCCCTGCCCAGCCCCGAGTGCTCCCAACCTGGGAACCAACCCCAGACCTGTAATTATGCCGACGGGAAGAACCAGCCAAGGGCTCACACTGGCCCTTGACCCACCAGCAGCCCGCAGTGGTTAAACTGGATGGTGGCGAGGTGGGAGCTGGGGGTGCTGGTGCTTGGAAAGGGGGGTCAAACCAGGGTTGGGGTCTGTCCATGCCTGCTGTTTCCTGGGGTTCTCACTGGCTTCCCAGGAGTTAACTGATTTCGACAGCTCCCGAAATCGCAGCGCGGCTGGGCGGTGTGGGAGGAGGATGCTCGTCGGCTCCCAGCCGGTCCAGCAGCTTTTCCAGGCTGGGAGGGAGGCCCTGGATCCTCAGCACACCTCCCATGAGAGGGTTGGTGCTGCTGGGGAGAGCGGGGTGTTCCCTGGGGTCCTCCTGGTCCCCTGTTTCATGTAAGGTGATGGGACCCAGATGGAAAGACCAGGGAGACATGGGGACCCTTATCCCTGTCCTTGTCCTGTGGCTGTGGAATGCTCTCAGAGTCCCTGCCACCAGAAAAACTCTCAGATATAGGAGTTTTAGTGTCTTTACCACCAGTAGAGCAAAGGGACATGGGGCCAGGGAGTGACCCCCCACCCTGTAGACACCCTCCCAACAGGCTCCTGGCACAGCCCCATGCAGAGGGGCCAGCAGCCGCGGGGAAAAGGCCACCAAAACAATCTGAGGGCGTGTGGGGGATGCTGCCCATGGCCCTACTGCTCTGCCCATCCTGAGTGGGGGCTGCAGGACACACAGCCAGCCCTGTCCTTGTCCCCAGCTCTCCCAACCTCCCCGTGGGGCTTTGTGCCCGAGGCTGGGGCTGGCTGGCTCCTGGCTGAGCCACCACCAGCACCTCCCTGGTGTCTGGGCGCTGGGTGACCATCACCCTGCCCTCGGGGCAGTGATGGGCAGCCTCCTGCCAGGCTGGCACCGCCTGCCTGCTCGCGGTGGGGGGGCTTTGGGGTTTTTGGAGAGGCTTTTTATCCCCGTCAGAAAGCACCGTTTGATGGGGAAATTCAGCCTTTGAGCAGGAAGCCCGCGATGGGGCCAGAACTGGAGCTGGAAACCGGAGGGAGGGGACAAAGCAAACCCCACTCGTGGTGGCTGAGATTGAAGCCCAAACCCTTCCCTCCCCAAAATCACACCCTGCCACGCTCAGTCTCACCCACCACAGTCAGGGTGGGCTCAGCCTGCCTTGGCACCGGGCTTGGAGGGGCTGGGGTGAGTAGGACCAGCTCAGCAGAAAGCTGGGCCCCCCCATCCCAGGGATGTGCCTCAGTTGGGGTGACTAACCCTGGCCCTTGGCCCGAGCCTGTTGCCCAACGGGAGCGACAGGAGCCAAAGTGTCACCTCCCCGAGCCCCGGGAGCCTCGGCACGTCCGTCCCCTCCCAGCGGGGGGACATGTGGGTGCAGGAGCCAGCCTGGGTTCCACACCGGGGTCTCCAGCCTTCCCTCTCTCCTGCTGAGCTGTTTTCCCTGTCACCCCGATCAGGAGCAGCGAGGCTCATCCCCGCTGGGCTCTGGGTCCCAACTCAGCCCCAATTCAGCTGTATAAAGCTTTTTAGTGCAAAAAGGCTGCATTTTTGGAGCTGTAGCTCTTTCAGACCTCAGGATTTTTTGGCTTGGCCACAGCAGAGGATCCCTGACCTGAGCTGAGCGGTTTTCCGTGCCTTTTGATTCCCATTTTCTCCAGCACTGGAAAGGCTGAGGCTGCAGATACGCAGGGTATTCAAATAAAAAAGCCAAAAAAGCCACAAAAGCTTTGATGGCTCTTTCGTAACTCAGCCTGACCTGACCATACCCTTTTAAGCCACTAAATCTCTCAAAGCCATGAAAAAGCCACCATAAAATTAATATTTTTATGATCACGTCTCCCATCCCTTCACAGAGCTCCAAAAGACCAGGAGAAGGCCACAAGCCACAGGGTGAGGATGGAATTTCAGCTCAGCTATGGTTAGATTGGCTTCAGCACTGAAAGGCAGCCGCTGGGTTCCAGCCAGGAATACCCAGGGAAGTCCCTGAGCCCTTGGGAAGAGCTGAGGCAATGGCAAAGGAGAGGGATTTGACTTTGATATGTGAAATCTCGGTGTAGTATTTCATTGGGAATGGGTCTGGTTAAAACACAGGTGTGTGTGTCTTTGCCTTCCTCCCCCTGAGCTCCTCCTTTTCTCCAAATCCTGACCAAAGGGCAGGAAAAATGGATTTGAATTCCCTGCCCAGCTGCCCAAGACCCCATTTACATTTAGATCCACGGAAGATCCGTTCTGCAATCCCTCTGCCAAGAGCCAAACCATCCTGTGAGAAAATCCTGTCGTACTTTATGCAAGATCTTGGGCAAGAGGCGATGCTGAGTCTGCACACGGAGAGTCTCTCCCGCTCCCATCCCGTGGGGAGCTGCCTCGCTTCCCACCCCTCAGCCCTGCAGGCCCAATCCCAGCAGGAATCGGGGCAGGTGGCACGCGGCGCTGGGAGCTGCTGCCGTCACCATGGGCAGCAAGAGGGAACCACATGGGAAGGAGGGGAAGCCCCAGGATCTGGGATGTGAAGAAAGCAAGCCCAGAGAAAAAGAAGGTGGATGAGGACACGCAAGGCAGCTGCTGGGAAAGGCCCTACATGCAAACCCTGAGCTGAGTCACAAAGGGGCTTTCTTAATCAAAAGCCTCCAAAAAGCCGAGCTGGCAGTTTGCGCTCCGTGCGCCCCAACCTCTGGATCACTCCTGGATCACCAGGAGTGACCTGCTTTCCTGTCCCACAGTCCTCCCTCCCTCCAGCAAACGCTGAGCCTGTTCTCAGGCAGATCAGAGAGGAACAGGACAGGGCCAATGCGGAGCTGCCGCGCACACAACGCGCCCGCTGCCGCGCCGTTCCCACCGGAGGCTCTTTAGCCTCGGGCTCTGGGGCACTCTTGGGTTTATTTATTCAGGTTCAGCAAACTCGCAAGATGAAAGTGAGGCAAAGGAGTTCTTTTATTAAGAAAGAGTCCATCATTATTTCTAGGAAAAAAGAAAAACAAACATCTTTCTCTCCTTGAGATGGAGTGGAGGCGTCTCCGCCTGGATCCTCCCCGGAGCACGAGGCCCGTGCACGTTCCTCCCACAGCAAACCCAGAACCTGTGTCTCAAGTCCCACTGCAGATGAGGCAGCTCCGACTGATTTGTCCCTCTCTTGATCTGTCTTGGTCACGATGGGGAAGAGGAGACCTTATCTCGATTCTTTTCCTCGCTAATCCCGCCTTTCCCGGCTCATTCTCTCTGTTCCTAAGGAAAAGACCTGGCTCATCCTGCCCTCAGCCACCTCCTTTCTGCCAAATCGCTGCTCTGTGCAGCAGGGCAGAAGCTTGGGAGGTCAAACCCACCCGAGAGAGGGAGTCCAGCAGCCAGACTATGTCTGAAAAGGCTTTCACTTGCTCTGAGTCAGAGCTTAAGCTCCTGATAGGAAAAGGAGAGGTGTCAAAACAGAGAGGAGCCAGTGGCAGGGTGTGTCACAGATCCATCACCTCTTCTTCCACGGCTTTGTCCTGAGATTGCACATACTTCTCCTGCACTGCCAGGGTGCTGATAATGCAGTAATTAAGGAAAACAAGGGGCTGGGCTCAAACACTCCCTTCTCCAAGGAGCTCTGAACGTTCTCAGCGAGGAACCAGCCCCACATTAGCCCCAAGGCTGGCAGGAAGATGCAGGGCTGGCAGCAGCAGGAATCACCTGAGTTATTTCTGGCTCTGCCTTGATCCCAGACCTGACAAGGACAGGAGAATCAGTTGTATGGTTTGGAGGAGAGGGAACGAACCCGTCGCAGGGAGTGTGAGAGGGGAAAGCTGTGAAAAGATTCCTGACACATTCACAGTATCAATTAGCAAGAGCTGTGGTGGGTTTGGTGTGGACAAGCGTCTGCCGCGGGCTGGGCTGAGCACGACCTGCTGCCCACACGTGTATCACCCACCAGGCGATATTTGGAACAACCTGGGCCTGAAAATTCCAGCCTTTTTCCCCCCAGGGAAGGAGAAATTAAACTCAACAGCAGAGAGGATACGAAGAGAAGTGGAAATCAGCCCCCACTGCTGCTGACATCAGAGCCTCCAGGCTCCTGTGCTCCTGGTCTCCGAAGGAGTAGCCGTTGGCTTTGTCCACTGCCTGCATCACCTGCCGCATGCTCTCCTTGTCCTGGAAGGGAGGGACACGGCACACTGGGAAGCTCGTGCTTTCCCAGAGGCAGCAGCTCATGGTGGGCTTTGCCATGGATTGCCTCCAAAGCTCTGGTTCACCCACACAGTGCCCAAGGCTCTGGGGACGCTGCCAGAGCCCCAGGGACACGGGACAAACAGGGACAGCCGTGGTACAGGCCAGGCTGACACCTCCGCCCTCTCCCTCCCTTTCATCACCTTGTCCCATTTGCCTCTGTTGACACTTCTGCCAACTCCCTGATTCACCGCCACATTTCCAGCCCTTCCTCCCCAGTGCATTCCTCCCGATCTTCTAATTATTCAGGGCTCCCTAATTTGACAACGTTTTAGGTAGCACTTTGCCCAGATTTGAAATGCAGGCACAGAAGAGCTGAAGGAAGGGGGACCTTGAATTCCCCACCCCAGGACACAAGGCCCAGGTAGCCCCAAGCTCATCAGCCTTTGCTATTCCTTTGGCTGCCACGGATCATTTACAAGTCTGGGTGTGTTTTCCTGTTTTCCATCCCTGAGCCTCTTCAGAGGTGAGGTTTTCAGCTCTCCTGGCTCTGAGCAGACATAAACAAGGTGCTACATATCCAAGGCTCCCTGTGCCCTCCTGCTCTGTCACCTGGACATTGAGGGGGACAAAGGACACCAGGCTGTAGTCCTCGATGACCTCCACCAGCTTCTCGTTGAGGCGGCGGTAATTCCTGAAGAAGGGGTCGGAGGCCAAATGGTCAACCAGGTAGGAGAGATCCAGGACCTCGGTGTAATAATCCAGGTTGAAAGCTGCAGGGAAACAGGGATTTCTGAGGGCAGTTTGTAAGCTGGAGAGCACAGTGAGATCTACCCGAGTTTCCCCACCATCACTGAGGTTTGCACCAGTTTCCCCCGACCCTCCCCAGTCCCAAACGACCCAATCCACATCCCTCTCCCTCAAATTCCCGGAGTTGTCCAAGGTCAGGTTGGAGCAACCCGGTCTAGTGGAAGGTGTCCCTGCCCACGGGCAGTGGGCTGGAACTGGGTGAGCTTTAAGGTCCCTTCCAACCCAAACCACCCTGTGATTCCCTGGAATCCTCTTACCCAGCTTGCCGTACTGCTCGATGAGGTCCATCTTGGAGAGGATGTTGACGTGGGGCAGCTCCACGTGCAGCATGGTGGAGAGGGAGGTGCAGAGCACAGAGATGAACTTCCCAGGGTCTGTGCAGTAGTGGGAATCCACCAGATGCACTGCAGCCAACTGGGAAGCAAAGGCACAAAGGGATGGGAAGGTCAGATCCGTGACAAGACCATCCTACTTGCTTTAGAGACAGTCTGGAAGTGGCAACAGGACCATCTGTTCACACCTGACTGTACCATGTGGGGAAAGTTACCACCCACCTTCTACCTCCTGCATATAAAAAACAGAATCAGAGAACCATGGAATGGTTTGGGTTGGAAGGGACCTTAAAATCCCATCCAGTTCCCACCCCCCTGCCATGGGCCAGCCCAGGTTGCTCCAAGCCCCGTCCAACCTGGCCTTGGACACCTCCAAGGGATGGGGCAGCCACAGCTTCTCTGGGCAACTGTGACACAGCCTCATCACCCTCACATGGAAGAATTCCTGCCCAATAGCCCACCTAACTCTGCCCTCTGGCAGTGGGAAGCCATTCCCTTTTGTCCTGTCCCTCCATCCCATGTCCCAAGTCCCTCTCCAGCTCTCCTGGAGCCCCTTTAGGAACTGGAAGTGGCTCTGAGGTCTCCCTGGAATCTTCTCTTCTCCAGGCTGAACACCCTCATATGTCCACGTATATAGAAGTGTATATTGTTGCATTTCCAACCATGGACCACCACGGATTCGGGACCCAGGGAAGGGCTGTGGCGAGGCTCTGCAGGGGTACTGAACTCCACCAACCCCACCCAAACCTGCAGCTGCTCTCCCTTTCCTCAGGGTTTCTCTCTTTGCAGCTGAAGTTTCCACACTTGCCTGAACTCTGCAGGTTTTTGGGGGTGGGAGCTGGGTTTAATTCTCCTCCTGAACAACACAACTGCCTCCAGACCTCACCTTCCCCACAGGAATGCTCAGGCCAAGGCACACTCAGGAGCAGTAACCGTAGCACACCACGTTCTGCTGGGAGAGCCAGCTGTGGTTTGCACTAATAATTAATAATTACGCTAACGAGCAGTTCGATTCCCCGTGTTTTGTGCTGCTGTAACAATGTGGTCCCAGATCTCTGGAGGTTCCTCCAAACCAGGGCTCTGAGGCCGAGCGTGGCTGAGTCACAGCAAAAACAAGCCAGGTGTGAGCACCTTGGGAGAGCAGCACAAGAGAGCAGCATAAATGCCTTGTTTTAAGCAGCTCCCACTTCACATCCATTTATTCCAAAGAAAATAACCTCTAATGTGCAGATTCCCAGTGACATTCTCAAGCAAATGAACCTGCCCTTCTTGCTCACCCCACACAGGGCTTGCACATTCATGGTTTGGCCCCGCTGCAAAGCAAACGCAGCGTCAGCAGGTTCCCTGGGCTGTGGGGCTGTTCTCACCTGCACGGCCTCATCTGCATCTCCCATTGTGCAAGGGAGCCCCAGAGCACGTCCCACGGGCTGCAGGCAGGGCCTGGGATGTCACCTGGGGCCCCCACAGGGCAGGGCAGAGGGTCCCCAGCACACACCAGGCTCCCTGCCTGCATAAAACACACGTGGGATGACGCTGGAGCAGAGAAAGTGCTCGTCCCTTCCCTGGAAGTGTCCAAGGCCAGGTTGGATGGGCTTTGGAGCAACCTGGTCTAGGGGAAGGTGTCCCTGCCCGTGGCTGGGGTGGAATGAGATGAGCTTTAAGGTCCTTTCCAGCCCAAACTGTTCTATGGTAAGTGTGAGACAGGAATCCGTGTTTCTGTCCATAATCCCACTGCATTAAAAGCCCTGACAAAGCCACTCTTTTTCCAATCCCTTGGAGCACAAAACAGGCCAAAATTCCCCTATTTCCTTGATAAAACCCCCCCAAAAATTCCTGAAGAAAACAGCCATTAGCACCCACAACCCCACTCTCTGCCTGGGGCGGGGTGTGAAGCCTCAGAGCACTGACCCCCAAACCCCCCTGCAGAGCCCAAGCCTACCCTGAAATTCCACTTGGCCAAGTGGGCGAAGACGTTCTTCAGGGAGCTGTGGTGCGTGTAGAGCTCCACCTGCCCGGGGCAGTCAAAGAGCACGTAGTGCCCCCTGAGCCCCTCCAGCTTCTCCTGCAGCCAGTCCACGTTGGCCTCCAGGTACTCCATGCAGTAGAGGAGGCCCCCGTTGGGGCCCAGCCCCAGGCTGCCCATGACGTCGGGCAGGGTGACCAGCTGGGCGATGTCCAGGGCGCAGGGGCCGGGCAGCGCCTCGTTGGCAGGGTCCAGGTTCACCACGGCCACCCTGCGCCCCACCCTGCCCAGGAATTCCCTCATGGCGTGGCAGTAGGTGCTTTTCCCGGAGCCTGGGGGGCCGATGACCGCCTGGCCGAAGGCCAGCGAGCTGCCCTGCCTGCCCTCAGACATGGTGTGGGTCATGTCCTGCTGGAAAAATCCCGGTGTGTGTTTGTTGGGAGGGGATGTGCTGGAATTCACGGCTGGCCCCCACACCAGTGACACCCTGGAACTGCTCCCCAAGTCGAAAACAGGGACAGCCCCCCACCCAGAGCCCCGGGATGTGCCTGTGGGATGCAGATCCCTGCTCCTGCCTGCCTGTGGGATCAGTTCCACCCTGCTGGGCCCTTCCTGAGGTGGCAGTGCCACATGTCCCCATGTCCTCCCTTACTTTTCTCCATATCCCTGTGTCCTGATTGCCCTCCATGTGCTCCCTTTACTCCCATGTCCCCCATCAATCCCCACGTCCCCCCTTTACCCCCATCACCCCCTTTATCCCCATGTCACCCCCTTTATCTTCATATCCCCCATTAATCCCCATGTTCCCCCTTTATTGCCATCACCCCCTTTATCCCCATGTCCCCCACTCATCCCCACATCCTTCCTTTACCCCCATCACCCCCTTTATCTTCATGTCCCCCATTAATGTCCACGCCCCCCCTTTATTCCAATCACCCCCTTTACCCCCCATGTCCCTTCCCTTTCCCCCGCGGCCCCCTCTCTCCCCTACAGCCCCCCTTCCCTCACGCCCCGCTTCTCCCCCCCATCCCCGCCCCTTGCCCAGTCCCTTTCACCCCTCCCAACCCCATTACCCCCTCTCCAACCCCTCACA
>JAWWEU010000062.1:5826767-5845363 GCA_035583155.1 Acropternis orthonyx
AGGAGGGAAACAAGGAGCTGCTCCTTTGTGAGGAGAGGAGGGAAACAAGGAGATGCTTCTTTGTGAGGAGAGGAGGGAAACAAGGAGCTGCTCCTTTGTGAGGAGAGGAGGGAAACAAGGAGATGCTCCTTTGTGAGAAGAAGAGGGAAACAAGGAGATGCTTCTTTGTGAGGAGAGGAGGGAAACAAGGAGATGCTCCTTTGTGAGGGGAGGAAGGAAACAAGGAGCTGCTCCTTTGTGAGGAGAGGAGGGAAACAAGGAACTGCTCCTTTGTGAGGGGAAGAAGGTTGGAAGGAGCTGCTGCATTCTGAGGGGAGGAGAAAACAAGGAACTTCGTCTCTCAGAGCAGAGGAAGGTAATAAAGATCTGCCCCTCTCCGAGGTGGGGAAGGTAACAAGGAGGTGCTCCTTTTTGAGGAGAGGAAGAAAACAAGGAGCTGCTGCTCTCAGAGGTGAGGAGCACCCAATTGCCTGCTCAGATGGTACCAACAGTGCAGCTCTTCTGCCAGACTCTGGCCAAAGGCTTGTTTGGAAAGCAGCTCTGGCAGACACACTGACTTAACGGTGACACACCAGGGTGCTGATAACCCCGGGTTACCTTGTTTGTTCACCTCAGAAAAAGCACAAAGTCCATGTCTCTGCACGGGCAGCCCTGAGCTTTGGCTCAGGGCTGTGGAGCCTGGATGGAGTGAGGGTTCTGGGGAGCCTTGGGCAGCCTGAGCATCACCTGTCCTGCTCCAAAGCTCAAAAACTAACGAGGGAAATAAGAGGATTCAGACACAAACTGGCCAGGCTCCCTGAGCATTTCCTTCTTGTACTTACCAGTACAGGAGCTGTTGCCACTCCTGGACTGCTGGAACTCCACCAGTTGGATGTGTTAGGGCAGCTGTTTGTTCCTTACACAGGGTGTAACATCCTCTGTCCAGTCTCTAAAGTGGCAAAGGTAAGGCAGGTAAGGGGTGGGAAAGAGGATGTCCCATCCCTGGAGGTGTCCAAGGCCAGGTTGGATGGAGCTCAGAGCAACCTGGTCTAGTGGGAGTGGAATGATCTGTGAGGTCCCTTCCAACCTAAACCATCCTGTGATTGTATCAAAGTAAGGAAGATGAACGCTACTGTCATTTCTCTTAGATTAGAGAGCAAATCCCCCCAGATTCCTGGGATCTCTGTGCTCCCAGGGAGTGGCATTTCAGAGGTGAGCACTGGCTGTGCTTTGGGATGTCCTGGCCGCTGTCCTTGGCAAATCTGTGCCTGTAAAAGGGAAGTGGCACCTGCCAAAATGCTTTATGGCCTCCCAAAAAGGTGCTCTGACACCGTAGAAACCATGACAGAAATGGAAGAGGCTGCTTCCCCAGTCCTGCTCACCCTTTGCCACGAAAGAGGAGAGGGTGGGAAGGTCACTGTGTTTTTTGGGTGCTGTTTCAGCAGCCCTTGAGGTGTGGAGCGAGGGGAGTGTGGGTGGGGTGTGACACCCACAAGTGTAAATAGTTCTCTCCCCACGGTTGTGTTGGGAAACAGAGCCTGGGAGACACACACACACACACAGCTCATGGATTCTGTATCCCAGGAGACACCGTGTAAACAAATCCCGCTTCCCTCTTTGAAACAAAGCAGAAGCACTCCATGTTTGCCTACTAACCAGCTGCAGATCCTGAAAACGCTTCTGCCATGTGTATAAATAAATTCCCCCCTGCTCTAACTCCTTTCTCAGGACCTTCCTGTGTCATTTCTGGGGCAAGACACTTCAGCTCTCCTACGTGCTGCCCCGCACAGCGCCCCTGCCTTTATCGGCGTGGGGCAATTGCTCTGGCTCCCTGCCTGTGTACTCAGCCTTCCCGCGGCCGTTGGCACCCGAGACCTTGAGGTTTTGCCTCTCATAGTCACAACAACCTTTGGAGAATCCGGAGGGGAGGTTGAAATTGAAGAGATTCGTGGAGGAATTTGCCCCTCTGGTGTAAAACTCAGGGCGGGGGTTTCAAGCGTTTCTCGTCCCGGTCGCGGCGCTGCAGTTCCGTTCTTGGGGAAAAGCCCAGGGGTGGGAAAGGTCAGGAGGAGGGAAAATAGCTTGGATCGGGTGTCTCTGTGCTTCCAGCTGTCCTGGAGTGGCTGTCAGGTGGCTGGGTTGGGAATCTGCATGTCCTGCTGCAATTGCACAAATGGAGAATTTTTACTGCTGTGTTATCGCCGTGGAAATACACTCCCTGTGCAAGGAAGAACTAGGAAAGACTACATTTAGGTCTTTTATAATTATTTAAGTATTAAATATTTTTTTAAAAAGTCTCTTTTTCCCCCCCTCTCTTTTTCAATTGATAAATCTCTAGGTTTTCAGTCAAAAAAACAAGTGAAAACAAAGGGGGAAGTCACAAAATCTCTGTGATCTAATGAGCTCCTCAGTGGACCGAGTTGGCTCCGTTTGGGTCGGAAACTGGTGATGTTTTTAAACCCTTTGCCCCTTGTTCCTGTCTTTCAGCTGATCACAGATGCTTTCAACCACCACAACAAGCTGGCTCAGAAGGAGAGGAAGGAGAAAAAGGCCCGTCAAGAGGCCGAGCGGCGCGAAAAGGCCGAGCGTGCCGCCAAACTGGCCAAGGAAAAGCAGGAAGCAAATGAGCCAAGGATTAAGGAGCTCACAGATGAGGAAGCAGAAAGGCTGCAGCTCGAAATCAATCAGGTGAGAGGGTTGTCAGGGGTTAAAACGGGTTCAAAATGGCTGAGGTTTGTTCCTTTGCACTCCTCGAAGCGTGAGGACGAAGGGAATCTTCCTCTTTTCCTGGGATTTTTGTCAGGGCTGATAATTCCCTGTTTTCAAAGTCTTGGATGCACTTCCCAGTCCTGCTCGCTCGGCTGAGGCCATCTAGTGCCAGATCAGGAAGTGACACCAAGTGCCAGCACTTGGCTGAGCGTGTTCCTTCTCTTTTTAAACAGAAGAAAGAGGCACAGGGACAGGTGAACAGTGTCCCAGTGACACCCTCGGAGGATGAAGCCGATTCAGATTCGAACAAACAGGTAAAACTCCCCTGGGGGGTTTATTTTAGAGTCACTGAATGGTTTGGGTTGGAAGGGACATTAAAGGCCACCCAGTTCCCCTCCCCTGCTGAGAAATAAGTTTCTGGACAATCATAAGGACTCTTGTGAGTGTGAGGGGATGTCTAATCTGACTTTCTTTAAAAATACACACTGAGTTCCCAAAGATTTCAATAAAGTTCTTTCTTCCTTGGCTTTTTTTTTTTTTTTTTTGACATGTTTTAACAGAAGCATCTATTAATTTTTGGGCTAAATTTATGTGGGTATCAAATACCAACACCTGACCTGAAATTCTTATAAACCCCAAGATCTGTTGTTACAAGTGAAAGATAAATGGAAACTGGAAAAGCTTCTTTCTTTACCCTTGAATTTCTCAGGGAACAGACGATGAAGAGGAAGATGAGAAGGATAAAGGAAAACTTAAACCCAACTCTGGCAACGGAGCTGACCTTCCAAATTATAGGTGGACACAGACTCTTTCAGAATTGGATGTAAGTAGTGCTTTACTACCAGGATCTGAGGAATCTGAGATGGGGAATAAGAGCAGGTGCTGGTAAGAGTGGAGGAGCCAATTCCCTGTGTCTCAGTGTCCTGTGGAAGTTTGTTAGTTGTGCTTTACAGCAGCGTTTCAGTAATTGGGAGAGAGCCTGGTAACTGAATAAAATTCCCCGAAGCTGCAGTTTGCCAGTCCTTGGCCTTGTTTTAACCAGACATTAAAATCTGCTTCCCTTTTTATGGCCCTTTGTGTCCTTTCGCCTCTTGCTCACTCAGTATCTCAAGGACAATAGTTTGTGCTCTGTCTCCAGTGAAACCAGGGCAGAAATTCTTGGAAAAGTAGCACAGGAGGGTAAGGAGAGACTTCCCTGCCCAGCTCCTCAGACCTGCTCTTTGTCTGCTCCAGCTGGCCATCCCTTTCAAGGTGAACTTCAGGTTGAAGGGGAAGGATGTGGTGGTGGATATCCAGAGACGCCGCCTCAGAGTGGGCCTGAAGGGCCACCCTGCTGTCATTGATGGGGAGCTCTTCAATGAGGTCAAGGTGGAGGAGAGCTCCTGGCTCATTGAAGATGGGAAAACAGTCACTGTGCACCTGGAGAAGGTAAAGGGGTGGAGTGGGGAGGATTCAGGCTTGGCTGCCTCTCCCCCTGGGCTTTGTCAGGTGAAACAGAGCCACTGTGGTGGAATACTGCAAGTGCCCCCTGTGTTCAGCCGAATTTGGGGGCTAATCCAGGATATTCAGTGGATTTCTCAGCAGTTCAGGAAAAGCTGGAAGGGAATCAGACATTTTGAAGTTGTCTCTTGGGTTTTGACATCTGTTAATGACAGGAAAATCCAGGGTCCTTTATTCCCTCCCTTCTGAGCCCCTCTCCAGGTGATTTTAATCCCATGTATGTCATGCCAGATGGGACACATGACATTCTCCCAGATCCCCCAGCTGTGAAAACTCAGGCTACCTAAAGTAGTTTGGAATAACAGCAGTACAATTAATCCCTATTGAGATTTTATTGATATTTAGAAAACTGTCAAATAAAATTCAATTCCAGCGGCTTTTTCCTGTGACTGAGACTTGGAATTTCTAGAGCAAGTCCAAGAAAAATAAGTGATTTTTGCTTCTTCATCCTTCAGATCAACAAGATGGAATGGTGGAACAAACTGGTCTCCACAGATCCGGAGATCAACACCAAGAAAATTAATCCAGAGAACTCAAAGGTAAGAACTCCTCTGTTTTATGGGGTGGAGTCTTGTCAGAAATGGGCTCACTTGAGCCAAGTTGTTCCAATTTTGATCCTGCTTTCAGCTGTCAGACCTGGACAGTGAAACTCGCAGCATGGTGGAGAAAATGATGTATGACCAACGACAGAAATCCATGGGCCTGCCCACATCTGATGAACAGAAGAAGCAGGACATTTTGAAAAAGTGGGTACACCTCATTACTCTGGGGGGTTTTGCCTTCCCAAGACCTTCTACTCTTCCTCTTTGGCAAAGATACGTGAGGAGAAAGCAGGATGGCCTTCAATCCCCCACCCATGCTCACCTCTGCATAGTCACTGAATTGTTGGCCAACCACTGGTGTCTGTAAAAGCCTGTGGGAGCAGAAAGCCTAATGGGAAATTCTGGGAGTAGCCTAGCTCTGGAATTGCCTTAATCTGCTGATTTCAAGTCCAGAAAGCACGTCTGAGACTGGAGGTGCCATCTCTGCTGAACTTTAACATGGTCTTGATTGTTGTCTAATCTCCCTCAGTAGCTCAGCTAACCACCCCTCCCTGCCACTTGTCACTAGGAGCTGTCCCCAGGCCACTTTTATGGCTTTATTGCCCTGTTTGGAAGAAATGCACTGTGCCAGGGAAATGACTCCTGGGGCTCCCAAGGCCGTTTGGGAAGGCGTAGAGGCAATTCTGGGTCGCTCAGCTTCTTCAGCAAGTGCAGGCCCACATCTTATCTCTGCATGGAAGGAGGGTTAGTGAAGCTGACCTGACTCCTTTCCTTTGGCTTTATCTATAGTACCAGAAGCTTCACTGTGGGGTGTGACTAGAGCAGAGAGCAGGCTTCCTTAGTCCCTGTTGAGCTGGTGGGATGGGAGGTGGTAGCTCTGCTCCCAGGAACTCCAGCTCGTTGGCAAGGTCGCTTGCTTGGTGCTCTGGAAGTTTGGCTTCTGAACAGATTGGCTGGCAAAGGACTGAGAGGAAGTTTAGACTTTGTTCAGGCCAAAGGAGACTCTGTGACACCCAGGTGGGTGCTGATCTCTGCCAGTGGAGCTCTCCTGGCTGCCAAACAAGGACAGCACAGATTTCCCTGGAAATGGAAAGTGGAAACCCTGAGATGGGAACACGGAGACTGAGGCCTGTCCTTACTTGCACTTTGTGTGTGGATCCTCCACGTGGGTGTGATGTGATGTATCCCTTGGAGAACAGAGCAGAGGAGCTTCTGGCTGCAGAAATCACTCCTTGTCACTCCTAAGCACAGTGCATTGCTCTCAGAACTTTCTGATGTGGCAACCTGAGTCCAAATAGTCCTTGGAAGGTATCCCTGCCCATGGCAGGGGGTTGGAACAAGATGATGTTTTGAGGCCCCTCCCAGCTCAAACCAATCTGTTACTCTCTCTGCTGGGACTGCAGGTTGCACCTTGTATGAAACCAGAGTCCTCTGGTCATGTCCTTCACAAGTTTTCACTATCAGAGCACTGGAGATACTTCCCCATGTCCCCAGTAATGCTCAAGCTCAATCTTAAATCATGATCTGCCCTCACAATCTCCCCTCTGCTCCACAGTCAGTGTCGTGGCTGCCACGTGTCCGTCTGAGAGGTAGCAGTTAAAGGGTGTGTGTTTGAGAGTTAATAACTCTCATGTGTCTGGACTTGCTGACCTGGTAGGATGGCAGGAATGCTGCTACCACTGACCCGAGGAAAAGGTGTTTGTCCCAAGGAGCCCAGCAGAACATTCCCTGCTGTGGAGGGTGTGAGGACAGAGCAGAAATCCTTCCCTCCTCCCAAAGAGGGCTGTTGTGGCTCCTGCTGACTCACCCAAGCGCTTGTCTTTGTTTCTCTTGCAGGTTCATGGAACAGCATCCAGAAATGGACTTTTCAAAGGCTAAATTCAACTGAGCCCTCCCCTTCTCCCCCCTCTCTTTCAGTCAGCCCGTTGAATTGGGGCAGGATATGTATGGTTGGATATTCCTCACCTTGGGCAAGTAAAACTCCCAGCACCCCCACCCGAGCTTGCTGTGGAGGCAGCTCCATGGAGTCACCCTCAGTGCCCTGTGTGGAGCAGGGCAGGGCCACAGAGCAGCCACAGCAGCTCCAGCCAGAGCCAACTGCCACAATTCCCAAAGGGCAGTGAGGAGAGAAGGAGGGATTAGAGCAAAAAAAAAAAAAGTGTTAGGGCTGAGAGAGCCAAACCTAAGAGGTTTTGGGATATATCCTTGACGTACTGCTTTGCTTCCTCACGCTCTTCAGAGCTGCTCATCTGCTCTTTGCCAGTTTGGCATGGGTACCTCCTGAGTTTTACTCCCTCCTGCTCTCCTGTGTAAGCAAGGGTCAGTTTATTCTGTAAAATAGTTCTCCTTCTGCCACCTTGGGAAGGGAAAACGGCAGTTTGAAACCACAGCTATTGCAGCAGAGACAGTAGACAGTCTCTGCTTCTCCTCGCTGCTGCTTCTGATCTTGCCAGAAGTGGGACAGCTGGAACTCTCCAGGGCTCCCAGCACAGCTGGAGAGGTCAACCTGCTGTCCTACAGCAAGGAAAGGCTGGAGAGTCTGTGGTGTGGGCAGGAGAGGATGTGGGGGGGAGGGTTTGGGGGTGCTGTTCCTGCTGGGAGTGTGTCTCCTGCCTCTTTTCCAAGGGCCTCTCCCTGCTGACGGGCATTGCTGTGCTCTGTGCTGAGCTCCCACTGCTGGGTGGCATCACTCTGCATGTTCATGTCTGTTAAAACTGCAGTTGCAACATAAAGGGAAAAAAGTGGAATCTTTCCAGGCAGAGCGTGTGATTTCTCCTGCAGAAAGGATCCAGGATCCAGGCTGGGAGGAGCTGAGAGGGGGCTGTGCCAGGGGGGCTGCTGGCAGGGGCTGGGGTCCTGCTCTCTGCAGCTGCCTGTAAATACCTCTCAGGTCTCAGGCTCCCTGCTCTGGACTGATTGTCTCTCCCTGCCTTAGGAAGAGGCAGTGGGAGCTGCTGAACCCCATTCCCACCTTAAACCCTCGGGGCTGACCCCAAGGCTCCTTGCTCCAGGCTCTCCCTAACATGACCACACCAGGAAGCCACCCTTGCCCCAGATGTCCTTTATGACAAGCTAATGAGGAGAGGGTCACAAAATCCCAGGCTCTTGTCAGTCCAGGCTACCCCAGATCCTGCTGCTGTGGTTCTTCTGCCTCCTGGAAATGGTTCCACCTCCTGCCTGAGGGAGTTGGGCATAAATCCTGCTTGGGCAAAGTGCAGCCTGGCACTGCACTGGCACTGCAGCTGGTGTGGTGGGGGTTATTTTTTTGAGGAGTAGAACACTGTTTGCAGTAAACCTCCCAGTTTCAGAGGGTCTTGGGGTCAAAAAGCAGCCCCCACCCAGCCAAGCATGACCTTGAGGGTGAGCAAGGACCGGGGTCAGAGCAGCTGCCTCTGGAGTGCTGTGCTCTGGATCCTCCAACTGGTTTGTCCTACAAATCACCCTGCACACATCTGTCTGCCTGTGCTTCGGCCTGATAAAAGAACAGGCTCTCCCCTTTCCATAAAAAAAAGCCAGACCATGCTGGATTTGAAGGTTTTAGCCCTGGAATGAACTACCTGCTGGCGTCTGCACTGAACCCTGGGGCACGGGGCAGGTGAGCTGGGAGGGCTGAGCTGGTGTGGGGTGTGTGATGAGCTTCAGCCCGATCCCAGCTCTGTCAGAGCACTGCTGCTGCTCCCTGGGGGGGCTGGGGATGGAGGAACAGGGCTGGGCTCTGCACCTGCAGCAGGATCTGCATCCAGCAGCCAGCCCCTCCTAAGGAACAAGCACAGGCAGGCACCAGGGCAGTCATAAACCAGCAGAGTTGTGGCACCACCCCGAGCCCAACCTGTAGCTTTGTCGTTTCCCTGTTTCCTCCTCAGCCCTGTATCCATCCACCCAAGCCCACCTTTTGCTGATGGTTGGCAGCTGCCTGCATCTGGCATCAGGGTGGGGGGCAGTGTTTGCTGCCTGTTCCAAGTTCAAAGCTCCTTCAGTGTTCCCCAACCCCAAAATCCTGGGGTTGTTCTGTCCTCAACCAGGGCAGGGTTGGGAGTAAATAACTGAAAATATCCCGAACCTGCTGCTTCCAGGAGGCACTGGCATCTGGGTGGTGTCACTCCCAGGAGGCAGCTGGGAGAAAACAGAGAAAAGGCAACCACGGGAACCCCCAGGGAAGAGTTTTTGTGGTGAAGGAGTGTCATTTGGCCTTTCAGGGAGATAAAAGGCGAAGGCAAACAGCCCTGGGAGAACGAGGCCGCTCCGAACGCCGCCGGGGTGAATGTCCAGGGCTGTGTTTGTGAACCACAGTTGATCCCAGTGCTATCCCTGGACTTCAACCCTTCGGGCCAGCGGAACAGAAGGTGTTTCTCCTGATGGCCTTGTCCTCTGCAAACACCCCGCTGCCACCAACTTCCCCCAGGCCAAGGTGAAGCAGGAGCACCCTTTTGCTTCCAGAGGCAGATTCCCCTGGAATAAACCAGGGTCTGACAATTGCTTGAAGAATGCACAGTCCCACCTTAGTCTGAATTGCTGGACACCACGGAGCGGGGAAATGCTGAGCACCACAAGGAACATTGGGATCCAAACCCTACAAACACATCCTTGTCCTGGTTCCTGGCAGATGTTTCCCTGCCTGAGTGCCAGCAGACCAGGAATGGCCCTGCTGGAGGGTGGCAAGTGATAAAGGTCCTTTCCTGTCTTTCCACACCTGTGCCAGGTCACCTGGAGAAGCTGTTTTGGTGCTGCCACCACCTGGAGCTGCCACTGCTGGCACATCCCAAGCTCCCCACCTGCCTGTCCATGGTCCCTCCCCTGCTTCCCTTTAAAACCCAAACCTTGCAGGCACACAGGCTCTGCAGAGAGTTTTCCACAGGGCAAGAGTTTTCCCCAGCCTTTTTTTTTTAATCTTTCTAACAGTTTAGCTTTTATTAATGACTACTGCAGCTCAGACCATTTGGGAAATATCCCAGACTGCAGGACTGGGATGGAACAGCAAAACCCCAAGGAGGGAAACAGGCAGCGAGTATTTAATGTTACTGCGTAGCTTTAGGAGGAGCCTCAGCTCCTCTGTTACTGCAAGGACCAGGCTGTGAGGAATTAGGGTCCATCCATCTGCTTTCTAAGGTCTAAGCCACACTGCAATTAATAATTCAACAGTTCAGAGCATGGATGAGGAAGAGGAATTTCTTTAACACTCCTGCAGCCATTCCCTGCAGAGTTCCTGAGCTCCCTTAACCCAATCCCAGGGAACCCCTGGCTCGGACTGGACCCCTCAGAGGTCACTGTGCTACAGGGCAAGGCAAGGACCCACACAGAGGGAGTCTCTGGAGACTCTCCTGGCAAAACCAAGCCAAATAAAGCCAAAGGATGTCTTCAGGAAAAGACAGGTGCTGAGTCAGGCTCCCAGAAGGAAGGACACGTGTGAAAGAGCGCGTTTGCACAGCCATGGTCAGGAAAAGGCTCTGGTGTTTGTAAGATCCCCACTTGGGCAAGCAACTCTTTGTGGCAGATCACTCAGAGGGACATTCACCACTAGTGCTCAGAGCAAAAACCATCCCAGCAACAGCCAAGGCAGCTTCACTGACAGCAAATACAACATCCTGCAGACAAAAACCCCTCTGGATTCATTCCAGGTACGGACGTGAGCAAGGAAACAGGACTGACAGGGTCCCATCCAGCTGGTTTGAGGGTCCAGGCACAAAACCATCTCTGAGAGAAGGCAGCATTTACCTGTTCATGGCTTTGAAATCCTTCCAGAAAACACATCTCTCATGCAGCTGGGAGGTGGTCCTGTGCACCAGGGGGAAAACCCACCCACCCACACCCACTGTCCCGTACCCTGGGAGGGTGAGGGAAGGTCAAGGGGGGAGGGAATGGAGCTCTGCAGGTTATCCTGAGCTTTTGCAGTGAAATTGGAGAGTGCAGAACTCGTCCTTCAAGTCACAGGGTCAGAGGCTGAGCCAACCTCCCTCCCTGAGCTGATCCTGCCCAGCCACCGGGGAACAGCAGCAGCTCCAGGGCAATTCCTGCATGTCCTACCAAGACCTGGCGACATCACAGGGACAAGATGGAAACTCTGCCCTCAGGCTCAGGTTTTCCAGAGCTCACTTCCAGCATCACCCCTCAGGGAAGGTCAGGTTGCCCTGCATGCCAACAGGCATGTCCCCAGAGGCTCCTTAATTCATATCCAGCCACCATCCTGGGGTTCAGCCCTTCAAACCATCCCCGTGGAGCTGCCAAACGGATGGAAACCTCTTTGTCTACCTGGGAAAGCAGGAATCAGCCACCCTCTGTGCATCCTCCACCCAGGATTCCCAAACAGATGCAAACAGGAAGGTAAAAGACACAGCACAGATAAAGAGCACATGTTTTACTTTATAAAAAAGACCAAATCAGAACATTAAGGCCAAGGAGTGCAAAAGAATCCCATAAGACACCACAGGTGCACCAGCATCAGGGACCATCGAGTTGAAAATCTTCCTCTTACTGAGTTTTTGGGGTTTTTTTCCGGGGAGAGGGTTGGGGTTTGTTTTTTTGCAAGCTTAATCCATACCCATTCACTCTTCACACACGCAGACTAAAACATGAAAAATGTGCTGTTCCATCTGTCCCAGCGGTCGCAGCTCGTTGCAAGTCCAGCTCACCCCTCGTCTCCAAAGCACAGCCCACAGAGCTGCGTGTCAGCCTGACCTGTGCTCAGCCCCAGTGCACAGGTTTGAGTCAACTTGTCCAAATAATAGTGTACAAATCCACTGAGAAGCAGAAACCAGGCAGGTATCCATACCCACGGAAAGGAGGCGACCACACACGGCTCTTCTGGGAGCCCCAGCCTGGCCTTGCTTCAAGTCTTCTCCTTGGATAAACTGGGCTTTCCATAAACCAACAGCTTTAAACAAAAAAGCAGGGAGGGGAAGCCAAATCCAAGGCTCAGTGTCTCCCTGTATTTTCAAAATCTCTCTCTCTGTCTCCAGGTGTGGTCTCAGTAATGCCCCTGATTTCTGAATGCACGCCCTGAAAAGCCAGGGCTTTACAAAACCAGGCTCAAACAGGGACTGAACTGTCCATTTCAAAGGGTTTTGGCCTGTTAAATAAACCTGACTGCTCATGGGAGGAATTAAATCCTTCCCCCCCATACCCAACCTTCACAAGAGTCATCACAGGCTGTGAAATAAAGGCACATTTCAACTCAGCTAAGGCACATTTCAGTCCAATTAAGGCACATTCCAGTCCAATTAAGGCACATTTCAGTCCAGTTAAGGCACATTCCAGTCCAACTAAGGCACAGAAATACGGTCCACACCAAAGCACAGGGCCTATTTTGGTTTCCCACTCCCCCAAAACCAGTGGGTGTGCTTATTCTACGCCTGGCAAATTCAACCAAGTGTTTTCTACTCGCGTCCAAGGACACCCAAATGTATAAACAAGTCCCGTGGCTTCACATGTTTACTTTCTGATAAACAACCAAGTGGCAACACCACAGACCCAGCTTCCTCCTGCTGCAGGGCTGCAGCCCTCAAGGCTGCCTGGCACTGTGCCCTGGGGGTAGCAATGCCCCATCTCCTGCTTCCCACTGCCTGCTGGAGAGGAGCAAAGGGAAGGAGAAGGTGCCGAGGGGAAGGAAAGGACCAGCAGTGCCCCACAAACCCCCTGCAGACACTCTGAGGAGCCTCTCCTTTCGAAGCAAACCACTTCTATAGGGGTTTTCTAGCAAACAGCCCAATTCTTAAGCACAAAAAGTCAGAAATGAACCAACTATTTCCCTCACCTGCCACAACTCGAGTTCCAGGCTGGCCCAGCACCATGGGAAATGTGGAGGGCTTGGCAGAGGAGTGAGGAAATGCTGAGTGGCAGGGAAGTCACAGGTCATCAGTGTGTGCACCTGGGAACATCTCACAGCTGTAGGTCACACCAGGTTGGCAGAGCTGATGCCCGGGGTCTGCTCAGGGGCAGTTTGGAAGCAGCTGAGCAGCCATCCCACCTCCTGGCAACTGGCACTGCCTCAGGAGACACACCAAGAGGCCAAAATTTAAATGAACCCCATGACCTGAGCCTTCTCCTCACAAGGCAGCAGGAGATGACACCAAGGGTCAGCAGGGAGAAGGCAGATCTGGCTTCTGCAAGCACCATGGGAAGGGGACTTGGGGTTTTTGGGACCAACCCAGCCACTTTAAAAAGAGGGATTTGGGTCCCTAGAGAGGGATATGGATCCCTAGAGCATCACCTCAGCATCAGCACCAACACAGAGACACCAGCCACTTCTTCCCTATCCCAGTTAACTCAGGCAATGCTAGGAAGCAAGAACTGTACAACAGATCCTCAAAGCAGGGACAGGGCTGGGCCACTGAGGCTGTTGGAGCTAAATGTGATTCACAGAAATCACAGAGGCACAAGTTATCTGATACTTCCTCGTCCATCTTCTCCTCCCTGGGCACACATTCCACCTCCCAAGCTCATTAGCTCCGCAGTTCGCTTTCTTGATGTTCTATATTGTCCAAAAAAACCCAAAATATCCAGTGAAATTCAGGCAGCAGGAGGAATTTGGCTTCAGTAAAGGATGAGGGTAGACTGGGGAGGGGGGGAAAATGGCATAGCACGCTCCATATGGAAGGAGGAGGAATGTGATTGCAGCAAAGCCCTGGAATGCCTGCCTGCTGCTTGGGTCCTTTAACAGTACACCTGAAGCAGAGGTGCCCCAGAAGAGTCAGTCTCTGTGTCTTGGAAAGAGGAATCTCTGCTTGTTGGAGAGCCTTGGGGAGAGAAGAGAAGGTGACATCAGCCAAGGTGAAGCACAGCAGTGGAGCACCTGGCAGGCAGGGGAAGGAGCTGCCACAAAAGGCTTTGTGTATCATGAGGGAGGAGAAAGCCACAAAAAGCCCACGGGCAGGGAACAACCCTGCCTGTATTGTAGCCATCTCCTGGGACAGGGCTGTTATTATGCAGGAGGAAACTTGCCTTTTAGCCCTGGGCTGCTCTTTGGGAGGATCAGAGCTCGGGGGACAGCCCATCGCTCTGCCCTGCTTCCCTCTTGCACAGTTGCTTTTGTTCCCGGTCTCACCCAGCTGTGACCTTCGGCGGTCACACCCCAAAGAGAGCCCCAAACTTTGTCAAGGCACACAGAGACCGAAAGCTCTCAGGACAAACACTGTGCCAGGACAGATGAGGATGCTCCAACCTTGGATTTCAACCCTTTTCAGCAAGACCCACCAACCCAGGGAGGCTTCGGAGCTCCCGTCACTCCCGAAGCCCGAGAGAGCCGAGGGGGAATCCAAAGGGCAGGCTCAGCTCAGCCTTTGTGGAGGCTGAAAGCCGGAGGCACGTGGAATAGGGGAGGTTCAGGGCCTCCCCCTGAGTGCTGTGGTGTCTCTGCAGCCCAGGCCCCCCTCCAGGCCCCTTACCTGCGCTGCTGTGCCGCCTCATATTCCGGGCCATCACATCTGCTGGCGTCTCTTCTGATATCTGCACAGCCAGGTCTGGAAGGAAAACCAAGAGGGCCTGAGACAGGAAAGGGATGACTCAGCAGCAAGGATCCCTGTCAGGGAACAAGGGGATCTCCAGGAGGCACCACCCTCAGGGAACAGGAGAGGTTGAGTCTGGTTCTTCCCATTGCTTCCACCACTGACCTGGTAGCCTGAGCTGTGTGGTCCTTAAACATCAGGGAGCAACAGCAAATCTGGGAAGTACAACACCCACTCATTTTCCTCTGTTACTCCTGGATATCTCTTTGCCCCCCACACCCAGCTTTTCAAGGCCTTTCTGCAGCAAACTCTCCTGCAACCTGTTCTGGGGGCTGGGCACTTCAGGATGCTCTGGTGAGGGGGAAGCAGCCCTGGACCAACCAGGAGGCACTGGCACTGTGAGACAGCCCTTCCCTCCTCTTTGCAGGGGTATTTACTGTGTGGAGGAGGTCTCAGCTCCAAGGAGATAGTCACAGCAGTCTAAGGGTGGCATCAGACAGGCAGCACATGGGACAGAGCCAGCTGAGTAACTGGACATCCCCTGGCACAAGCAGCTCGTCTGGTCATACCAGTTCAGTTTGACTCATGGTGTTTCTGCCTCGCTTAGAGGTGCAGAGGAAAGGCAGAGTCACCGCAGCAGCAGCAGCAAAAACCCTCCTATTGCTCAGCACAAACCTCCCTGGCAGGGAAAGGTGCACTCCAAAAGCCACAACACAGCGAGGGTGAGAAGCAGAGGGCCTCCGTAAGGATCTCCGCTCACATATCCCAGGAAAACAAATTAATCAGTACACTGTAAGCCTTGCAAAATAAGGAATTGAGAGCACAGCTTCTGCAGCAATACAGGCACAGAAGGCCACCTAAGCAGCAGATGTACTTTATCAGAGAGGCAGAAAGCTGAACTATATGTTCCATGGATCAAAATACATACACACACAGACACCACTTCTACAGTCATCTGTGCTCCTAAAGAAAATGATCTAAAGCCCATCCCGAGGACAGACAGAGGTTTCCAAGCCCGTTCTACGGCCACATCTCCACGGCTTTGACAAAACCACCCTCTGCTGGGGCAGTAACACCCAGGGGGGCCCCACGTACCATCCTGGCTGATGACCATGGACTCCAGCATCGTCTCGTTGCCGCTGTCGGGCGCGTTGCCCCGGCTGGACTTCTCCTCGTGGCTCTGGCTGGCTGGGATGGGAATGTGGGGCCGGACCCTGCTTTTCCGGGTGCTGATGCGGATGATGCCTCGGACCAGCCTGCACTCAGCGTCCTGCTCGTCCAGGTTGTAGTCCTGAGTTATGCTGTTGATGAGGTCCGAGATCTTGTTGGTCTTCTCCAGGAAGACAGTGTCTGAGGTGCACTTGGCCAGCTCGTCGATCTGGTGGACGCTGAAGAGCTCCGTCAGCTTCTTGAAGATCAGGACGTCGATCTGCCTGCTGGACATGGAGCCATTCAGCTCACTGATGTCCACGTCAGACTCGTGGAAGGAATAATACTCCTCCGAGCTCCGGTGGCTGCTGGGGAGTGGTGGCTTTTCTATGCTGTTCCTGAGGGGCTTCTCCAGCAGCTCCTTGCAGCAGGAATCCGATTCCACTTGGTGGCTGGGGCTCCTGTTTTGGTAGACAGGAATGCCCTTCAGTTTCACGTCTGGGTAGCTGAAACTGCTGCCCATGCTGGACTTTTTGATCTGGTTCCCGTTCTTCTCAGCGGGAGAGACGTTGGCGGGGCTGTTTGGCAGCCGCCCGTTGTAGTCTCCGTTCTTTCCGTCGTCAGTGGAGGTCTCGGTGGGCGCGGGGTAGGGGATGCACACACTGCAGTCCTGGAAGCAGCCCCCACAGGTCACTATACAACAGAAAACAGCCTTGTACGTGTTCCAGGCCTGAGACAGAGAGGAACAGCAAAAGCTCTGGCTTGGGGGGGCCTCTGCTGTGCCAGAGATGAAGGTGATTGTCTCTGCCTCTCTGCCGTTGGAGTCTTTGAGCTCAGCCTTGCGCCCTTTCCTGTCCCGCATCTGCTGGGCTCGGCTGCGGCTGGGCTTGATCTCGGGCGTGGAGCCCCCGAAAACCTCCAAGCTGACATCTGCCTCCCTGGATGCCCTGGTCCTCAGGGGCACGGCCTCCTGGCACGACTGGTTCAGCTGGCGGTGGCTGTTCAGGTCCTGGGGCAGTCGCGTTTTCCGGCCCAGCATGGCTCGGCTCTCGGGCACCTGCGGAACAGGGAAGGCTCAGGCAGAGCTTTCATCACCAGCCCCGCCTCAGCCAGCACAGAGGGACCTAAACAGTCACACTGTGTGATTCCCAAACTCAGCATTCCCCTTTCCACAGGAATATTTCACGTTAGGACTCACGCTGTTCCTCACTCGTGGCACAGGGAAGGGAATCCAGCCCCTGTTTTGGGGGTTCTCCGACTGCTCCAGCTTTGCTGCTTCCTTTTGGTAGATGCTCAAATCAGAAAATATGTGCTTTAGCTGGATTATTTGAAGGCATCAAAATCCTTGTGACCTTCAGAAGAGGTTTCCTCGAAGCAGCTGGAAGAGGAGTCAGGCTCCAGAGCAATAAATCAGCAGCACAGCCGGAGGTGGAGCTTGGAGCCGACAGGCTCCAAAGGGAAAGTATCTTTTTTTAAACAACTTCCCTCTCTCTTGCATTCCTTAGGATTAGGCTGGGCCCTGACAGCTCTTATCCATTTCAAAACACATCTGTGCCCAGGAGGAGATGACAAGCAATCCATCATTATGCAAGCTGCCAATTCAGGCTCCCCCATTATTTGGTGCGATTTAAATTTAGGGGATTTAGCAACGCTGGCATTACTAACACTAATGATTTTTTGCCAGTCATGCTAAGGTTGGGTTATGTCAAACACTTCCCTATGAAAACCTGATGTCTTCATCTGGATTAAGGAAAAGATCCTGTCATCAAGTTGGTCTCAAATCCCTCCTCAAGGGAGCAAAACCTTTACAAGCCCTACTGCAGAAATCCCACGGCAGACCCTGCTCAACTGTTTTCCTCGTTGCCACTGCACCAACATGACTGCTCCAGGTCTGCACATTTTACCTCCAGCAATCAGAGTCTGGCACGTTAATTCTCCCTGTTATTAATCTTTTTATTACTAAAGCTCAGCGCTGGGAGATGCTGAGGAGAGCCAGGTCGAGGCTGCCACTCTCCAATTCTATTCCTGCTGCCTTTATCCCAGGCTGTGGTGGGCCCCTAAATTCTCCATGGTTTCCAAGATTCTTGGCTAACACTGCTTTCAACCCCAAGAGGTCCTTTTAAATACTAATTAGGGTAATTAATAAGCAGCGAGAGCCCAGCCATAGCTTAAATGTTTTAGGACTGCCCTTGTTGCTCTACTACAGACTTTCTATAGGGCACCTCAAGCATGAATAAATAAATCTGTCTGACTTTGTTAGAGCATTGCCTCTTTTTCCTTGTTTTTTTTAAACAAATAGTAACATTTTCCCCACAAAGGAACAGGCCCAGACTGAAAGCCAGGCAGTTACAGCACACCACTGCTTTCCAGGAATATTTTGGCTCTGTTACCTTATAAAAATTCATCCCAGGAGCTCCATTTGCACATTCCTGGGCAATATGTTAAATAAAAAGCCCCAGATGCTGAAATTTCAGTGCTGAGCAGGCAGAGCTTCCTGGCCTCAGCATCAGTGGAGAGTTTTGATTGCTTTCCCTTCAGAACAACAAAGTTTCTTTGCTCTGCTTCCTCATTTTTGCAATGCAGCTCAAAATTTAAAAACAGGCCGAAAACATTTGAGCTGAACTGAGGACAGAACTGATTACTGGGATGTTCCTTTTCATCCTGAGGCCTCGTGGAGAGTGCGCAGTGTTATATATATACTCATTTGTATAACAACATATGATATTCTGAAATTTCAGAGCATCTTGGACATAGGGAAGAGCATGAAAAAGACCTGCAGGGACACGTGTCAGAGACAGGGACCTGTCAGAGTCCTGGGCTCATCCCTCCCCATCACAGCTCATGTTTCTGCAACCACTGGATCACACAGAGAAGCTCCCTGGGAGCACAGACAAGACACAGCTCCTCAATCCAGCAGCTTCTCTAGCACAGGCAATGGGCTGGCCTGGAACTCACAGCCATAACCGAAAGCTCAGCCTAAAATCCACATCCAAGTGATACTCACACGATCGGGAGCGTCCTCTGTCCTCACGCAGGCGCCGTGTGAGACTGGAGAAGGTCCCTCCAAAGAGCCTCAGCATCTGCCCCAGAGGAGCAAGGAAGGATTCACAAAGGGTCTGCACATCTAAGAGTTAGCCCGGGTCCAAGATCTTCATTGTTCAGAGGATGGGGTTTCCCTGGGAAGTTAAAAAAAGCTAAATTAAGTTGTGAACGTCCATAATTAACACGTGGGTTTGCTGGGGGATGGGGGCGACCAGAGGGTCCCGGAGGATGGGGGGGG
>JAWWEU010000062.1:5850603-5879908 GCA_035583155.1 Acropternis orthonyx
AAGGGGCTCCGCCGCCGCCCGCGCCCCCGGCCCGCAGCGCTCCTCGCCGCCGCCCGTGCCCTCCGCAGCTGCGTGCCCTGGGCACCGTCGCGGGCACGGGGGGCGGCCGCGGGGACCCCCGTGAGGCGATTGCCAGCGGCACCCCGAGGGTCCGCGTAGGGAGGGGATGGGGGGGAACCGGGGGGGTTTGGGGTGCTGGGGGTGTGTGTGTGGGGGGGTTGGTCGGGTCGGTTCTGAGCGTGGGGGATGCCTTGGTGGGTCTGGGACACCTTGTGGGGTCTGGGAGGTTTCAGTCGTTCGAGGAGTCCTGGGAAATGTGATCACCTTGATGCGTCTGGGAGACCCTGCAGGATCTGGGAGGACTCAGTCCTTCATGGAGTCCTGGGAAGTGTGATCAGTGAGGGCTGGGGGATTTTGGGGGGTCTGGAGAGCTGGAAGGGTGTGGGGTCCTGGGGAGGGGTTTGATTGGTGGGGACACAGGGGATCTGAGGGTCCTAAAAGTGGGGGACACCTTGATGGGAATGGGGACCCTGTGGTACCTGGGGGGACCCAGTCCTTTGAGGAGTCTGATCGGTGAGGACCCGGGGGGATTAGGGGGGTTTGGGGAGATGGAGAAGTCTGGGGAGGGAGTTTGATCAGTGGGGTTCTGAAAGTGGGGGAGATGCCTTGGTGGGTCTGGGGACGCTGCGGGATCTGAGAGACCCCATGTTGTGGGGACACACAGTCCTTCAAGGGATTCTGGGGAGGCTGACCTGTGAGGACTGGAGGGGTCCGGGGGGCCTGAAAGAGTGAGGGGCACCTTGTTGAGCTCACTGATGGAACTGTGGGACCCCATGGTATAGGGGGATCTAGTAGAGTCTGGGGTCCTTCGGGGGGTTCTGGGGAGTCTGGTGAGCTGGGACCTGGTAGGTTTGGGAGTCTTGGGAGGAGGGTGGGTGGGCACCTTACTGGGTGTGAGGGGTCTGGGGAACCCTACAGGTTCGGTGGGTTCACATGGCATGGAGGGGTTCACAGCGGGGTCTGGGGTCCAGTAGAGGATTTTAGGGAGGTACTTAATGGGTTTGTTGGGGGTCCTGATTGGATTCTGCAGGGTGTGAGGGTTCAGAGGAATCCTATGGGGTGGGGGGACCCAGCGGGGTCTGGGGAATCCGTTGGGCTGGGACCCAATGGATTTGGGGATCCCAGAGGGATCTTGCAGGGTAGGGGAGGTCTGGGGGACCCAGCAGGATCTGGGGAAATTGGGGGTAGCCTGAGGGGTCCAGTGGGTTGGGAGGGCTTAAGCAGCCTTGGGGGTCCCAGGAAGATCCTGCAGGGTCTGGGGACTCTGTGGGGTGGGGATTCCCAGCAGGGTCTGGGCACCCAAGCAGTGGCCTGAGGGGTCTGATGGGGGGAGACCCTGTGGGCTCTGAGCTGTTTGGGGTTCTCTAGGGATATTAGGGCACTTCAGGAGATCCAGCAGGGTCTGGGGACCTTGGAGTGCCATGAGGAATTTGGAGGAGATCCCTGGGGGTTTGGGGTGCTTGAAGGATCCTGCAGGATCAGGGTCCAGGGTGGGCAGTGAGGTTGGGGGACCCTAGCAGGGTCTGGGAATCCACATGGGGTTGGGAGACTCTCCAGGGTCTGGGATCCCTGGAGGATCTTGCCAGGTTTGGGGGTGTTTATAGGGGAATCTACTGCCAGCACCCCCAGCCCAGTCTGGGGCCACCTCCCTGCCAAAGGCAGCGTGTTCAGGGCAGCCACTCCGGGGCAGGGCCCCTTCCCTGAGCGAGCCCCACCGCCCCCCAGGAGGGGTCCCAGAGCCCTTGGTGCGATGTGACTGACACTGGATCTCTGCGTGAGGCTCAGTGGGGAACCGAGCTGGCTCGGGGCCACGGCACTTCCACCATCCCTGGCCAGCGATTTCGGCTCCAGCCTGTGCACCCCGGCAGGGGCAGAGGGCGGGAGAGGACTGGAACTCGCGACGGCACCGGCACCTCCCACCGAGCTGGAATTTTGGGACTGCTTTGATGACTGACCAAGCGGGTGACACCTGAAGCCTTCCCGGTGCTTCCAGCAAACGTCCTGGGGGACATCCAATGTCATCTGGCATGCAGAGCCTGTCGCTGCGGGCTGGCGAGAAGGCACGAGGAGGAGGAGGAGGGCTCGGCATGAAGGATCCCTCTCCGGGCAGAAGGACTGAGCAGGACCCTGGCACCGCTGTCCCCATCACTGTCCCCGTCGCTGCCCTGCCAGCCCTGAGCCGGCCTCAGGATGGAGGGCTGGGACCTGATGGGATCATCCCTTCAGATGGAGGGCTGGGACCTGATGGGATCATCCCTGCAGATGGAGGGCTGGGACCTGATGGGATCATCCCTGCAGATGGAGGGCTCAGACCTGATGGGATCACCCCTTTGGACGGAGGGTTGGGACCTGATGGGATCATCCCTTTCAGATGGAGGGCTCGGACCTGATGGGACCGCCCCTTTCCCACCGGGAATTGCAGTGGTTCAGCTGGCAAAGCCTCTCCGGGATCCCTCTCCTTCGCAGGACACCGCGCTGGCCGTCCCCGGCATAGCAGTCCCTCACCTGAGCCACCAGCTCTCGCTTCGCTGTGCCAAGCTTCCACAGTGGCTTTCCCCAGAGGCTGCATGAACCCCACTGGAAAACCCCGTTATTTATTTACTTTAATTACAACCCCCCTCGGTTTTGGGCTGGGGTGGGGGGGTGGGATTTCACTGACTTAACGAATGTGCCGCGACTACCTTGGTGTGACAGCAGGTCTGTTGTGTAACCCTGGCTGCTGCTGCTGCCCTCACCGTGCTGCCCGTGCTCCAGAATAAACTTTGATATATATTTTATTCATTACATGCAGTGTCCTGAGGTGCTGGTTGAACTATAACCGAGAGGGTGATTAGAATGGGGATTAGGAAATAAGCCCCGGTAATGGCATGTAATTAATACCAGGGTGGATTTCTCTGATTATCAACCTCTTCCCTCTGCCGGGTGTGTGGGGACGTGGAAAATGTGTTCAGAATTCCTGCAGCAGGAATATCACTGTGGGTGTCCTAGGTCTCTGGCACCACATATGTACATATATATACACAGACATTGTCCTGAAAAACTTATATAAGGTGATAAATAATGTACTACTTGCACATAAATACCTGCAGAAAATAGGTGGCAGAGAAATATTTAAGATACCACCCTGCCTTTATTGCCGTGCACTGGGAAACCTATGCCTTTTTCCCATTAATCCCGGTTTTCAAACAATTCTTCTGGGTTTTGTGCTGCCCTAAGTGGAGCTCCGAGTTCTCTGACCCCTCCTCGGTGCTCCCTGATTTCTGCCCTTTCACTGAATCAGTCCCTGGGGGAGGTTCTCCCGTTTGTGCACAGCCCTAATCCCAGCCAGGAGGTGATTCCCAGAGCTGGGTGGGGAATCTGCTGTTAATAGCAGCTTACGGGTCTCAGCCAGGAGAAGGGACACATTATCTCTCCCAGGCTTTCAATTAATAGTATGAAATGCACAGCTTGGGCTTAAATCCCTCGATTTTTTTCCCTTTCTCTGGTGATTATTTGCAAATCAGCTTTTGACCTGATTAGATCAGAACTGACTCGGAGGAAATGCAGGGAAAGACCTTAAAATTACAATAAATCAACTCCATCAACCCAATCAGACCAAACTAATTCAAAATCCTCTGATGTAACGGCTCATCCACACCTTTTGGTCTTGGTAAGGTTATGGTCTCATCCCGCTTTGTATTCCTGGAGTGTCTTTTGCTGGAACATGACATCCATTACAATACACGCAGTCCCTTTTCCCTCAGGGATGGGGAGGGTGATGCCATCAGCAAGGACAGGAAGGTTGGTGGAAGGGCAAGGAGGAGACCTCAGCTCTCCTCACCACTCTGCAAATAGCTGCAATAAGGATACCTGTCTGCTCCAGGTGTCCAGGGAATGGCACACTCAGGATTCCAGAGGATGGGGAAAGGCAGTGGGGTCCCCTCCTTCTGCTGGGACAGGGGGACATCCCCTCATTCAGCAGGAAGAGCAGTGAGGGCAGTTAAACTGTGCTGGGGGGGGTTGGGGAGGGCAGTTGTGCCCTGGTTTTTGGAGTGGAGGAATAACGTCAGCTCCCCAGGCTGATGCTGCAGTGAGAAGTGATCCCTGATTCAGGAAAAATAGTTAGAAGGCAATAAAATCCACTCCCAGAGTCCGACTACACAGTGGCTGCTCACGGGAGCAGCGTCACCTTCTGCACCTCCACAAGTCCCAGGGAGCTCCAGCTGACACTGTCCCTGATGGGGACAACAGCAAACTCCTGCTGGAGGGTCCTGGGCCTGTTTGGGGCACGGATTAGGGAAGGGAAAACCCACAGAACCTCCAGCACAAGGATAGAGCAGGAGCCAGATCCCTCCCTGCCTTTGGGATCACCCCCTGCCTCGGGAGCGCAGGGTTACAGGGTTTTATATAACCCCGCTGCTTTTCTGCCCTCCTGCCAGGGATGCTGTTACATAAACAGCACCAACACTTGTTGGGTTTATGAGATTATTTTGCTACAGACTTTCTGGGAAAAACAAAATTAATGTGGCATGTTAATACCTAAGCCTGGCTCCTCTCCTTTCCGCTGCTAATTCCCTCGGGCTTGTCCCGATGAAGTGTGTGGGTGTGAGCGGGGTGGCAGGGCCACAAACACCCATGGGCAGGGACAGAAACTGCCCAGAGCTGAAATTCCTCTGAAAGGCTGGTGTGAGAGTGAGAAGGGGAAAGGCAGGGACTGTGGGAGGGTGGTGGAAGGGGGACAGGGACAGTGGGAGGGTGATGGAGAGGGGAAAGGGGCAGTGGGAGTGTGGTGGAGAGGGACAAGGGACAGTGGGAGGGTGATGGAGAGAGGGACAAGAACAGTGAGAGAGAAATGGAGAAGGGACAGAGATCAGGTGAGAGTGATGGAGGGGAGGACAGGGACAGTGGGAGGATGATAGTGAGGGGACAGGGACAGTGGGAGGGTGATGGAAGAGGGACAGGAAAAGCACAAGAGTGATGAAGAGGGGACAGAGGCAGTGGGAGGGTGATGGAAGAGGGACAGGAAAAGCACAAGAGTGATGAAGAGGGGACAGAGGCACTGGGAGGGTGATGGAGAGGGGACAGGGTGGGTGCAATAATGGTGAAGGGGGGGGAAAGGGACGGGGAGAGGGCGATGGAGAGGGTCGGAAAGGGTCGGCCCCAGAGCGATGGGGAGGAGAGGACAGGGTTACCCCTCCTGCAGGTCCCGGGACCAGGAGGCCACCGAGGCCTGCCGGAGCCGCCCGGTTCGGTCACCAGAGGGCACTGCGGGAGCCGCTGCCGCAGCCGCCGAGGCGGAGCAGCCCCGGGACGGCGGGGACCGGGCGGGCGGGTCCGGCTCCCCCTCCAGCCGCGGCTCCGGGAGGGGTCCCCCCGCGCTGGGGCTCCCAGCCAAGGCCGGGGGAAAAGTCTCAGCCCCTCAGCTTCCCCCCGGATCCCCACAGCATCGTCTCTCCATCCCCCAAGTTTCCCTTTCCATCTCCCCAGCTCTCCCCTCTCCATCCTCCCAGCTGCCCCCCGCTCCATGCTCCAATTCTCCCTCTCCATCCCCCAAGCTTCCTCTCCATCCCCACAGCTTCCCCGCTCTCCAATCCGCCGGCTCTGCCCTCTCCAGCCCCTAAGTTTCTCCTCTCCCCACCTTCCCAGCTCCCCCTTCCCACAGCCCAGCATTTCCCTGCACAAATCTCTGTATGAGCACTTCGAGAATATTTCTCCCTCTTTACCACCCTCTCCCTTAACTCTTTTCTGCTGGAAGCCCCAAAGTCCATTCCATGCCCTCTTCCCGCTCCTGCCTTTACTCCCTTAAAAGGCAGTTACAGCAGAGGGTGGGAATTGCCCCCTTGGCCCCTGATTTACCCCTTCCAGCAGCCGAGCCCGACCTGGGCTGCCCCAGAGCTTTTATGGGGGGCTGGAAGTCACCCCACAGGGACTTTGGCCCCTTTCTGTCCTATGGTCAGGGCAGTGGGTGCCCGGGAGGGTCTGCAGGGGCTGGGGGGGTGACCCGGGGCTGGGAACCCACCTGGCCACAATTTCAGGCTCCTTTTGAGCCCACAGGTATTTCCATCTTCCCACTCCGTCAGCCCCGGAGTGGGTAACCTTGAGCTTCATCCCAGTTCAGATGTGCTGAGAAATGCCAATAAATCCCCAGTTTTCTGTTCTGACCCTCCATTCCTGCCCAGAAACCCTCACTGACAGCCTGCAGCCCCTCCCAGACCCAAGGGGCAGTGGGGCAGTGTGGGATTTGCAGCTGCCCCATCCCCGGGTGATGAGTGGTGGAGGTGGGGGATGCTGCCCAGGGTCTGAAGGTGGGCACACCTTGTCCCCGTCACCTCCTGTCCCTCTACCCCAGCACCCCTAGGGATCTTTCCCTGTCTCTGTTGAGCTTCCAGGTGTTGGAAACCCATTCCTGTGGCACCTGGCTGCCCTGCATTCGCCTTACTGTGCTAAGCTCCTCTTGGTCCACTTCTCTCTTCCTCGCTAAAGCTCTTTAAGTCACTGATCTTGTTAAACCTCTGCAATCGGGTTGTTTTGCCCTGCAAGTTAACGGACCTAATTCCTGCCCTGCTTACTCCTGACTCCCAGCCCCGGAGTCCCTGTGGCCACACTGGGATGGGCACGGGCACATCACACGCCTGCCCTGCTCTTATCCTGGTGGATGTTGACCATGGCAGCCCCACGTGGAGTGGGATCCCAGGGAAATCCCTTGGTTGCCCTGTCTGGGGGGTGAATGGCACTGTGTGAATGGTGCCCACTGTCCCCCGTTCAACACAGGCAGGAGCAGCCCTGGAAGCAGGATGAAGGCAGATGTGGATCAGAGCTGGGCAGTGCTGGACTAGAATGCAAAGCCATGCCATGGGCTCCAAGTGAGCTTCATGGGTCGCTCAGCATCAGGCTGACCTGCCACCTCCCTTGGTGTCCTGCACCCTGCACCCCGTGCCCTGACAGAGGAGGCACAAGGCTTGGCTGTGGTGCCCATCCTCCCTGGCACAGCACCCCCCACGGACCATCTGCTTTTGGGTGAAGAACAGCAGAAAGTGGCTCCCCCTCACACTCCTCACACCCCTTTTCCAAGTGTTTGGGTGTTCAGAGCAGGTTTCTCCAGGCATTTGAACCCTTTTTTACGGGAATCATTTAAAGGAAATTGGGTAATTAACGCTGCTGCATGTGGGCTTAGAGAGGTGGTTTGTCAAGGCTTTTCTCCTTCCAGGAAAGCCAAGCTGCTGCTGGGCACAGCCAGGACTTCCTAAGCCATGATTTTCCAGGCTTCAGGTATCCCTGCCTCTCACCTCCCTCCCGAGGTTGTCTGGATCACCCTGCGAGTCTCCCCTCATGGAGCAGCGTCTCTATTTTCAGCCCTGGCTGCCCTAATCCGATCACACGCTCTGCCCGCAGCCGGCTCCTTCCCAAAGCCCACAGGTGCTCCAGGTTACAGGCTTGGACAGGATCCGGCGTCTCCTCCAAGGGCTGTGTCTTCAGCAGAGGGGAATTAACCTCCTGCTCCTCCCCAGAGCTGATCCTCAGCATCCCGGGACTTGCAACACGCCCTTCTCTGGAGAACTAGGGTTTCCCTCCACCCTCAGCAGCCAAATCCGTGGATTGGCAAGCCCTGGAAAGGGTGATGGAGTGAGGAATGCACCCCGAAATAGCTCCATGACGTGCACAGCAAAGGGCAAGGTGCTGGTGAGTGGTTTTGCCTTGCTCACTGTCCCGTCTCATGCACGGCAGAGCTGGGGGAGGTGGGAACAACCTCCCCCCGCAACCCCTCTATGTATATAATTATGATAAATACATAAAATGTAATACATAGGTATTAAACCCAAGCTCCCAGCCTGCAGCAGGGATGCCCAGAGCGGACGCTAAAGGGGACATCCCCTCCCCTGGCTGCTTCATTCCCTGTCCCTGCTAATCCCCAGCAATCCGACATGACGGGAGCCCTGTAACCTGATCACGGTTCATTAAGGGGTTTAACGAGATTAATTGCCAAAAGCACCAGTTACTGCTCGCAGCCCCTTCCTGGGAAGGATCCGGAGATCCCTGGGCTCTGCACACTGGGATGGCAGCGAGGATCTCCTAAAACTGCAGTAGCATAATCCTCAAAATTAACAAATTTGGAGTTTTGGGGTTCTCCTTCCAGGGTGGGGGTGCAGAGGCAGCCCTGGGTTTTCACAGGCCCCCGGTTCCTGTGGGTGGGTGTGAGTGACACCCTGCCCTCGACATCCCCAAGCCAGGGTTTGTGCTGCTGCCATGACTCCAAATCCCCCCAAATTTTCCAGCCCTCTGTTGTTTGCAGGTGTGTTTGTTCAACCAGCAAAGCTCATTTGGCAGAGCTGAAAACGTGGTGGTTTGGGGAGGTTTGAGCGGTCCCAGTGCAGGGCCACGTGGTGCTGGTCCTGCTGTGCGCTCCTGTGAGATGCTTTGCCGGGGAAAGAAAGAGAAAAGGGAAGGGAAGAGAAAAGAAAAGGGCAGGAAACCCACCCACATCCCTTCTTTCTCTTCCCCCTCCCATACCTGTGCACCTGCACCGAGCTCATCCCTGTCCCATGGGGTGGGTGACACCGGGACCCCCAGCCCTTTCGGATGGAAACAACCCCCTGGCAGGGCTCTGTGCCCACCACCCCGCACGGGACCCCCGGGCACCACAAGGCGATGCCCCGGGAGTGCCCCAGCCCAGCTCCCGGCCCCCGGCACCTCTGACGCGCGGCCGGGCTGACGCCGGGACTATATCGGTCGGTGACAGGCAGCAAAGGAATCCGCGGAGCAAAGCCAAGCTCAGGCTCCTCTCGGCTCTCCCCATCCCCTCGCCTCTTATGGAGAGGAGCAGGAGGGAAGAGGGGCCGGGAGCTGCTCCCGTTATGGAGAAGCCCTGGGGAAACCCTGGCTCACCCGGACACCCAGTGTGGCCCCAGCAGCCCCTCGGGGACAACGTGCTTGGGACGTGCCCTAATCCACGGGGACAGCCCGGGGACACATCGTGCCAAGGGGGTCCTGCCCTCGCCGTGGCCAGGAGGGGTGGGATTCCCTGGGAGATGCAATACTTACCCCCAGGTTTTAGGCAGCTGCCAGACCTGCCCTGATCCCCCTGTGCACGGGCAGAGGGATTTCTTGCACTAAAGGACACGGGGATACAGGGATTTAAATCCCAGTGGGACCACAGGCAGGGCTGACACCCTTACCTTACAGCTGATGCCTCCTGGAGAAGAAGAGGAGGAGGAGGAAGAGCTCATATTGGTGCCTTGGTAGGAGCAGCCAGGTTATTAACCCGGACTCACCCCGGGCTTTCCGTGCCTCTAATTCCCAATTAGTGCTGACCCTTGATGCTCCAGGCTCAGCCACTCTGCACCAGGGCACGAGCAGAAGGACCTGAGGGCTGTCCCTGGGTGACCCAGTGGGTCAGTGCTGGTGCCTGAGCTTCACCTTTTGCACAGCCTCATTCCTCGATTCCCGCACCATTTCCAAGAAAACTGGGTGTATGGGGAATGTGCTGCTCCCACTGCTGCAGAGAGGGAGCAGCATCAGGCACGTATCCCTGCCCTGGTGCTGTCAGAGAAGGAGGGATTTTTGGTGCAGGATGGTCTCCCTTTAAAAGCAATAAAAAACGATGCTTTAAGCCACCATAGACCCAGAGAAAAACCTCAGGATGTGATTCCTGGAGGAAATAAATGGTAGATGGGACCTCCACCCCCCAAGCACTGTCACCATGGGGGAGACAGGCTGGAGGTCGTTTGGGGGGCCAGTGGCAGCAGTGAGGGGGGAGGGTGTCCAACATCCCATGTATGATGCCTCACTCCCACACCACGAGGCTGCCGCTGCACATCACCGCTCAGCTTCATGCATGGAAGGATTTTGGGGTAGACTGGGGTTCTTTGAGGACCACAGGAGCCTCGAGGATATTCAGCACAGGCAGCAGGACAGAGCCAGGCAGCCTACAGCCCCATCTCTCCCCTCCCCTGGAGCCCAGCAGGTTTTCCAGGGCCATCCAAGACTGATTCCCCTTTTCTGAGTTACAAATGAAAGCCCATTTCGTGCAAACCCGCAGAGCACAAAGAGGCTCAAAACCCGGGCAGCTCAGCAGGGCGACAGGTCAGGGCACAGCTGAACCCCCACAGCCAAAATCTGGCTCCCCAGGAACCTCCCCCTGGAGCTGGGGAAGCAAATTCTCCTGCTCTTTCCCACGTGTTGTTGTGCTGGACAAATATTTGTTTTGGAAAGCGTTGCCTTGCCCGAGCCCCGCAGCCAAGGCCAGCCCTGGCACCAAGGCTGCTCACACCAGGCACCAGGGTTGGATCCTGCTCCGACACAAATCCGTGCTCTTTATTGAAGGGAAACAACCACCCTGGGGCTGGGCCCCACCGGGATGTTCTGTGGGGACTTGGGACCTTCCTCGGAGTGGGAATGTTACAGCCTGTGGGCTCTGACAAGGGGAAACCCCTCCTTGGCCACTTCCACAGAAAGGAAATAACCCCAAAAAAGGTGCAGCAGGGCTGGGGGAGAGGTCAGAACCTCAGCTGGCAGCACCCTGGGGCACAGAGAGTGTAGGAGTGATATGGAAGGTGCTCAGGGCTGTTGGAGGCTTGGAGCCTCCACAAAAACCTAGGATATAGGCTAGGGATACACCCGCGGGAGGAAAAGCCCTGGGAAGCTGCTTGAAAGTTTCAGAGGGAAACCCCAGCCTTTTTGCTCCTAGAAATGCCCTTCTGGCTGCCGGGAGCGGGAGAGGGGGTTGTGGTGGGAGCCCGGCATGGCTGGGGGTCCCTAGGGCAGGAATTTGGGGCAGGAACCCCGGCGGTGGCGGCATTCCTGGCTGTGCCAGTGCTCCCCAGCCCTGGCCTCCGCAGCGCCGGGAGCGCGACCAGCCCTCGGCGCTTGGGACACTGCCCTTTGTTTCGGAGAATAAAGTTAGCGCTGTTACTCAGCCTGTCGCTATTCCAGCAATTCCTGCCTCCACTTTCGCTCGGCAGCAGCGGGAAGCATTCCTGCCTGGGGGCTGCCAAGGAAAATACGCACCGGAGGGACACGCAGGGACGGGGACTGGCAGCACCGTGGTGGCAGGGAGGGCTGTGGGAAGGCGGCAGCCCGGGGTGGGCATCACACCCCGGCTGGAGGATACAGACTGTTTTGCATCCCATAGGAGCCTATTCCCACCTGGAACACCAATGACCAGCTGCTGTGGGTGGCTTTGGTCCCTCGGGTGACCAAAACAGCAAGCAGGGGGTGCAGGGACAAGGCGTGTCACCTCTGTGTGCCTTCCAGAGGTGTAGCTTTACCTCTGAGTGCCACTGATTTCCATGGAAAGTTTTCCTGATGCCAGCGGGTCTACCATGGCAGCAGCCACACGGATCCGTGTTTTTTTTTTTTTTCCCCTGCTTGTTTTCTGCCCTTTACCTTGTGATAGGCAAAGCCAACAGCCCGTTGCTGAGGTCCCTTTGTCCCCAGGAACCTCCCGTGTCCTTGTGCTGCTCCCATGTTATCATCCCGAGTGGAAAAAGGAGGCTGCTCTGATAACCCCGCTCTGAGGGATGAAACAGCTGCCTCGAGGAAAAGCTGTGGCCTCTGCCAGCTCCCACACACCAGCATCTCCCTGCTGCACCCACCCCTTCCCCTGCATGGTGGGAGCCCTGATTTAGGTGCTCCCAACTCCCATCCTGACCAGCAGCTCCTGCCTGCTCCGGCCACAGGACACATGGAGCCTTGTGAGGGCCAAAAGCGGATCCTTCCCCATCCTTTTGTTGGGGGATATTCCTCTTCCCTCCACTCCCTGTCACCGTAGGAAGATGCTGGCACTTCATCCTCTGTAAAAACCCCAGAGAACAGCCCCCCTGCCCACGTGCACAGCCCTGAAACCCCCCGAAAACCCTCGTGAGCACCAAAACCCAAGAGCTTTAATGGGGCCGCCCGAGGAGCGAGCGGAGAGCCCGGGGCAGCTCACCCCCAGCTGGGGCTCCGCGCTACAGTGCCCAACCCCAGGAACAAAAGCAGGACAGGACATGGAGGCTGGGAACGTCCTTTCCCAGCCCCGGGGACATTAAACAAACCCCAAGAGACCATTCTCCCTTTGTCAGCCCCGCAGGTCACCCGAGGTTTGATCTACAGCCCAGCGCGGCACATGGAAAAAAATCCCGGTGAGGGTTTTGGATCAGGTCCTGACGTTTCTCTCTGACCAGGGAGCTGCTGGTGAAGCTGCCTGGACACCACTTGCTGTGGTGTGAACCCCAAAAAGCCCTGCTCATCCTTCCAAAGCCCTCTGAAGCGGATCATAGCGATGTATTTTTCCCACTTCCCTTCTTCCTGAAAGCTTTTAAATCCTTCCCATGTCCGGGAGTAGAAGTCTGAAGGCTGAGCCACAGACCTGCTCAGCAGCTTGGAAATACCCTAAATTTAAGCTGTGGGCTCCCAGAAGCACAACCCTCTGAGCTCCCATCACCTGCTCTGCTTTCAGCCCAGGATTTTAACCCAAATCCCCACTTTCTGCCAGAATTTCAGCCAAGATGAAGTTGCATTTCCACTCAAGAAGAGCTGCTGACGACTGTGAGGAGAAAGGGAACAAGGAGCAATGGCTTTAAACTGGAGGAGTAGGTTTGGATTTAGATTTTAGGAAGAAATCGTTCCCTGTGAGGGTGGGCAGGGCCTGGCACAGGTTTGCCCCATCCCTGGGAGTGTCCAAGGCCAGGTTGGACGGGGCTTGGAGCAACCTGGGCTGGTGGGAGGTGTCCCTGCCCGTGGCAGGGGTTTGGAATGAGATGATCTTTAAGGTCTCTTCCAACCCAAACCATTCCATGATTCTGTGGAAACCTCCCAGCCTGCTGTGCCCATGGGATGTCAGAGACTCATCTGGGTGGGAAACAGCCACATTATTTACCTCTTACCATGCTGGTTCATCAAAGCAGGCAGCAAAATTCCCTAAAAAATCAGTTTAAAATGTAAAAGCCTCCTTTGGCTTCACACAGCTGCAGGCTTGGTCCATCCTGAGCGAAGCAGAGCACCATGTGCATACTCACTGTGATTTATCTGCTTTAGGAACCCATCAATTTACCCTTACAATTGCATTTTAACCCAAAGCTATTTTAACGTTGCTATTTCCCCTCCTGGGTTCTGATAATCCCAAAGTCATGTACATAAATGACCCCAAGGGGCTGCAATCTCCTGTTCTGCACACAGAGCCTGCCTGGGAGAAAGCAACAGGACACAAAGGTTGATGTAATCCTGAAATACCTGAAGAACAGGGCACGGCAGGCGGATTTATCACCTGCTCTGGCTGGGGCTGTCCAAGCCACGGAGTCACCAGGAGAAATTCTAATAGCCCTTCTGAGAGCAAACAACCCAGCCCTGCTGCGGCTTTGGGGCTGGTTTGGTGCTCTTGGGTGGTGCAGCTGATGGGCTGGGGATCACAATGAAGGGAAGGGGATTTTTAGGGCTCACCTCATCCCAGTGTGCGTTGTGGGATGGAGCAGGGTCATGTCACTGGGGACATGAATCACGGATGGTGTGGGGGGCAGGATCCGACTCCTCCACGAGCCCTGGCACCAGGCTGTGCCAGCACGTGATGGACACATGGGATGTGACAGTGGGGACCCACATCTCCTCCCTGTCTCCTTCAGCCAGTGGGCTCACATGGTCCCAGAGCAGGACACAGCACCCACGACTACCCTGGTGTGTCCCAGGACAAGTGTGTGCACTACAGAGCCTTGATGCAGCTGAGAGGGGAAAGGCTGGATTAGACCCCCCCTAGCCCGGAGCCAGGAGAGCAGGCTGGAGCCCAGCACAGGGCACAGGGACATCAGCGTCCTTATCTTGGCTGTCCTTTCACTGTTGGGCACACGTGTCGAGTGCCGTGCCATGGAAAGGGAACACGGCTCCGGCAGCTCCGGCCTCGGCAGCGTCGGCTGGAGCAGAGGAGTCGGGCAGATGGGTATCACAAAGCACCCCGTGCCTCATCAGCTCCCTTTTCCAGCCCTTGTCCTGTGAGGGGACAATTAAAAGGTCTTCCCTGGGTGTGACGCGCGGCGTGGGGACTCCCAAAGCCGCCCTGTCCGGTTCCCCCGACACCCCGCTCCAGGCTGTCCTGCTGCACGCGTGACCCTGGTCCTGCCCTGGCTGTGACAGCAGGCTGGTGGCAGTGGTGTCCCCCGGCCCCTCCAGCCCTGCTGGTGTCGATGAGAAGGCAATTCCCACTGGGATGATGCTCCAAGCGCAGGAGGGTGAGGAGTGGGCAGCACTTCTGTCCGGATGGAGCCAGGGGTGCCGGTGGTGCACAGCCCTGAGGGTGTGCTGGGCTCACACAGGCTCCGTGTGCCCTCCCAATGCCCAAACCCTTGTGCTGGCATTTAGGTACCTCCAGACACCCCTTTATGCCAGGAAACATCCCCCAAGCTCCTAAACCAAGGCCCAGGGCAGCCCTGGGTGCTCCCACCTGCTAAATGCCCCCTCCATCAATACTCCAGCTTGGAATACTTATCCAACACCCCTCCTGCATAAATGGACCTCTTCGTCCTTCCTAATGGATCTGACCAACATATTTTCATTGCCCAGATGAGGACATGGCCATGCTGGGGAGACTCCAGTGCGTGTCGTGCCGTGCCAGGGGAAATCACTGTGCTGGTCTCTCCCATCACCTCCTCCCACAGCCAAATCCTCCCTGGAAAAGGCCCCGGGAGCGCTGGCCTGGCCCAGCCGTGCATGGCCTAATGAGCTGGCCCAGCTCCCAGCTCCTGGCCGGGGTCAGGCTCTGCTCCATGCAGGAAATGTCCCCGCTCCTCCTGAGCCCCACACCCAGCCCTCCTGAGCCCGGGGTGCTCTCTCTGCACTGTCAGGGCTGTGCTGCAGCACCTTCTCTCAGCCCTTTAATCCACTGGGGTACACCAGAGCAGTGGGATTTTTCATGCTGGAACTGGTGTGTGTAGGGGCAGGCTCAGCAGTGACCACGCTCCATCCCGGAGGCTGCAGGGAACACAGGATCCTGCTGGCAGCTCCACCCAGGAGAAAACCTGGTGCAGAAAATTCAGCTTTACCCACAGCAGCCTGGAGTCAAGTGCAGGCACAGCACCGACCTGCAGTGAGAACAGAGAGGGTAAAAAACATCCCTTTTGATGTCACAGCTCTTGGTGGTAGGAGCTGGGGGCTGGGAGAAGCCCTGTGACCACCCCACAGTCTGCCAGGGCACCCTGGAGTGCCTTTTGGTGAGGCTCAGGGGATGGGGGAGCAGTGGGGGCTCTGAGAATAATGGAGGGAAAGGGAACAAAGCAGCAGCAACTGATGGGGCTAATGAGAGGATGGATTTCCTCAGTTATAGGATAATGCCAGTAATCCCAGCTTTCGAAGGTTTAGGCAAGAGACAACTGCTGTGGGATGAGCCTTCCTCCCACTCATGTGACAGTGAGGAGCCCGGTGCCTTCGCTGTGAACTGGGGAGCAGAGCAGCTCCCAGCCTGCCCACAGACACAAACACCGGCACCCAAACGCCCTGAGCACCCTCCCCTGAAACCCACCAGCTGCCCCAGCGCAGATGGACCCCCCAGTCCAGACCACGATGAGCCCAGACCAGCCCCAGCCACCAGCACCTGCCATCCCCTGTCCTGGAGGCAGGAACCAGCTCTTCCCTTCTGCCAGTGGGTTTGGCACTTACCCGGGGCTGCGGGAGCTGCCAGAGTTGTCAGGGGACCCTCACAGGGAAGAGTTTATCCCTAATATCCCATCTAACCCTGCCCTCTGCCAGTGGGAATCCATTCCTGCTTGCCCTGTTGTTCCACACCCTTGTCCCCAGTCCCTCTCCAGCTCTCCTGGAGCCCCTTTGGGCACTGCAAGGGGCTCTCAGGTCTCCTTGGATCCTTCTCTTCTCCAGGTGAGCCCCCCCAGCTCTCCCAGCCTGGCTCCAGAGCAGGGGGGTTCCAGCCCTCAGAGCACCTCCGTGGCCTCCTCTGGACTCACTCCAGCAGCTTCATGTCCTTCTGATGTTGGGATCCCAGAGTTGGAGACAGCTCTGCAGGTGGGTTCTCACCTGAGCTGGGCAGAGGGGCAGAATCCCCCACTCACCTGCTGGCCACACTGTGGGACGAGCACAGAATAGCATTGGATTTCTGGGCTGGAAACTCACATTTCCAAGTCATGTTGAGCTTCTCATCCACCAACACCCCCAAGCCCTTCTCCCCAGGGCTGCTTTCCCTCCATTCCCTGCCTGTCCCCTGAGTCTCTCCTGGCTCACTTGCACACCCGGGACGGCCTTGGGAAGGATGGGCTGAGGTCGGACGTAACACAGCCTGCCTGGATAAAACGAATCATCAGCTAAATAACTACCGGGCAATTACTGCTATTAGCAATGTCGACCATCTCCAATTCCCTGGGCATTAATGGGGGGTGGAGGGCACCTGGCCCCTCCCAGGGCTGGCTCACCTGTGACGTGGGACAGAGGTGAGGATGCGCTTCCTCACGTCGCCCTTCGCCCTCCGTCACGGGCAGCACCCGCCGAGCACGAGCCAGAACGGCAGCACCCAACCCCAAATGGGCAGGTCGGCTTCAAAGGTTCCCCTCTGCTTTGGAAAGACACATTCCCAAACCCCAGAGCTGCCTGTGGTAGCAGCAAACTCGGCACGGCAGAGAAGGCCATACGTGCTCCCCAGTCCCTCCCGGGTGGTTGTCACTCCAGGCAAAGGCTGTGTCCGTCCTGCTGTCCCACCATCCTCAGTCTGGGGGCTTTATAGCCTCCTGATCTCAACTAAAACACCCCCAGGCAGATGAGCATCCTTTGAGGGACTGAATCCTCCTCAGCCCTGCTATAAAACCCCTCTTCGAAGGGAGATCACCCCCTGGATGTTCAGCCTTTGCCGGGACCATCAAGGGCTGCAGGGAAGGAGGAGCAGAGGAAGAAACTGGCTGAACTGGTTACACTGGTGACATTTGAAAAGGGTGGTTAGTAAGTGGCATGTTAACATTATGTCCAGTCTTTAAGGAATGCATCCAGGATTCATCAGGGGAGCAGTAGTTAGGTGAGTCACGCTGGGGACATGCGGATTTAACTGGGATTTCAAGCCCAAGCGACCTGTAATTGCCTATTAGTAGAGGGATGCTTAAAGTAATCAGCTGTTCCAGCCACGCAGGCTGCGGGGGGAAGGGAGGAGGGCTGGAGGGGTGTCCTGCATCCAGCCCCTCCTTGGATTACAAGGCAGAAATATAGGCCACACAAACACCCCGGGGGACGTGCTGCGCGGTGCCTTCTCCTTTGAAGGCAGGGTGACACTGCTCTTGCTGCACCCGGGGGTTCACAGTGGCAAGATAAGGAGGGTAAATACACCGTGGTGGTGGAGAGGGCAATGATCAACCACCCCAGCCAGCCGTCCCCATCCGTCACCAGAGGGAAACCTCCCTGCCAGGAGGGAGAGGAGGGAATGGCTACGGCACTCGGAAAGAACGATGTGAGCTGTTGGGAGTGAAAAATGCGTGTTCTCGCTTGTATGGGAGAGAGATAACACATCACACACCGCCCTGCGCCGCCCTGGGCGCCGCTCCAGCCTCACGCCTGTCTCCGGAGCCACATCCCATCTACAGGCTCTCGTCTTTCCTGGGAATGTCACTATTTCCCCTTGGCATCGCCGCTGGGATGTGCAGTGGGTCAGGGCAGGGGGGTGCAAGGACACCCCGTCCTTGGTTCGTGTCACAGCTAGGTTGTGCAACACCTCGAGGCTGCGGCGACAATTGACTTCTTTTCCTCCTTCCTTAAGGAAACGCCTTTGCCATGGCTGTCAGTCATTCCCCGGAATACTTTGGGATGCCAGCAGAGGATTTCAATCAAATTTGTCAGAGCCATCACGTTTCTACAGGCTGAAATGGGATCCACCCAGGTGAGGAAGCAGCAAACCCACAGCGACTTCCACCCCAGCAGCAGCTCGGCACGAACAGCTCCCTCCTCCCAAGAAAAGGAGCAGGGAAGAGCAGGCACCCGGCACACGGGGATTTTGGGGAGAGTTGGAATGCTGTGGAGCAGGAGAGGGGCTCTGCACGAGCTGATCTCTTCTTGTGGTGACTGAAAAGGGAATGCCTGAGCTGTTCACTCCAGGCTGGATGCAAGAAGCCAGAGGTGGAAGAAGGTGGTTGAGTCAGGGAAACGGTGGAGCCAACGGCCAAAAAGTCTGTGGTGACCTGTATTTGGGGCTGAACGGTGCAAATACTCCATGTACAGAGGAAAAAAGAGGTCTTTTAAATGCTCCTCCACCTCCACACACAAAAGGTTCTTCTCCCAGCGGGTGGTTGAGCACTGGAACAGGTTTCCCAGGGAAGTGGTCACAGCACCAAGTCTGCCAGAGGTCAAGAAATGTTTGGAGACACAGTTGGGGTTGTTCTTGATGATCCATGTGCTTCCCTTCCAACTCAGGGTATTCCATGTTTCCAACACAAGCTAGAATCCTCTTTGGAACAAAAAAGCCTGAACCAGAACCTCCAGCAGCTGCACCAGGAGATAAGACCAGGGGGTTCAACAACAGAGTAGCCCACCTTTCTCACCATCAGCCTTCACCCCCTCAAGGCTCAGGACCAGGCAGGGTGGGCTGTGCCATCCCCCCAGGGCTCAGGACCGGGCAAGGGGGGGCTGTGCCATCCCCCTCAAGGCTCAGGACCTGGCAGGGTGGGCTGTGCCATCCCCCCAGGGCTCAGGACCGGGCAGGGGGGGCTGTGCCATCCCCCCAGGGCTCAGGACCGGGCAGGGTGGGCTGTGCCATCCTCCAGCAGCTCAGCCCCATCCCGGGAGCAAACTGCCCTCCCAGGACGTCCAATATCAATGGAGCATTTGTCTCGTGCTTGGCACCAAGCTCTGGAGCACAAGGGCCCGTGTGCTGGATCGCCCAAACACAGCTATAAATGGCAAGAGGAGCTGCACAGACAGACTGTTCTCTCATGCTGCAGGAGCTCGGATAGCACAGTTAACACCCGCGCTGCCCGAGCGGCTCCCAAGGAGGAGGAGGAGGAGGAGGAGGAGAAGGGCAGCCGGGGAGAAACGCTGGCACACCACAAGGGAAAAAGCTAAATAGAGAGATTAAAATAAAATCTAAATGCCATGCTGGGTCTAGCAACCCGCCTGCACAGAGCTGGTGCCACCCTCGGCGCCCGGCCAGCAGATTAAGGACGGCTGGGAGCAGGGAGGTTGGAGCAAGATGCTTCTTGCATTCTGGAGTCAAGACAGATTGCTGCCGTTTCAGTGATTTTTGGAGCACGGCCAGATGTCCTTCCAGGAGAAAAAGCTGCAGATGCAAGAGCCGCATCGCCAGCCCTGGAAGTGATCTTGCTGCTGCAAGGCCGAGTGTTTCTGGAGGCGTCTCCAGGCATCGATCACACAGCAGCCCTTTGCAGAGGAGCTGTGGGCACGTGCTGTACTGTACCACGGGCTGTGGCGTGGGCTACTCCACTCCCAACTCCAGTTATCCGAGCTGGGCACTGCCCAGACCACTGGGCTAAATATAGGGAATGATATTTATATATAGTTACTATAAAGGAACAGCCCAGCACACGTCTGTCCTCAGAGCAGAGCTCCAGAGCCAAGCACTGGAGTACCAAGCATCATCAGAGTCCAAATTTCACCCACCAGACCCTCAGGGCACATCCTGACTTATCCATCACCCTCTGCTCAAAGAGGAAAATAATGACAGACTACAGGCTGTGAGAAAATATATAGGGTTTTTTTTATTTGACAATTAACAAAAGAGGGCTGTAAACATTGATAGCTCCTTTCTGATCACAACTAGTACTTTCCACCAACATCCTTTTGTACGGTCTGATCCGCTCCAACAATGCTGAGCCGACTCTGTCAGGGCTTTTGCTGCTCTGCTCAGGGTCACAAATCCAGAGGCAGCTTATTCACCACAGCATCAACAGCAGGACCAACCACTCACACTGAAGACCGCTGATGGTCTAAGATACTTTAGAGCTGCTTCAATCCATGAGAAACACTCAGGGAAGGCAGGAGACTGTGCTGGGTTTGCGCCAGAAAAAGGGAAACATCTCTAGACACAGCAGGTTTGGAGAGATATCAGCTCTGCAAAGGCAGAGCCCCACTCGAGCAGGCAAACAGGGACTCACACAGTGCCAGCCCAGCAAGAACATCCCAGCCCTGTTGTCAGAGGGAAGCTTTGGCCCCAGACTGTAAAAATTTGGAGATGCAGAGCCAGCAAGTTTGTCCCAAAGAGGGACTGGCACATCGTCAGCTCCATTGTTGCAGTGGAACCAGAACTGCCTGTAGCTTGACAAGGGGAAGTGAAACTTCATCTTGGGCTGGAGGGCAGCCAGGGCTGGGGGAGCCTGCACCCAGCTGCCAGCCATCCCACGGGAATCTGGCCCCAACATCAGCAGGAACAAGCTTTATTTGGGAGAAAAGCCTTCCAGAGCCTCTCGCCCTCCCCTTTTCCAAGAGGAACCACTCTGCAGGTGGCTCAGCTACACACAGACTCCAAGCCTTAACTACTCAAACCACCTTTTGCTGTCCACAACCACCAGCAGGGAATGAAGCCGTGGAAAACACACAGGGAGAGTCTCCCAATGCCATTCCCACGGCAGGGATCTCAGATAAGCACCTCAGGCCACCCTCCCCCCTCCAGCAAGACGAGGAGCACCAGGAAAAGGGACGATGCACAACACTGAAGAACAGCGTTAAAAATAGAAGCCTCCCTCAGCCGTAGGAGTGACCTGCCAACATCTACACAATTCCTGGGATTTGCAGCTGCTTCAGAGCGAGGGATGGAGCAGCCTGATGTACAAGGAGCATCTGGGCAGATCCAGAACCAGGATCTCAGCTCCCTCCTTTCGAGGTCACCAGTTGGTTCTGAGCCTGGTTTTTGGTGGGAGCAGAGTCAACTCATCACCACACTCCCCGGATGGACAAGCAAATAAAAATAACCCAACAGATTTGAATACACTGTATTTATTCGTAACAGATTCTAAAGAATCTAGTGAGTCTATGTCAAGCCCATTGCATGACAAGTGATACAGGTGTAGGAAAAAAAAAAAGACATTTAAAACAAAACAAAAAAAAATATAATCAAGTGCCATTCAAGCTACTGGAATCTTCCAATTGCCCCCTCACAGGAGGCAGCACAGTATCACTGCAAGGTCTAGAAAAAGTCAGATTCAACCCATTCACAAGAGTCCCACCACACACACTCCATAAATCAAAAGTGCAATCTCAATGGGAAGCCGCCCTGTCGAGCTGTTGGCTGTAGGGAATTGTTTTGGACACCTCAAAGGGAAGGAGGGAATCTCGGTTTAGTGAGTCTACGTGTCTGTGGGGAGGAGCAGCCTGTAAAAAAAACCCACCATGCTACATGGCATCTTATGTTCATCTGAAGTTTAAAATGCAAGAGGAAAAAAAAAATTAAATCTCATCTGCCCTCGAAGCCATGAAGGTGGCACAGTCAGGCTCCCGAAAGCAGCCCTTCAACCAGTTTCACCTTGCACTGGAAAATGTCAAGCTCCCACCACTGAGGCTCTGGGGAGTTGTGAGGCTGCAGCAGAGCCGACACAACAGCCTTGGCCATGAAGGCAGAGCTGTTCTGCAGGGAGGCAGCTAAAAACAAAAAACCCTGTAATAACTACATTGTTAGTGACACTTGTTCAGCTCTGACTGGAGAGGGAGCAAAGCTGGACCGGTTTCAACTGGGTTAGTCCACGTTAAGCGCAAGAGCCACCCCCCACCCCTTACTCCCAACTCCACATCGCCCCTACCCCAAGAAAGGTACCAATCTGGCTATACACATTCCAAGGATCTAGTCTTTATTCAGAGCGTTCAGTCTGCCCAGCTATTACAGTTTTGTCACAAAAAAAAAAAAAAAAAAAAAAGGAAAAAAAAACCAACAAAAAAAACCAAGTTAGTAAAGGTACTTCGAGAGTACGTCAGCCTCGGAGGGAGCACCACAGAAGCCGTGGTGTTCCTGGAGCAGCATCCCTAGGGAATGCCTGCTGCCTGCCCACCTCTCCCTCTGTGCATAGTTAAATCTGAGATGTTCCACGGGCACAGCAAGCCAGGCACCTCCGTGAAAAACTCTTGTGCTCCAGACACCCAACAACCTCAAAGCCACGCTGGACTAAGAGAGCCAAACCCTCAAAGCACAGGAGGGTCTGTTTAGAAGACTTTATTTTTCCCCCCTCCCCCTCAAGGCCAACTAACTTTGCCCCCCCTCCAAGCTCCATTTCTAGCTAGAGAATGAATTTAAAATGCTAATGGAGCAACACAGCTGGGAATAGGCTGCTTTGGAAGACAGGACCTGCCCAAGGGAAGATGTCCAGCCTGGACGAACTCTGCCCATCTCCTCCGAGGACACAGGCTCCAGCAACAGCTGGAAATAACTGACTAGTGAACTGGTTGGTTTGTGCTTCAAAGGACAAGCCTCATCTTCCCCGATAACCCAGCTGGCCTCTGGCTTTGTGCATTAAAACCACACTGCATGCCAAAAACACAAAGTAAAACTAGGAAGAGCAGCATTTCAAATTCCCCTAGAAAATACAGGATTAGGTATGGCAGCCTGGGGCAGGCTCCTGGACAGATCATCTGCCTCATCAGTTAGGAACACGACTATGTTTTGGCACTGCAGACTTGGGAGCTTGAAGAAGTCCATATGCAGGTCCCTGCTGCCTTTTTTTCCCCAGAAAGCTCTGCACAGCCATTTCCCACCATGCACTCCCCCCCCTCCCCAGTTTTAGGCATTTACACATAGCCATTCCAATACCCCCCCAGTTTATGCAGCCCCACTTTGACAGCTCTTTGCTCCAGCTGGTCCTTCACAGGCAGCAAGTCATGCCAAAAATAAACCCCCCCCCCCTCAGCGACACGGAACCCGCTCTGGCCTCAGCCAGGTTACTAGAAATGATCTTAATGACCCTCCCCACCCCACAACAGAAACATTTTTCCTCTTCAGACATTCCCCACTCAAGCTCTTGGGACATCAGCCCCTGCGAAAATAATAAAGGTTTACAGTACAGTTGTGTTTATATTGTTACAGGCACTTATACAGGATTCTTTGGTCCTTCAAAGGAATTAGCCACTCAGGCTTCTGCTGGCAGAAACCACGAGTTTGCACACCCATAACACCTCCTGCACTACAAAGAAAAAACACAATTCAGATCCATTTCAGGGCAGTGCAGCTCTACCTTAGCGCAATTCTACAGTCTCCCCTCACACGCCCCCACCCACCCCCTTGCCTCCAGAATTCCATAAGCGAGTCTTCCCACAAAACATCCGAGTCACCTAATTTCCATAACACTGCACTTCCCATCACAGTGTACAGCAGACAGGTCTCGTTCCAACAACCCCAGGAACAAGACACTCAAGCAAGAGTCCAGGAAGTTTCCTTTTGTTGCAGTTCTAGGAAGGTTGGTTGTTTTTTGTTGTTGTTGTTGTTGTGTTTGTGTTTTTTGTTGTTGTTTTTGGGTTTTTTTTTTCTGTCCCCCCTCCCACCCTCCCTACCCGCCAAGGCAAGGAAATACCTTGGAGGACAGACCCTGGAGTTTGTCCTGGCTCAGTTACAGGGAAGCCACGTTGGGTAAGACTGATTGCAAGGCAGGAAGGGCTGCACGTGGGTGACATAGTAGTTGAAGTTTATTTCACTGACATAAGGGGCTGGCTGGTAGTAGCAGGTAACGTTTGTGACGGTGGGGATGATGTTCTGCTCAGCCAGGACCCTCACAGCCAGCATGGCAATGAGGTTCAGGGTCTGCCTCCTCTCGTGTCCCATGAGGCAGACTGTGCTCTCATTGACCACCCTGTGGAGGGTCATCAAATAGTCATATCTGTTGCTCTCCATCCCAACAAAGTGGCTCTGGAGGTAACATTCCAGCTTCCTCAGCTGCTCGCCGATGTCAGAGAAGTCTATGAAAAACCTGGAGCACATGTACCTCTGTAGCGCCTTCATGTCCACTTCTGATTTGGGCTTGAACCCCCTCACCAAGAGGTTGCAGTACTTGAGGAGCCCCCCACCTCGGATCTCCTCGGGGTTCCTGGTGGCGATGACCCTGTTGCGGAGGTGGTCCATGGCCTCCTCAAAGTCCCCGTACATGCTCTCCCCGGTGACCGTGGGGTGGAAGTTCTCAGCCATGGGGTTCTCGGAGCACTCCCCGAACAGCAGGAGCGAGTCCAGGATGATCTGGAAGGAGTCCACGCTGAACTCGAACTGCCGCCGGAGAGAGTCCACGAATTTGAGCTCCACGTTCTTCCCGCTGTTGTTGGAGAGGGAGATGAGGCTCCAGCGGTCCGTCTCGTTGCACACCTTCACCAGCTTCTGCACATAGGCCTCCTTCAGGGTCATGGGGGTGATCTTGTCCTTGTTGACGCCTTCGGGGAGGAAGTCGAGCAGGCAATCCATGACCACGTCCTTAACGAGCTGGAAAACATCTTCCGTCTTCAGATCCACACCGAAAATGAGGTCCAGGTCTTTGTACCCCAAGCCACTGTCTTGATGCAGGACGTGGCTGGCTGCTGAGCCATTCAACCTGACGTTATGGACCGTGATTCCTTTCTTCTCCAGGCGACTACGGACAACCTGAGATACAAAGAGAGGCAGTGAGAGGCAAAGAAGGAATCCTTGGAGCAGCCTGGTGACAGCAGGATTCACTCCCCGGGCTTATGTGGGTCACTCCAGTGCAAGACAGTGAAATAAAAAGCTAATCCATTAGAAATAGGTCACTTTGGAAAGCATCCCAAGTCCTGCCAGCAGCCGGGGGTGGCTCTCCTTTACTTATTTCCTCGCATTAGAGGGGTCTGACTGCACATGATGAGCTGTTCTGCTTCCAGCACAGCCTCTGCTCTCCCCTGCCTTCCCCACACTGAAGAGGAGGGGTCCCCTGACCCCATTTTTTGGGGTGGTCTCTGCCCCCTTCACCCCCTCACAGTCCCAGCCATCAAGCCAAGACCAGCCGACCCCAAAGTGACCCCAGCCAGGAGGCAGCAGCAGCAGCACAGCCTGCAGCAGTCCCTGTGGATTTAATCAGGGTGGCTCACTCCTTTTAGCCACCCCCTTCAGCCTGTCAAGATTCATTCGAGGCAAATCAAGACGCCAGAACTGCTCAAAAGCCCCAGCCAGGCGTATGCAAGTTCATGTCCCAACTAGTAAGTGTATCCTAACAATTTCCAGTGTGTCAGAGCTTCGTGCTGAGCTTGGCATGCTATCAAGCACAAGAGGCAGCTTTCATCTTACGGGTGTTACTCCAGTGATTTTAATGCTGCCTGCTCAGTCCTGGCACACCCACCAGTCCCTCCAAAGCTTTGCTCATTTAGAGGGAAGCTGAATCACCTTGCCTGATTACTTAACAAGCAGGAGGCTAAAATAACCCCCAAGACCATAAAATAAACTCTCTGGACACCAGCTTATAATTTGAGTTTAACTCAGCTGAAAGATACCAGGAAGATTAAGCCTGCATCTTCCACCAGAAGCTCTTCCCATCTCTCATCCTGCTTTCATGTTGCTCTCCAGCAATTACCATTTTCCTGGGAGTCCCAGCTAACCAGCCTGAAGCAAGGCTATGGCTTGAAAGAGCCAAAGCTTGGGACACAAATGGACAAATTGGATCACCAAGAGCCAGTCCGACCGGGCCCTTCAGCCCTGAGAGGCTGCCCTAGTTTGAGAGGCCCCACAAATTCTGGGTTTTGGCCACCCAGAACCTGAGTTTTAATTCAAAGCTTTATCAGAAGGGCCAAACCCTCTTCTTGGTTGAGCAGGCAGCTCTGGGGGAGATCAGAGCACTGCAGCTCTGGTCTCAGCAGCTGTAAAACTGCTCCTCCACGGGTTGTGTTCAGAAAGAACACAAAAAGAGTGAAGAACTGCAGCACAAACCCCTCATTAAGTCCCCTTGGCCACCAGCAAGTTCTGCTGCCTCTGCAAAAAAACTATCTCAGAACAACCCCATGGATGTTTTTTTGCACTTAGAGGTTGTTCAGGCTCACAATGCAGCTTCCCTGCTGGTGTTTCCCCTTTCTCCCTGCTACGAGCCATCCCTGCCCAGGCTAGAAACAGCAGTGGGCTCCTTGCCAAGCCAGTGGTGACAGTCACATGCCAGGCAACAGTTAACCAGGGAGCTATTCACCATCGGAAGTCCCAAGTCCCCACCAGCACATCCCATCCAGCCAGTGGAAGAAGTTGTTTTCTAAGTCAGATAGTTTGAAAAAAAATTCATTTTGCTCCTAGAAGAGACACAGGGTTAAATCCCCCAAATTGAACGAACATCACGCAGGGGAGCTCCTGGGCTCTGTGTTTGCTGCCAACTGGAGTCACTCGCTCGGGGCACGGCTCCAGCACTACTCGTGGAGTTAGGGGTTTTGTGCTGTTAGGCTTAGAGAGACAAGATATAGGTCACAAAAGTGTTAGATGCAGAGCCAGGCCAAGTGCTTGGTGAAGATCTCGTTCCAGATTAATTTCCTAACCCCAGAGAACATCTGCTTAACCCCTTTTTGACCACAGCTCAGGACCTGCGGCCGTTCCAGACCCATAAGGCTCCAGGTTTGAGCTTCCCAGGCCTGTCCACGTGAAATGTGTTCAGCACACAGGGGAAAAACCCAACTGCTCGAGTCAGCTTTGTCCCAGCCCAGCCCAGAAAGCTCCAACCTGCAGAGCAGAAGGGAGCACAGCACCTTGCCATTCCCCGGGAGCTCCCACCCTTCGGGAATCCACCTCCCCAGCTGCAGGCAGTGGGTTCAGGGATGCGTTTTCCCCCAGAGGGTTGGATATTTCCAGGGTTAGGCAGCTGCTGACCTGCTTCCCAAAACAGCACCTCACCTTCCGTGTGGTTGGGATAATTGACTCTGACAGCCAGGCAGGAGCAAATCCTGCTGCGTCCTGACCTGCCGCTTCCCACCTCCCACAACAACAACAACAGGATAAATAAGTGCCTTTTGGGTTACTTGTTCCAGCTTAGTCAGCCCTAAACACAGGGTCTGCCAGGACAATTACAGCCCTCAGTTATTCCACGTTTGAAGTTGCTACTGGCAACATCCTTTTGGGCAGCTCCGGCACCGACTCGCCGCAGTTCTTGTGGAATAAGAGGGGAGAGGAATAAGGGATGGAATATCTGATGCTCGCCCAAGCCAAGGGCAGCGTCCTGCCCTGCAGATCTCATCTGTCATTCGGCTTAAAAGCTCGAGCAGCCAAAATTCAGCGCTTCTGCAGATGCGGCAGGAACTCGAGGAATTTAAACCCAGCCGAGCTTTTCCTATGGCCCGAGCCTTTCAAATGCCACCTTCCCATCTTCCAGGCTTAACTCGAACTATTTCTCAAGCAGCTGGGGCTCCGAAATCCCGGTGATTAGGTTATTGTGAAAGCCGGTTGAGGTTTTAGCGCCGTGAACAGGCTTTTTAATTAGAAGCCAACATGCCCGATTTTACATTTGATGAGTCATTACTGAGGAATGAAGTCGCCTCCCAAACATGAATATGCATCAGCTCATTCGAACTACATTGTTAGTTTAATATTAAACACAGTTATTACTTGATGGTTAAACTAACAGGAGCTCGTGAAGTCTCGGGCAGGCTCTGGAGGACACACCAGTGTCCCAGAAATCAAAGGACACGGACATTTGATCCGGCATCTGAATTAATAAATGCCTCTTCCAACACAAGCCCAATATGTCCACCAGCACGAAGCCATTTCGTGGAAGCAGCTCCCCCCCCCCCCAAAAAAAAAAAGGCACTTTTGAGTCGGCCACACACATTTCACAGCTCTCAGGGCACCAAATTCACTTAAAAAACAGAGGAGGAACAACCTAAGACGGGAGGAAGCTGAGCGGGATCTATGGCACAAGCCACAGGGATGGGGCATGGATTTTTAAAGGCATGCGAGTTTTCCAGGAGAGTCCTTGCAGCTTTAGACATTCCTGCAGTGGAATGAATTCCTGCCAACCGCACTGAGACCCCCAGGATGGGGAGGCGGGGCCACGTGAGTGCACAGCACCCCCAGGGATGACCGGGGCCAGTGCCGCCCGTGCAGGTTTTAATCCCCCTGGAGCATCCAGGCCAGGCTGGACAGAGCTCGGAGCAACCTGGACTAGGGGGGGGTGTCGTGTCCCTGCCCATGGCAGGGGGCTTGGAATGAGGCGGGTCTTCCCAAATCCCAAGCGCTCCAAGTTTTGACAACGCTCTGAGACACACGGGTGGGATTTTTGCGGGTCGTGGGGTGGGATGGATGATCCTCGGGGGTCAGTTGCATCCATCCCTATTAACACCCTCCAGCTGGGGGTATCCACGGTATTTTCAGGCACTCCGCAACCCAAAGCCTTCCAGGGCTCTGCGATCGCCCAGCTCTGCCCAGGGCCAGGCGGGGGGGAGGCCGAGGGTGCCCGGGCGGGCTGGCTCGGGGCCCGACGGGGCGATTAATGTCACCTCAGCACTTTTTATTTTTCTCCCTGACCCCCGCTGGAACCGGGGCAGAGTCCAACGGGGCGCGGGCGCACGGCCCCTCTATACCACCCCAGAGCCCACCCCATAAGCGACCCCACAGCCCCCCTGCTCACCTGGACGATGGTGCGGGGCCGCACGGAGAGCGTGGGGAAGTTCCCCCGGCCGTGGATGGGCACAGCATCCCCCAGGATGTGGTCCAGCCGCTGCACCTGCTCCCACGACAGGACGCTGAAGCGGCTCCCGCGCTCCCCCGCCGACACCTCCGCCGCCTCCAGCATCACTCTCCCCTCCCAAAAAAACCCCGTCCAGGAAAAAAAAAAAAAAGAAGCCCAACACCCCCACCGCCGGAAAACCAGCCGGAAGCGGGAGGAGAATTTAAAACTAGGGGAGGGGGCGAAAGGGTAAAAAGAGAAACAGGCGTGCCGCTGTCGGCAGGAGGCGCCGGCGAGGGGGAGGGCCCGCGGGGCGCGGCGGGAGGCGCGGTCGGTGCCCGCAGAGCGACTCGCAGCGAACCGAACCGGCCGCCCCCTCCCCGCCCGCCACCGGCGCCGCCGCGCACTGCGCCCGCCCGCCCCGCGCAGCGCCCTTTATAGCCCCCGCCCGCGCCCCATTGGCCCGCCCCGCCGCCAATCACCGCCTGCGCCGGCGGGGCCGGGGCCAATCGGAGCAGGGGGGCGGGGATAAGGGCAGAGGGGCCGGGCTGGGGGCGGGGCCACGCCCCTGCGGCGCGCGGGAACGGCGGCGCTGATTGGCGGGGAGGGGGCGCGCGCGGAGGGACCCCCCCATTGGGGGGCTTCGAGACCCCATTGATACCCCATTGATGGGCTTCGAGACCCCACTGAGGGGCTTCGAGACCCCATTGATACCCCATTGATGGGCTTCGAGACCCCACTGAGGGGCTTCGAGACCCCATTGATAC
>JAWWEU010000062.1:5880008-5892422 GCA_035583155.1 Acropternis orthonyx
ACACCCCACTGATACCCTTTGATACCCCACTGATGTCCTTTGATATCCCATTGATACCCTTTGATATCCCATTGATATCCTTTGACACCCCACTGATACCCTTTGATACCCCACTGATGTCCTTTGATATCCCATTGATACCCTTTGATATCCCATTGATATCCTTTGACACCCCACTGATACCCTTTGATACCCCACTGATGTCCTTTGATATCCCATTGATACCCTTTGATATCCCATTGATACCCTTTTACACCCCACTGATACCCTTTGATAGCCCCATTGATGTCCTTTGATATCCCGCTGATACCCTTTGATACCCCACTGATGCCCTTTGCTGCCCCACTGATACCCTTTGATAGCCCCATTGATGTCCTTTGATATCCCGCTGATACCCTCTGACACCCCACTGATACCCTTTGCTGCCCCACTGATACCCTTTGCTGCCCCACTGATGCCCTTTGATACCTCGCTGATACCCTTTGATTCCCATTCATGCCCGTTGATGCCCCACTGATGCCCCTGATTCCCTCTGATGCCTCTTCAACGCCCACTGCTCTTCACTGATGCCTGTGGATGCCCCATGATCCGATGCCCCATTGATGCCTCACGTCCTGGTACCCCACGGATTCTCCACGGCCAGCAGCATCCCCAGGGACCCCCTGCAGAGCTCTGTCACCCAGGAGACACAGGGTGACACCCCAGGTGACATCCCAGGGTGATGGAGCTCTCCCAGCCCCAGGAGTCCCACCCCAGCCCTAAATCCCAAGGCGTGGCTGCTCCGCCAGCGCCAAGCCACCGCCTCCTCCTGGGGCCAGACACGTCCCCGGCCGCCGGCAGCCCATTTCCTTTCATCCCAACAATTCCCAGCCCTTTAAAGAGCTCATTTCTCCGCAGCATTTCCCCCTGCAGACATTCCCAGCAGGCGCCTCCCCACCGAGCTGGTGCCCAATGCCCCGCGGACCCGTGGATGGATGGGCACAACTCCAGGCTCTGCTGCTGCAGCTGCTGCTCCCTTTCCTCAGTTCCTGCTTGGAGCTGGGATACATCCTTAAAAGCCACAAGCCCTGCCGGGAGACGAGCCCGATTTTATTTTTACACCCTCGCAGGGTTTTATTGCAAGAGCTCCCCTGAAACCCCCCCACCCTGGGGCTTTGCAGAACTATTCCAAGCTGTCTCCAAAGCCAAGGCCTCTCCCATATCCCAGGGGTTTGCTGCTGGAAGCTGGAATTGGCAGCAGAAAGGCTGAGTGATGAAGGATCTGGGGGGGAATGGGGTGTTTAGGAGCATCCACAGCCAAGGGTGGAGGGGAGATGAGGCACAGGGTGTCTGAGCACTGACCAGCTCCAAAATCCTCCCCATCCCCTGACCCACTGACAGCCTGAGTGGTCCCCACAGGGGCTGGAGTTCCCTCTGCTGGGGTTCCCATGGGGGCTGGAGCTGTGTTTTCCTCTCTGGCTTCCACCTGTGTCATCCCATGACTCCACCAGGCATCTCCATCAGGATTAGAAGCTGCTCCTGGCGACTCCCCATGACCCTCCAAACTGCGGCACAGGAGGAGGGGAGAGTCCTGCTGGAAAGTGATTTTCCGAGGAACTTGATTATAAAATCAGGCAGCTGCCTCCCGTTGCAAAACCCTTTTGATGCTGTCGGCAGCAAAGCTGGATCGGGAGGGGTTTCCCAAGATTCTGAATGGTTTTAGGGATCAGGATCCATCCAGCTGCGGGGGATTCAGCAGGAGGAAAGGCTGATGGGGGGCTGAGCGGGACAGTTTAGGGTACCCCACCAGCCACAACACCCCTGGGTGGTGGGGCAGGACGTGGCCATGGAGCTGATGGGACGGACCAGGCACTGCAGATCCTTGGGGGATGAGCCGGTGAGCTGGTGATGAGCTGGGACATCGGACCGGCGCTGCTTGTCCCATGGATCTGGCATCGGCAGCGTCCCGGGTGCTGCCCAGGGGACACCTGGAAACCACCTGGGCTGGAGCCCAAACGTGCCCCAGCGTGTGCACAGGGAGGAACACGGGCCTTCCTGAATTCCAATCATTTCCAGGGGCATGGAAAGGAGCAGGTGCTGCCAGGGAGGCTGAGGTGGAGCTGAGCTGAGCCCAGAGGGGCACTGGGAACCTTTAGCAGCCCCCTGTGCCCGTGGTGGGCTGGTCAGTGGGGGAATTGTGGGGGAAAAGGGCTGGAAGGGCCGTGGGAGCGGGACAGGGAGTGAAAGCTCAACCTGGAGGTGAAACGACCTCGAGGACTCCCTGACCCGCGTGGGACCGGCTCCGTCCCACTCAGCATTAAGCAGGGTGTGTGCCAACTCCCTGAGCAAGCAGGAGGGACCAAGCCCTTCTCCTGGAGCCACCAACGTCACCCAGCGCTGCCCCGGGGGAGCAGCAGTGCTCCCTGTCGGGGTGTGGGGCATCCCTCCTGCCCCGCTCCCACGGCAGCCGCCCTGCCTCACGTCAGCCGTGTCCCCGCCTGCCCCCGAGCACACGGGCCGTCCCCAACCCCACAGCACCTGTGAGGTGCATGGTTGCCCCATGGACACACATACAGCTGTCCCCATGCAGACATGAACTGTCCCCATGCACACACACAGCTGTCCCCACGCAGACAGATGTCCCCACGCAGACACGGGCTGTCCCCATGCAGACACAAACTGTCCCCATGCAGTCACAAACTGTCCCCACACAGACACAAGCTGTCCCCATGCACACACAGAGCTGTCCCCACGCAGACAGGAGCTGTCCCCATGCATCTCCCTGCCGTCCCCACGCACACATGCCACCGTCTCCATGCAAACGCCCACTGTCCCATGCACACCCGCTGCTGTCCCCACTCACACACCCGCCTCCACGTGCCCGCTGTGGGTTTAGGAGGTGGAGCTCTTCTCTGTGGCCATGTCCAAATCCTCCCTCAGCAAACACAGTTCCTGGACACCTCCCAGTCACTCGGGTTCACTGACCAGCTCCTCTCGTTCCCACACAGCCCGTCCCAGAGGTGCCACTGCTGCTTGCTGTCCCCAGACCCTCACTGAAGGGGCACCCATGTCCCTGGGGCTGTGCCACCAGATGCTGTGGTGGCCCCAAGTGGCCCCAGCTGGCCAGAGAGGTGGTTTTCCTGTGCTGGCCATGGCAATGTTGGATTTGGCACAGGGACATGGTGAGCACCCGTTTCACTGCATGGCATGAGGGGTGTCACTCTCCGCTGTCACTCTCTGCTGTCACTCTCTGATCTCTGCCCAGGGTTGTCATGTCACCGCTCAGGTCCCCCAGACTCGGCCCCATCCCCAGCTGCCAGCTGGAAAGGATGATGAGTGCTGCTGCCGGGATGCCCTCGCCCTGGAGAGGGGCCGCCCTGGAGAGGGGCCACCCGGGAGGCCCCGAGATGAAAGGGAGCGCAGGGTGTTATTACTGCAGGTGACACAGAGCTGGGGAATGGCACCTGTCACCTCCCCTGGCTGCTGCAAAATGCTGCCTGGGGAGTGTGGGGGGGACGTGGCACCACCAGGGTGCAGGGACAGGGACACAGCACCGACATGTGGCCTCGGAGCTGCCCCCTTGGAGCTCCCCTGGGGTGTCACCAGCTGGGGAGGTCCCCCTCCCCTGGCAGCATGAACAGTGACCTGTGTGTCCCCAGGCTCGGTGGCTCCCCTGTGGCACCACGTGCTGTTTTTCTTGGCATGGCTTGTGCCTTTAAAGCCGTGGCAAGGGATGACCCATCTCAGTGCCACTAATTTGAGCCTGGCAGAGAGCACAGCCCCTCCCTTCGCTTTGGGTTTTTGGGCCCCGGGTGACACCTGAGCGAGGCTGAGGGTGGTGACAGCTCCAGGACACCTTGTCCCATCGCTGTGCTGGCCTCTCCTCCTGGGAAAGTTGGGGAGCCAGCTGGGAGCTCCACTTTGGGGTCCTGCTGAGCCTGGAGCCAGTGACCTGGGAAGGGATTTCACGGCCTTTCCCAAGTCTCGTTGGTTCTTACTGGGGTTGTGGGGATGTTTGCTCTCCTCCTGCCACACACTGCACCCTGAGCTTCATGCCAGACCACACAGGGAAACAGGCACAGGGCAGCTCAGTTTTCCTGGCTGGGCCCTTTTCCCACAGCTGCAGAGGCAGCAGCTCTTCAATCCCCATGGATGGGGATTATGGGGAAGAGGTTTAAACACCCTGGCACATGTGTGTGCTGGGACAAGGTTGTCCTGCTCAGGATCCCTCTGTTCTTCCTTGCCTTTGGTGCCACCACCATGGCCCAAATATGCTTTGTGAGGGGAAGAGGGGATACTGGGCAGGGGGGAGCCCCATATACGGAAAAGGCATCAGCACCAGGACTGGGGCTGGGGCTGGGGAGACACGCCAGGGCTCACCCACCCCCCTGGCCTCGGCACTGCGTGTGCTTTGGCAGTTGCTCAGGGGTGACAGCCCATCCCTGGAGGGATCATTAGTCCTCCCTCATTAAGAAAAGTTACTCACCCTTTAAGACAGAAACAAGAATATCCTGGAAATGCCTCGGTTTGGGGAGCTCTCCCATTAAAGGTGTGACTGAGGGTGGCTGCACGTGACGCTCTCTGGCACGTGGGCTGGTGAGATTCCCGGGCACTGCCTGGGGCTGCTGTGCTCCTGCTGCTCCCTCGGTGCCCTGGGCTGTATCCAGCACCTCTTGTGCCCCCACCCCTTGAGCTGGCATGGCAAATCCGCCGCTTTCCTCCATCAAGGGCAGAGCCACGGCCTGGCATTGCCTGTTCCTGCCAAACCCTCCGGCTTTGGCACTGCTGTCCTGGGATGAGACACCCTGAGCCCCGTGTGGGGTGCAAGGGTGGCACTCACCAAACTGGCACCTCCATGGGCCCCACAGCATCGCCCACCCCATGGGCCCTATGGCATCGCCCACCCCATGGGCCCCACAGCATCACCCACCCTGTGGGCACCATGGTATCGTCTGCCCCATGGGCACCATGGCATTGCCCACCCCATGCACCCCATAGCATTGCCCACCCCATGGGTCCCACAGCATCGCCCACCCTATGGGCACCATGGTATCATCTGCCCCATGGCACCACTCACCCCATGGGCCCTATGGCATTGCCCACCCCATGGGCACCATGGCATCATCTACCCCATAGAATCACCTGACCCACAGGCCCCTGGCATTGTCTGACCCATGTCACTGCCTGCCCTATGGGCCCCACAGCATCAGGTGCCCCATGGGCCCCATGGCATCACCCACCCCACCTGCCCCATGGCATTGCCCACCCCATGGGCCCCATGGCACCACCTGCCCCATGCCATTGTTCACCCCATGGGCCCCCTGGCATTGTCTGACCCGTGTCATTGCCTGCCCTACGGGCCCTATGGCATCACCCACCCCATGAGCCCCGCAGCATCACCTGCCCCACGGCATTGCCTGCCCCACATCCCTGGCCACTTCATCCTGCCCCGGGATCCCTCGGCAAGCGGGGAAGGCCTGGGGCAGGGTGACCTGGCCAAATCGCAGCCCGGGGCCACGGGGGACTCCGGGGTTCAGGTATTTTGAGCAGGTGAGCAACGCCCGGCGCTGACGCTCTGAAGGATGGCGGGGCTGAGTCACGGCCGCCTGCTGGCTCGGGGCTTTAATTTGCAGCTGTGAAACACATCCCCATCGCAATTGCCCCAAGGCGAGAGGCTCCGGCTGCCCCGGGCTCTGGGAGGGGTCTTGGTGGGGAAGGGTAGAAGGTGGAAGCGCTGCCGGGGCTGGGAAGGTGGATCCTGGGGGATTTTTGGGTTTCTCTCACCCAGCACTGCCTCGAGCCTGTTCCCTCGCTGCCATCGTGGGATGCTGGTGGGAACTGGTTCCTCTCTGAGGGCTCAGCTCCAGCTCGTGGGGGAATTCAGAGAGAAAAAAAATCTCAGGGCTCAGATGTCCCTGAGCCCCTCCCCTGGGGATGGAGCCTTTAGAGCCCCCTAAAATCCCTGCTGCAGTGGCAGCACAAGGCAGGTGCTGTCCCTTCCTCCCCGGGGACAACACACCAGGCTCAGGGTGGGCAGAGCTGTGCTGGGCCATCCGGATCACACTCTGGGGCCATGGCAGGGTGATCCATCCCCCTGGAAAAGCACCTTCACCCTGTGAGACCACCAGCCCTTCCCCTCCCAACACACCCTGGCACCGGTGTGGCTGTGGGAGGGATGTGGGAGCCCAGGCTCTGTTGAGCCTCAACCTTTGCCAAAACTGGGAATGACTTAGAGAGCCCCCCGGGATGAGGTTCCAGTTGTCCCCAAGCCACAGCAGGAAGGTGAGGAGTAATCACCTTTGAAGGTGTGAATGAAGGCTCACACCCACCTTGTCCCTCGTGGCAGAGGTAGGAGCCCGAACAGCTGCAAAATACCCCCACTAAAAATTAACATTAATTTATTAGAATATTTATGATAAAAACCAAGAATCTCTTTACATGTTGGTTTGGTTTTTTGTTGGTTTTTTTCCTTTTCGTTTTTATACAAGAGAATCTCCATTGCTTTTTTTTTCTTATTTTTCCTTTTTTTTTTTTCCCCCCCTCCTGGAGACAGAGCAGGGCAGCAGGCAGGCGCAGGCAGCGACGTGGGTGCTCACCCCGGCAGAAGCCGGACCCCCGGGGGTCCCAGCGGGATGTGGAGTGGGGTGGGCACATGGGAGAGGTGCCCACCAAGGCAGCGGGGCAGAGGCGACGCGTGGCAAGGCACGGCACGGGGATGTGGGGAGTGAAAACAGCCGGGGCCCCCCGGGGATGGAGGGGGGATGAGCACCCCGTGGCATCCACGGCAGAGGGTGGCACGTGGGGGGACGAGGCGATGTGCTCTGACAGAATGCAGGACACCCCCGAGCCCGGGGAGGGCTGTGAATCACCGAAACGCTCAGTGACCCCTCCAGCCAAGCCTTGGGGAAAGGCGGGTCCTTCCAAAGCCGGGACCACTGGCACCCCCTGATGTCCCCCTCCTGCCGAACGCCCGACCCCAACGTGTCCCCACGCTGTTTCTCAGCTCACCTCCAGCTCCTCTCGGTTGCAGGAGAGATAAATAATCCCACCCCAAGCAGGAGATGCTCCCCTGGCACACCCCAGACCCCGTCTTTGGTTAAGGAGCAGCCACTGCCGCGCTGGCACAAGGCGAGGGGCCAAGGCTGGTGGAGGGTCCCCACGGGGACAGGTGACAGTGGTTCCAGGAGGGATGGAGAGGCTGCTCAAAGAAAGGGGATCCTGGCTCCCCCCTTGCATGGCTCTAGGATATTTATTTGACAAGACCTGGCATGAAATGTGAGGCCAGGGGGTTGAGGATCCCAGGCAGAGCCGGCCCCGTGGGGAAGTGGCCAAGGCAGGGAGCAGAGGCACCAACCCGAGGTCCCTGGGAGGGTCCCGGGGGGAGTGTGTGTGTGTGCCAGCCCCGGTGCAGAGCCCGGCTCCCGTTGTCCCATCTCTCTGCTCTGGAGCAAGGCGAGGGGGCAGGTAAAGCACAACTGGGGAGAGGGGAAACTGTGCCACGAGGGAGCCTCTGTGGACACCCCAGGTCAGAGCCCCCCTGTGCCGGCCGCAGCCCCTGCAAGGAGCCACTCGCAGGTCCTGAGTGGGTGGGCACCTCTGGGAGAGCCCCGCGGGGGCTGAGGCACCTGCAGATCCCAGAAAATCGTCCGTCACCCCCAGGCCACGGCACCCGAGGAGCCCGGGGCATCCCGGGGCTCCTTCCCTGCTCATCGGGGCCAGCCCAGGGCTCGCTGGGCAGAGCTGTCCTGGCAATCCCAGTCCATCCAGGACAGTCTCCCCTTCCCAAACCTGGTGTGTAGTGACAGGAAACCAAAAAGGAGAGCAAAGAACGAACGAAGGAAGAGAAGAGAGAAACGATAACAAGGCTTCGTGCCAGCAGCTACTGCCCCTTGGGGATGAAGGGCTCGCCCTCCTCCGGCTCCGGCCGCGGCCCCGGGTCGCTCAGGCACCGCAGCATCCGCTGGTTGCTGGGGCTGTCGCCGGTCCCCGGGGTGAAGACATCGTCAGTCCCCGGGGAGGAAGGCTCCTTCACCCGCATCACCAGCCCCTCCTCGTCCTCCTCGGGCGAGGGCGGGAGGCCGCTGCAGCCCTTGGGCTCCTCGTTCATCAGGTCCACGGACTCGGGGGACTGCGGCGAGGCGGGGTCGATGGTGATGATGGGCAGGTTCTCCGAGTCAGCCTTGGGTTCGTAGGCGAGCGGGTCTGGGGTGCGGGTGGCAGAGAGGGGTGAGGAAGGGAAGGGGGCTCTCAGGGACAGCCAGGTGATGCACCCCAGATGTTTGGGGCTCCCAGACTGACTTCCTCTGGTCCGATCTCCAATTCTGCTGTGTAATTCCTTTCCCCGAGTCCCACACCCCACGTGGAGCCGCAGCCAGCCCGGCTCGGATCGGAGGGGCGAGGCTGCCCTCTGCTGATGGACCGCAGTCCCTGCACCCCTGTCACACCCCGTCACACTGTCACTGTGTCCCCAGAGCAGGAAGGGACGCACAGGACAGGAGGAGCCGAGGACGGCAAAGCAAGTGCGAGACGGAGGAGCTGGGAGCCCAGACCAACAGGTCTTGGGGCTGAGCACTCCTGGTCCCCTCCCCTGCGGATGGCAGGGAAAGGCATGGCCAGACACATGGCTGGAGCGAGCTGAGCTCTGGGGAGATAGGCCAACCCGACTTCCCAGTGGGAATTGTGCTGAGAAGCAAACTGGGTGCTTCTGCTCAGAACAGCAAACCCCTGGGGCTTGTCTGGATGGGTGTGGGATGGGGATGGTCGAGGCTGGAGAGCCACAGGGAGCTGAGGAGGTGCAGGACAGCACAACCTCCCAGTGATCTGGGTGCCAGCAGCAGTGACACTCCTCCCACAGCTCCATCCCACCTACCTGAGCCTATGCGAGCCCGGGACATGGTGGGTGAATCCAGCCTGTGAGCCGGCACCGTCAGGTAGTTGTTCATCTGGAATTGGAGCACAGGGATTGTCTCATGGGACTGGCCAAGGTTCGTGGGGAAGGGGAGGCAGGGAACTGACCCCAGGCCACAGGGATGAGCAAGGAGCCGCAACAGGATGCAGAGGGCACGTGCAGGCATCCTCTCAGCCTGAGGCAATCAGAGACCCCCAAGGTTTGGGGTCATCCGAACATCAGCTCCCTCCCTGTGCTGGACACTCAAGTCCTTCCCAGGCTGGGAAGCATCCCTGTTCCCACCATCCTCCCCAGCCTGTGGCAGCATCCCAGCTCCAGCATCCCCCTGACACCTTCTGTTCCAGCTGCCGGGCCTTCTGCCTCCGCAGGAGCATCTGGTTCCAGGCCTCCTCGTAGGGGTCGGCCACGAGCGTGTGCCGGTTGTAGGATCGCAACTGGGAAGAGATCCCAAGGAAAGGAGATGTTAAAATCCCACATGGAAAGGGAAGGAAGGTCACAGCCCTGTTTTCCCTGGAGATGGATGAAACAGCCACCAGTGGGCAGAGTGGCTCCAGGAAAGCTGATTGCTCGTCCCTTGTGTGCCACCATGGGATGCCTGATCCTGACCCACCTTGGCCCAGCAAGGGCTTAAAGGCTAAGCCCACCCTTTGACCAAGCCAACCTTCCCCTCAGACTATGCCAGCACCATCCCAGGAGAAAAAGTCTCCTGGGGAGGGAGAGCCAGGCCAGGAAAACAAGGGGCAGCGGGGCAGGGACACCATGGGTGAAGGGCCCAGCTGAGGGCTTCTGGTGGGCAGTGGCCCTGGCCACCCCCAGTGAGGCAAAGGGGACACACACAGTGCCAAGGGACAGCTCACCCTCTGCCTGGTTTTCTGCAGGTTGGTGCGGAGGATTTTCCGGATCTCCTCCTCCTTGTCCTTGGACAGGGCCGGGAGGATGCGCTCCACGGGGAGGGTCTTGGGGTTGATATTCCTGCGTGGACAGCCAGGATTCAGAGTGACACCACGCAGGACCCAAGGGCTGCTTGCCCTGTGGCCACTAGCAGGGAGCACTCAGGGTCCCAGGGAAGGTGTGAGGCAGCCAGGGCTGGGAACTCACTGGATGGAGACAGTGGAGACAGCGGAAGGGATCTTGCCTATGCCCCCGCTCTCCACCAGCTCGATGGCCTGCTTCATCTCCATCTTGTGGTAGAAAGCGATGAGCTGGGGCTCCTTGGAGCGCTCCCCTGCAATCAGGCACTTCTTCACATACTTCTTGTTGAAGCGGTTCAGCCTTCCCGAGGACGTGGGGAAAGGAGGAGCAGTGATGTATCAGACCTCTCTCTGCCCCGGCACCCACTCCCTGATCCCCATCCCTGGCCCAGGATAGCAGTGGTGGGTTCAGTTCCCAACAGAACAGCTCAGGCCAAGCTTCCCTGAATCCCTCCTGAGCCAGACAGACTCCAAAGCACCCAGCAGCAGCTCCCACCCTGCTGTGGTGAAGGGGTGCAGTCCTACAGACCCGCTTGCATCCAAACCAGGGCCGTAATTCACCACAGGGAGAGTGTGTGTGTGGATATTACAGCCTGGGCAAAAACTCTTCACGGGGCTGAGAAACCTTCTGGGTGGTGATTCAAACCCTTCCCCAGCCACCAAACCTCCACACTCACTTGTCCTTCCAGTGGTGATGCCCGTAGTGACCACAGATATCCTCGATCCCCGTCAGAAGGTGATCCAAGAACTGGAAGAGATGGTCCAAGGCGTCAGCAGCTCGGAGGGCTGTGGCCCACCCTCTCCCCACCCCAACACCCACGCTGACACAGGGGTGAGGGCACTCAGAGGGTGCAAAATCAGGACTGTGGGTCCAGGATGGGCCTCAGGAGGGCAGGACAGACCTACACAGCCAGGCTGTGGCTCTACCAGGCACAGGGGAGGTCTGGGTCGGAGCGGGCACTGGACGACACAGACGGGGGAGAGCCCTCGCTCTGCCCCCCTTACCTTGGGCACTGATTTAGGGGCAGGTCCTGCTCTGTGCACCCGCCTGGTTACAGAGGTGGAGGTGGCAGAAGCAGAGAGAGAGCAGAGGGCTAAGGCGGCGACGAGAAGCGCGCGGGGAGGGCCGGCCGGAGCAGCGCGTTACCTGCGTGTGGATCTCTTCGTTGATGGAGCGTTTGGTCTCTTGCTTCTTCTTCACGGCCAGCAGATCCACCAAGGGCCGGATGGTCATGCCCTAGGGAAGGGGCAGAGGGGGTTAGGTCTCTCCCCGAGGCACAGAGGTGGGAGCAGGATGGGTTCAGAACAGCCAAACCACTGCTGGAGTCACCAGTGGGACTCCACTGACAGAGCTTTGGGGAAGGGGGACAGCGACGGGGCCAGGGGCAGAGGGTGGGATGTGCTCCTCACTCTCCACACACACATGTGGCTGCTGGACAACCCCTGTTCCCTCTGAAACCACAACCCGAGAGCCACCAACCTGCACGAAAACTGTGAAGAAGATGACGGTGATGATGGCTGTGAGGAACATGTCCCTCATGCCAAAATGCTTGTAGTCCAGGAGGTACCCGAGGGAGAAGGCGATGGCTCCCCGCAGGCCCCCGTAGGCGATGATGAACTGGTCCTTTGGCGTCAGCTTCACAATTCGGAACTTGTTGATGAACCAGGTGAGGACCAGGACACCTGCAGGGGCAGGGCAGGGTCTTGTGTGAGCAGATGGTGAAGGAACCCCTCCAGTCTCAAAAAGACTCCCTGGCAGCCCAGCCTGCGGGGCAGTGTCACCGCCCCAGGGCTGTGGTGTAGGTGGGTGCTGTCCTGCTGCTTATCCCAACATCCCTCACCAGTTTCAACCCCACGTCTTGCACAAACATGGCTTTAATCCCCCCTCCCCTCAATGCCCACCACATGCAAGGGTGATGTCCATGATAGGGCAATGCCACCCAGTCAGCTCCAGTCTCCCCAGCAAGGCAAACTTGGGCTTCATGGTCCTGAGAGCTGCCCCTCACCCAGGACCCAGGCCAGGCTGGAGAGAGCTCTGAGCAACCTGGTCTAGTGGGAGGTGTTCTGGCCCGTGGCAGTCAGAATGAGACAGTCTTTAAGGTCCCTTCCAACCCAAACCATTCCATGACTCTATCCTCAAGGACTCTGACACCTCACCTAACACTCTCGCGATGAGGCAGAAGAGCAGTGTGCTGATGACAAAGGTCCAGTTCCAGTAGTGGTGACCAGCCACGGTGGAGACACCCAGAAAGATGAAGATGAGGGTCTCACTCACACTGCTCCACATCTTGAGGAAATACTTGATGGTGGTGTGGGACTTGTGGGAGATGTTGGCTTCCACATAGGGCCGCATGACCACGCCAGAGGCGATGAGCCTGGGGGCAAGGTCGGGGCACTCAGCAGCTGTGGGGACATGTGAACAGCCCCAACCCCTGTCCCTGCAGCAGCATTTTGGGGGACAGCCCCAACCCCTGGCCCCGCAGCAGCATTTTGGGGGACAGCCCCAACCCCTGGCCCCGCAGCAGCATTTTGGGGGACAGCCCCAACCCCTGGCCC
>JAWWEU010000062.1:5892522-5915652 GCA_035583155.1 Acropternis orthonyx
CGCAGCAGCACTTTGTGCTTACACCAAACCACAGAAAGGGACAAAGCTTGCAAGACACCAGCAATTATTCAAGCCCTCCAGAGAAGACAAAACAAGGTTTCTCCTTCCCCCTGGCAGGGCAGGAGTGAGCACTGGAGCCAGGCAGCACAAAGAGTGCCCTGCCTGCTACTGTGTGCCCAGGGGAATGGGAAACAGGATCTGTGGGACAACTCAAGAGTCACTTCCCTCATCTGCCTCCCTGCAGGTCCCAGCCCAAGCACACCTCTGGCCCTCACTGGCCATGAACTGGCCATGCTGGTTACACCACAACAAATGATCCAAACAGTCCTGGGGACAGGAGGGCATCTCATCCCCCCCCACTCCCAACTCACGCCATGATGCCAGAGAGGTGGAAGAGCTCAGCAGAGAGATAGGCCATGTAGCTGTAGAGGAAGACGAAGAGGGGCTCGATGACTCGGATGTGGGAGGTGAAGCGGGACGTGAAGGCAGCGATGACCCCGTAAATGACGCCCACCAAGACGCCACCCAGCGACACCACGAAGAAGCTGAGGAAGCCGAGGATGATGTCGAGGACGGTCACCTGCTCGAAGCTGGCAAACTCCTCAAAGAGGTGGTAGAGGACCTGGGAGGGAGAAAGGAGAGAGGGGTTCAAACTGTTCCGCAGGTAAGGGACAGCCTCACCGCAGAGGGGAACTGGGCAGGGACCTTCCCTGGGAGCCAGGTGGGTCCCCAGCGTGGCACTCCTGAGCTGAGGTGTGTCAGTGCTTGGTGACCCTGAGCTGGGTCCTGTGCTTGACCAAGCCTCACGCCAAAACCAGGTGGTGCTGCTTTGCTGTGCGAGATACAGATCCACAGGGACCAGCTCCCCATTGTCTGTGGCTCAGAGGGACACGGTACCATCAAAGATGTGTCTGGGACAGCTCTGCTCTCCAGCTGTCCCAGGAGGGGCGTTGGTCACAGTCTGAACCAGCCAGAGACTGTTCCTGTTTCCCAGTGAGCAGGTCAGGACAGATCTAGGCTGGCAGACCCTGGACAGATCCACAGAGAGAAAAGCTACCATCTTTTCTGCTCAGCCCAGAGAGCAGCCCCAAACCCTTGAGGCAGCTTTTGTAGCTGAGGGAAACCTCACAGAAGAAGCCCACCCTGGGTTGTGTCACCTCCTCCCACCCCCAGACACCAGAGAGATGTTAAAGCAGCATGTCAGGATGGGAAATGGGATTTAGGGCATCCTGCAGGAATGGCAGCACTTGCCAGCAGGGCGAGGGTGAGGTGCCAGCTCCTGCCTGCCAAGGGACATGGGCAGGGACAGATGTGGCAGAAGGCAGGGATGGGAGCATTTCCCAGGGATGGGAGGAGGGACACAGACCCTGCAGGCAGCCCCTCTGGTCAAAAATGGGGGAGAAGGGCTTGGGAAGAGCCCTTTGATGGGTCAGCGTGTTCCTCATGACCAGGAACCTTGTCAGCAGCACACTGAGCAGCCAGCTCCGAAACGGACAGCTAGGTTATGGGAGAGCAGCCAGGAAAAAGCAGTGGGTTAGAAGTGAATTTAGAGGTCAGCTCTGCAGAGAGGAGGAGGCCACACTGATGGCTGAGCCAGCACCTGGACACTGATGTCCTCTGGAAATGGAGCAGGCCTGGCCCCACCTCCCAAAGTTGCTGCTCAGAATGGGGCTGAGTGGTGATCCAGGGGGATGCCAACCTGGCTGCAGCCCCTCCAGTTCCCTCCTTGCCACAGCTGGTGATGTCCTGCTCTCCCACCTCCTCAGGGCTACAGCTTGAGGACATGAGAGGAGACAGAGGGAGCAGCAGCTCCACAGCTGCGCTGCCTGACCCAGCACCAGCCCCTCTTGCTCGCCCTGGCAGGACAGGCACAGCAGCAATTCCACCCGGGAGAGCTGATTCCCAGCAGACCAAGACACCAGGCACAGTCTTGCTCTTCCCCAAGAGGCAGCAGCTGGCCGGACATGTGCCCTCAGTCTCCCCAAACCACCAAGTACAACACTTCACCTTAACCCACCCCTGCAAGTGTTTTAAGCCTCTCTATTTAGCTTTGAGTTCGGAGCAAGCGGAGCTGCCGCAGCTGAGCTGGCAGGAGGCGGCCGGCACCTTGGAACGGCCCCCACAGCTGCCAGACCCGGTGCCACCACCACGAGATGCTCCACCAAACCCAACCAAATGCCACCCCCGCCGTGCACTTACGACCGTGACAGCATCATTGAGCAGGGACTCCCCAAAGACCAGGATGTGGAGCAGCTCGTTGATGTGGATCTCCTCAAAGACAGCCAGGACGGCCACCGGGTCCACAGCCGAGATGATGCTGCCAAAAAGCAGGTTGGCCAGGAGGCCGATGTGGTTGAGGCCAGGGCCACCGAGCTGGCACACGGCATACATCAGGCCACCCAAGAAGAAGGCGTTCCAGAGCGTCCCCACCACGGCGAAGATGAGGATGGTGCCCAGGTTCTCGGTGAATTGGCGCAAGGGGAGGAAGTAGCCAGCATCCAGGATGATGGGCGGGAGGAGGAAGAGGAAGAAGATGTCCGACTTGAGGATGGGGGGCTTCTCGCCCACCCCTTTGATGAGCCCCCCAACCAAAAGGCCCACCACGATGAGCAGGCAGCTCTCGGGAACGATGCTGGACACTGAAGGGATCACGTGGAAACCTGGAGAAGGGGGAGGAGAGAGGAAGACACATGTTGGCTACACCAGTGGAAGATGCTGTCTGCAGGAGGACACCCCTGCTGGGGTCAGGGAGCAGTTCCCAGCCCTCCCTGCCCTCCTCAGCATCCATTGACTTTGTGTGCCTCAGTTTCCCCTCCTGCCCCAAGAGGGAAACCCTGACACTCTGCCCAGCGGAAACTGCAGCTCCACCAGACCCTGACAGTGCTGATCCCAGGCCAGAAGGTAACAGCAAATCCCATCAACAGCCACTCTTGGCCCGCCCCAGGGTCTCTCTGCAGACCCCCGGGCCCCCACGACAGCTGCCTGTGGCACAGACAGTTCTCCCCACACAAGCTGTCGCTGGCTCCAGCTCTTCCCATGGCAGCTAATCCCAAGCACACGCAGGCACTGGCATTTCCCTCCCATCAGACACGTTTCCCTGCCCACACAGTGCCGTTATCCCGGGTGTGCCAGGCACTGGCAGCAGCGCAGTGCCCATCCCTGGGCATCCCTGATGCAGGGGACAAGGGAAGGGGAGCTGGTGCTTGGTGGGTCCATATGAGCTTCAGGAACGAGCTGGGAGGTTTTATGTGGCCCACTGCAGCAGGAACAGGATGTATCCTTGGGATGCAAGGTAATAGGGAACATCTTTTCCCCTTTTGCAATCACAGCACGGCCCCAAATGCCTGCCATGACCTGCTGGGATGATATTTCCCCACCGAACACCCCCCAGCCAGGCATCTGCCAACACACCAATACCCACAGAAGGATTTTGGGTTCCCTGGATCTTCTCCCAGGCTTTATAATTATTATTTTGAAGCGAGGCATATTTGTTCCCTGGCAAGGGAAGCAGCTTAAAATAAGGAACCCTGCCTTGGCATCCCGTGTTCCTCCGTTCCTTCCGGCCGGGCGGCTGTGCCATCTGCACGTCGTTTCACAACAGATTAAATCCCATTCCATAACGAGTCACGATCCTGCTGATGATCCAGAGCCCCCCTCCCCGGGCCCCCTCCCTGAGCCTGCAGGGACCACATCTGTGCCACGGTGCCTGCTCATATCCCTCCTCCACCTGCGCAGCCGAGCGGGGAAGGCGCCGCAGGAATCCAGCTCCGATGGGAAAAGGTGCCACTTCCACAATCCCTCCCTAAGGACAGGCAGTGAATCGGCTCCCAGCCACAGCCACAGCCACACAGGGGTCCCGATGGGGCAGGACCAGACCCCAAATTGCTCCCTGAGCTGCAGGCACAGGGTGGGCGAGCCCAGAGGACTCATCACACTCAAAGCTCCACGCAGGTCCGGCCACACCGTTCCAGCTGCTCCAATGGGTCCCTGGTGCCGGAGCGATGTGGGAAGGAATCTGGTTTCTACCTTGGCTTTGCCACAGCAGCACCAGCAAACGCTGGGTGGCTTCGGATTCAGGCACGAGGGGAGGCCACGAGGAGACGGAACATCCAAACCCTCTCCCAGCGCCCTCCCAAAATCCAGCCACCTGCATTCAGAGACTTCCCAGCCTGGATGCGGTTCCCGATTTTCCCCCATGGGGTTTCTCCTCTGTCTCGGATCCCCTGGAGCCCAGACAAGGGCTGAGCACCCCAAGGCAGCCCTGGCAGGGAGCTCCCCGTGGGAGGGGAGGCAATGATCCCTTTTCCATGCACAGCTCATGCAAACACTGGGAACAGCCGACCCTTCCAGCACACCGGGCAATTGCTGGCTGGAATAAGGCTTCAAGCCACACAAGCAGCGAGAAGCCCACAGCAAATCCGTTTTTGCTTGCTATGTTCAATCATGAATAAAACACAAACACTGACAATTAAGCATCTCTCAGTCCTTCCCCACAGGCCCCGGGATTCCATTAAACTGGAACATTCGTGTGCTGATGGGAATTCAATGGTTTAGAGCCTTTTTGTAGGGCCCTAAAAATACACTCACACGGGCTGCATTTTAATTATGCCTTTGATTTCGCTGAATCTCAGCCATTTTTTGCTCCCTGCTTTCTCTGCTTTGTATTTTTAGAGCACTCCCGAGCTCATATGGACCAATCTGTTGGTGGGATCCTGCTGGGAGACTGCTCTGAGTGTTCCAGCATCCCGCTTTGGAGTAGGAGTGACTAATGGGAAGAAATCCCCTGGCTGTGGGGATGATGCCAGGCAGGGGTGAACTGGTTTGATCCCAGCTCTGTGTCTGAATTTCCCTCCTGGAGGATGAAGAAGGCTGTGGCAGGATGAGGAAGGCTGCAGCAGGATGCTGGGTGATGAGGATGCCCAGCCATGGGCACATCCAGGGGCAGCAGGAAGGGGAATAAGCTTTTGGCAATAACTTTATTAATAATAACAAGGCTTAATACCCCCCAGGCTCCTGTTTCTGGCTGATTTGGTAAAAGGTTATTTGCTGCTCACCTGCCTGGGCACCTACTGGTTCCTGTTCCCAAAAGTGGAGCCCCTGCTGCAAACTGGGATTTCTGCTGCAGCGGGAGCTGCAAATCCTCCACCACGAGGAGGAGTTGGGAGGCAGGAGGGCACAGCCAGACCCTCAGTGCTCCTTCAGGTTCCTCTGTAAGCAGCAAGTGGTTCTTGCCACAGAAGGGCAGGAGCTGGCACCTGAGAGGATTGAACAGGGATGCACAGGCAAGCACATGGAGCAGCTTTGCCCATGAAGAAGCACCCCCTGTATTTCAGCTGGTTTTCTATTGTGTTTCAACCGGTTTTCCTGAAATTCCCTGAAATTTCCTGAATTCCCAGGGGAGAATTCCCCTTGAGACCCCATTTCCCTAAGAGCAACCCCCAGCCCCCAAATCCCCAGCTCGGGGTATGCACAGGCACCCAAGTTTCTTCCTCTGGAAAACAAATTCCATGGGAGCAGCTCCCCTACGGAGAGCATCAAACACGACCGAAACTATTAAAAGCCAGACCAGTTGAGTCAACACCAACCCCAAGAGCTTGAGCAAACAAGGAAAAGGAAATCCATGAGTTAATAGTTCCTATAAAGACAGTTCCTTGCTCACATCACCCACCCCGGCTCCCACATGCCCAGCAAGGGAACACAGGGATCACTCTGCCGGTGGTCAGCAATTCCTTGGGTTAGGGCAGAAAGGAGATGGGACTGGAATTCCAGTTTTAACCACAGCCTAAACCCTTGAAGGACTGGAGGAAATTGCCTTCAAATTAAAGAGATTTGGGGGGCAAGGAAAGCTGTCACAAAGCAATGCTGGTGCTGACAAGTTTGTTCTGCAGCTTCTGAGCGTTTCTTGTCTTTATCTCAGGCTCAGCAGATTCACACAGGGCCGTTCCTGCCCAAGGAATTGAGGGCAACACCAGGAATTTTCCCCCCACTAACTTCTCCAGCGCGAGGGCTCCCGTTTTGGTTGCTAAAGGTTCATCCACACCCCTCCGAGGGGGAGCTGGGCTGCTTTTCCCAAGGCTCTGGCTGCTGGCGGATGCGGTGCCACGTAAATATTTACTCCTGACTGATCAGCCTGGGAGAGACTCTGCCCCACGTGTGGATTTTTCCTTCCTGGGCTGTATCTGGGTTACTGCAGCCCTGGCAGGGGCCGGACGCAGTGCCTGGGGTTATATAAGCTCCATCCAGCAGTGTCTGCTCCTTCGCTGCCTAATGACCCCAAACCCACCCTATCTGACCTGCTCCAAACCCTCAGCCTGGGTAGGAGAGCCCAGAGGGATGTGGAGGGAAGGGATAGGGAGGGAAGGGTGATGGCACCCAACCCAGAGCATTCCCACCCTGGGGATGTCAAAACCAGCTGGGTCCCACACGCTTCTGGCTCTGCAGCTGAAGCTGAGGTGATCCCCATGCCCTGAGCTGCTCACAGACATTTGGGAACCCTCTCCCAAGGCCAGAAGGGAATGACTTGCAGCTTCCCATCACCCCAGCCACTGCAAAACAGCTCCATATGGCACAGGATCCAAGGTCAGGCTTAGTCAGAGCTCTGGCAGCGCTCCCTCCCCTGATTTTAAAGACCTCCCTCAAAGCAGTGTGGAAAGAACATTAGAAGAACATTTTAATCAAACACTTTTGGTGGAGAAAAGGATGTAAAGGCTTCACACACTTCCCTGAGCCAGGCCAGGTCAGGGATCCACTCCAGCTCCCACTGCAGGGACATTCCTGTAAGAGGCTCTGCAGTTCCCATGGCCCTGAAAAACGCTGGTGTTCAGAGGCAATAAATAAAACATAATATATGTATGTCTGCCTGCCCCAGGAAACACTGTGCCATCCCTGGGGACAAAGGGGTTGTCCCCATGAGCCAGTCCCTGCAGCTGGGACTGGCATCAGCCATCACGTCCTCCTGCAGGTTGAATTTGGGTGGGATTAAATCCCCTCTTTTCACAGGAGGAGAAAAAATATGAAGGAGGAGGGAAGAAAATCCACTTGGTTGGTGTTTAGAGTTGGAGCCAGGTAAAGAGGGGGAGGAAGGAGGGAAGGAAGCACATGGAGGGGCTGGAAGGGCTTGGCATGCTCATGGTTAAGCCGGATGCTCCTGTGGCTTCACCCCGGCTTCCCAAGCACCCACGCATGGGGAGCGTGTTTTGGGAAAGCCAGGATGCTTCCAGGATGATGCCTGTTAGCTAAGAAGATGCACAAAACCAAGAACAGTTACGGAAACATCCCATCCTCCCCAGTTTCCCAAGTCTACCGGAGCAGCTGCAGGCTCCAGCAGGCAGGCGGAATGGCACAATTATTAACCAGAGTTAGGCAGCTCTCCCACCCCCCTGGATGATTTTCCTCTGGAAGGGGGTAGATGAGGGGTTACTCCGGGTGAGGGGGTGGTGAGGACCCCCTGGGTGACGCTCACTGGGCACCCACGGGTGTTTGTTTGGGCTGCAGGGTGGGAGCGAGTGGCTGCAGAGCTGGAAAAGCCCTGGGAAGAAGGCACAGGGTCTGGGAAGGAGGCGGTGAGGGGGAGCAGGCATGCTCAGAAGGGCTGCCCTTCTGAAGGACACTGCAGAGAGCAGGGCTGGAGGAGACACACGTGTCTGAGCAGCACCAGGGCCACTCCAAAGGCCACTTTAACCCTTCAGGACACCAGGCTGGGTGGGCCCTACAGAGAGGCAGCAGCAATCCCAGTGGGGAGGGATGCAGGCAGGTTGGACACATTCCCATACTCCTGTGTCACGTGGGGACCACGGAGAGCCCCCACACGTGGATACTTGGATGGCTGAACCCCAAAATCACTAATGTCTCACCAGGCACAAAGCCATTACTCAGCACCACCCCCTTCTTTCTCCAGGCAGAAGCATCAGGGCAGGAAGGAGGGTTGGGAATGGGCTCCAGGGTCTGCAGAGCTCCAAGTTCTCTGGGACCTGGCTTTTCCACTCTGTGTTTTGAGGTGGTGGAGGGTCAAGATTGTGGCAACAAGCACCCAGCAGGGCTAAAGCCCTGTGAGGAGGATGATGAAGGAATGGAGCATTTTGCAACCGACTCCCAGAGTTTGGCTGCGGCTTCTTCCCATTTGTCCTCTGTCCCCACAAAAAAATCACACTGGATGTCTCTACCCCCCTTGCCTGACCACCAGATGCCCAAAGGTCAGCCAGGCTTTGCTGGTGGCTGGTGGCCTCCAGCAGAGCCCTCAGAGCTGCTGGGAGCATTCCAGCCCCGCTGTGCTTCTCCCTTGGAAAACAGAGCTGGATCCAGCGCCTCCCTGCAAAGACAGGGAGCGAGGAGCCTGGGAAGGGCACAGAGAGAGAGAGCAGTGTGATCCCAGCACACCAGCCCCAGATGTAACAGGGAAGCCTCGAGGGAAGGGGAGGAAAATTGAACTTGCTCGAAAGGAATTAAATAGCTGGTGATTTACACCTATAAATAGAGCGAGGCCGCGGCTCGTGTCACCCTGCAAGGGGAGGTGGTAAAACCACGACACTTAAATTACACCCACTGCATCTCACGAGCTCCAGCAGCACCACACGCCCTGAGCTTCCAGCCCTACGGAGCTCCAACGTGGATCTCTCCCGGAGCTGTCCCACTGGGATGGCACATGCGGGGCCGTGACGCAGTTTTGGCTTTGCCAAACCCTTTCCTGCCTCACCGGGGCAGGGAGCGGGCAGGGTTTTAATGCAGGTCCCCGTCACCCCTGTGCTCTCCTGAAGCTCTTTTTGGGCTGGTTTCAGCAATTTGGGTTGGTTGGGACAATCTGTAAGCGAAGCACCCAGTGGCTTCAACGTTCAGAACGGAAAAGCGTTGATTTTCCACCCCAAAATGACATTTCCTGGGGAGAAGTTGGCTTCTTGCTTTTTGTTTAAAGATACAGGTACAGAAAGTGCTTCTAAGCAAAACAATTTCCTCCAGAACAAACCAAATGTTTCATTCAAGCCTCATTATTTTCTTGTCGCTAATTACAAAGAAAAGCCAAGAACCAGGAAGGTAATTAATTTATGCTGCTTTTTGTGACTCACGGAGTTAATGCAGATACCACACAGGGGCCACAGAGTCACCCCCCCCAACCCTCTCTGTGGGCTCAGCCTGCAAACCAAGCACAGGGAGAGAAGGGGAAAGCAAAACATCTGGTCTAATTTCAGGGGTCACTCCTGCACCCCAGCCAAGGATGGGCAGGGGCTGTAACCAGGACTCAGGTCAAAATCCACGAGCATCCAGCACTGCCCCGCAACCTCCAGACCTTTTCAGATGTGAGGATAGACTGCATCCCCAGGGGAAGTAGCTGGGGAGGGGGACGAAGTCCCTGCAGGGTCTGCCCACCCAAGGTGCCCAGCACAGCCTGGCTGTGATCCCACCCACCTCCCGGAGCTCAGTTCTGAGCTGCACTGCACGCAGCACCCCCAAAAGTCATGTTGTCACAGTCAATAACCATTAAGACCCGTTGCTAGCGACCAAGGGACTGTTTTATTTTCCCTCGGTGTGACATTACCACCCCCTTCCCTACAGATCTTGCTCAAACAGCTGGGCCCCGCCTCGAAGCCACTGAACTGCCTCTTGTTTTCCCTCTCTTTCCCCCATAATGCAAACAACCCTGGGGCAAATGGGGTTCTGCTGCGATAGGAGCCCGAGAGCTGCCTGGTACAGCCTGCAGCTCCCTTAATCCTGTATATCCAGCCCCAATGCCTACTCGTGGGAAAGGGTGACCTGGCTGGACCCTGCCTGCTTTGCACAAGATAAGGACAGCGTTGATAGCATCGGGCCAGCCCCTGAATGACTCAAAAGCCACAGAACAAAAAGCAGACACCGACAGGTACCAGCCCTGCTGCAGCTCAGCCAGGCAGCCACAACCCAGAACTTGTACCAGCCCAGCTCTCTCTCGTGATGCTTGTGAGGACTCGTGACAAAGGGTGGATATTAGGAAAAGGCTCTTCCCCCAGAGGGTGGTGGGCACTGAGCAGGCTCCCCAGGGCAGTGGGCACGGCCCCAAGGCTGCCAGAGCTGCAGGAGGGTTGGGACAACAGTCTCAGGCACATGGTGTGACTCTTGGGGATGGTCCTCTGCAGGGCTGAGCTGGACTTGGTGATCCCTGTGGGTCCCTTCCAGCTCAGCATATCCTGGGATTCTGTTGCCACGGGGGCTGGCAGGGGGGTGCAGCAGGGCTCTGATGCCCGACTATTCCCCAGTGGCACCATGCTCCTGCAGCAGCAGTTTACAGGCAGTTCCCACTGGCAGGCCCCCAATAAATCCTCCAATGGAAGGGGAGACAAGTGTAGACAGCCTGAACCCCGAGGCAGCTGGAGAGAGCAGCCGTGCCTTTCCCAAATCTCACTGTCCCCTGGGGACCTTTGGGGAGCAAAACCCACATCCCTGAACGGGATAAACTCAGAATAAGCTGCAGCCAGAGCCTTCCTCCTGGATGCTGAGAGCTTCCCTTGCTCCAAGCACACAGGGGATGGATGCCAGGGCACCAGCAGGAGCGATGCTGGTGTGGCTCCCTGCAAGGTCAAGGTGCCAAGGACAGTTCAGAGCTGGTCTTGGGCACAAGGCTGGGCTGTCTCATGCCCGGAGCCTCTTGGAGAGAAGCTATTTAGAGCCATTTTAGCTGCGAGGTCGTGGGGAATGGTGATCATGGGAAAGGATCTGATGTGCTGTTGAATCAGCTGTTAAGGCAGGGAGTGGAGGGAAGGGTGAGCAGGGGGTACTGATCCCCCTCCCCTGCACCAGCCACTGGCGTGACATGCCTGGGAACACAAAGGAGCTGAGCCCTGGCACAGGCAGCAACAGCCAGGCAGAGCAAGAGCAAAGCTTCTGGTAACTCAGTGCCTGCAGCAACACCACGTAGGAATGTGCCTCTAATCCCGTACCAGCCCCAGCAGGCACTGCCAGGCTCCACAGGGATGCAGGGAGTGCCAAACCTCACACCCTGGCGATGCAGCCCCCTCCCAGCCGCGGGTGTCAGCAGAGGAATACCCCCCCAAGGATGGTGCTGGCACTACCAGGAAACCAGGAGGTTATGGCTTTTGTGTAGGGCTGGATTTGGAGACGCAGAGAGGTCCCCGAAAAGATGAGCAGCCCGGGGAACATGACCAAAGGCATCACTGCATCCTGCAGCAGCCGGAGTCAGGAGCCGCATGCAGATGAGCCCAGCTCCCCACCTGCCCTGACTCCCTCCTGGAGCACCATGCTCCCCCTTGGAAAGGCAAATCTCCTGTTTTCCAGCCACAGCAACCCCTGGGAGGTCACAGGGCAGAGGAGGAGTGTGCTGCAGCCCAGCCAAGTGGGATGCAGGTGTGGTGGGACCCCGACGGCAGCGCTGCAGTGCTGCAGAGCGGGAGGAGGATGCGGCGATCCCGGAGAGCTGTGAATCATCTGCAGGCACCCTGGATATCAGCCTGCCAGGATGGGCGGCCCCCCTGCCAGAGCCCGCTGTGTACACTCAGAAATAAGCTGTTTACACAGAGAATGCAAAGATAACACGGAGATCTCTTCCTTGGGCACGATCCAGGCTCAGCACCCACTCGCCTCTCCAGCACAAAGCTCCCTGACTTGTTTTTCCCACTTGGCTATTCGCCCATCCGAAGGGGCTATGTTCATCTCTCTTCCCAAACACCACGGGACAGCTCAGAGAAGCCCACCAAGCCCCTTTGCATGGCCCAAGGACCCAGCATTCCCTGCAAACCAGACAGCAAACCTCCGTGTGCCGAGCCTGCAGCTTCGCAGGCAAGCGCCAAAGAGCCGGCGGCGATTCCTCCCAATTAAACCTCACTGCCCTGACCCAGGAGGTCTGGTCAGCCAGGCGAGCCACAGACAGCCCGAGTGCTCCTCACTCTCCCCCTTCCCACTCTGAAAGATACACTAATTAATTAGGATCAACCCAAACTAAGCAGTTGGCTCCGCTGTGCTGCGTGGAGCAGCTTGCAGCAAATTCTAATTGTGGCGCTGGCATCTATTAGTGGGAAAGGGACTCGTCCTGCTTTCCCTGCACTGCTCCCACTTGGGCTTTTGCTTGAGGCTTAGATTTAGGTTAGGCTTAGGTTTAGGAACAGTTCCAGCCCAGCCAGCATCTCCCCACAGAGAGGGGGGCACCCACTGCAAGAGCCACGTTCGTGGGAGATCCGTGTCCAGAAAACCTGCCTAAAACAGGCAGGGAAGGGCCAGGTTGTCACTGCCCTCGCAGGCAGGGCAGGGCAGGAGTGATCCTGTCTCCCTGACTCATCCACACCCGACTCAGGTAAGCCCTAAAAAACCCATTTTTCCCACCACCGACTTCCCACCAGGACACTGGCATGGCTCCACGCTGGAGCACAGCAGGCATTCCCTGGAAATCTCACAGGGAGCATCCACCCAGGGAAATGCCCCCGAGGGCTCATGGTGTGGGAGGTGATCATCACAACACCACAGTTTTGGGTGCAACATCCCCTCTGACCAGGCTGGGATGGATCACAGCCTGTTGCTTGCCCAATGGCACCTTGGCTGGGATGTCCTCCACGGAGAACAGGGATGGCAGCACCAGCATCCTGGGAGGAGAAGGTGTCCATACACAAAAATAACATGCCCTGACAGCACTCCCTGCCTTTAGCAGAAACACTTAAACATACTTATTTTTGAGAGCAGGGAGAATGGAGGCAGCAAGAGCACGTACCCTCATTTTATCTCCAAAGCACTCACAAGAAATTAACAGATCAATTGGGAGTCTTTTACAGGGCTGGTATTAATTTCCTCCCAGCTGTAAAAAAGGAAACGAGAAACAAAAGACATTAAATGGACTTGCCCAAGTCCCCAAGTGAATGGTGTGAGAGCTGGCGTGAGAACCCAGCAGCTCCCAATTTCCAGTCCTATGTTTAGATAATGCTTCTCCTTCACACCAGAAGGAAAGCCAAGGACACTCTGCAAGAAAAGCAGATATTAAGAAAGACCTAATTGCTCTTAAAGACAGAGAGGCCCAGGGCACCTTGGACTGTCACCCCATGGCTACAGCATCTCAAGCAGGGATAAAAACACGGAGTCACCTGGAGATGCTGCTGGAGCAGCGATGGCTTGGGAGGCTTCAAAGCCCTCCTGCACCTCTCTGAACCTCCAAGGCCACCCCATGACAAGATGCTGCCAAACCCAACATTCTCCTCTGAGCTTTGAGAAACCAGTCAGGGTTTGGCACTACGTGCCCAACCCTCCAGGGACTCCGGGTGCTCCAGTAACCCCGATCCCTCCTGACTACATTCCTCTAACGGGCATGTTACAGAGCCACTCCCAAGCCACAGCCTGAGATTACCAAACCTGTTCAGAGCCTCCAGGCAAGCTCCACACACAGTTTTTCTAGGGTGGAACCACACGAATCTTGACCAACACATGGCACTCACCCAGCAGGAGCCAGGCACGCAGGCACAGAGGCACATGGGGACAAACTGCCACCCAGATTTCTGCTGTGGCTGCTCCAAGACTCATTTTGAATTTTCCCTGCCAGCTCTGGATGGGTGAATCCCACAGCCAAGCCTGCAAGGCTGGGATCTTCCTGGCTCAGCTCATTTACCCTTGAAAACTGAGTTTTCTACAGGGCAACAGCATCCTCATCCAGGTTTATATCCTACAAAACTATCAGAACAGTGACAGCAGCTGGACTTGAGCATTTTGAGGAGGTTTAAGGTCTAGAAAAACTTCTCCAGTTCCCGGGAAAGGGACTAGGAGCTAAACATAACTCCCTCTCATCAGCCACTCTCTTCCCAGATTCCTTCAGCTGCCGCAAGGCGCTGGATGCCTCAAATAGCTGGGTTAGGAGGGGTCAGTGCCAGGGGATTTTTAGAATAAAATCCTCCCAGTTAACATCTGCATGGTGCAAAGGGAGCCTTCATGCTGTTTGAAGCAGACGGTGAAAGCTCTGGAGCAGAAGGGACTCAAGGTGATGTGAAGAAGCAGCACCTGGTCATCCAAAATAAGGCTCCGATACGGACACCCAAAATAAGGCTCCAGCTGCTCTCCCAGCTCCCTGCCCTCAACCACATTGGAACAGCGTTTAATTCCCAGTCCCTGCTGGCCCTCAGAGCCTTGGGGAGAGTTAAGGCTGAGCCAGGCCGAGGTGACCACAGACAAACTCCCCAGGCAGAACGATGCCAATCGCCTTTCCCAGGAAGGGCAGGTTTCCTGCCGGGAACACGGGCAGGAAAGACAAACAAAAGCTTTTCAGGAAACAACCTGTTGGGCTCCACTCGGACAGGAGGGAGGAGGTAATTGCAATTAGCACTGATTACTACCGGGCTTTGCAAGCCTGGACAAAATGACACCACTCTCAGCACACGCCAGAGGTGAGTCCAGAGCCAACTGAGCGCTCGGCCACTGTCACCACTTGCCCAGCTTTCAGCAGCACACAGAGACCCCACCCTGGGGAGAGACCCTGAGAGCTGGAGAGACTCCCGTCAGACACCCTTCCAACCTTCCAGCCCCATTCACAGCCAGGATGCTGCTCCACACCCCGCCGAGCTCCTGGGAGCAGCCGCTCTCCCCTCCATGCAGCAATCCAGACAGGAGAGGAGCTGTACCTTGCAAAATGCACCCCCAGGGACCAAGGCTGCTGTGGGAAAAGCATTCCCAAGGGAAACTGAGGCACTCACAGGGCTGGATACACCAGCTCTTCTCTTTAAAGGCCTGTCTGTGCTTAAGTCTGTGCCACTGGCATGTCTGCTGTTAAATCTCCAGCAGTGGGGTGGGAAGCTGCCTTGTCTCCTAATCCCTCATTAAGATTTAGCACGTTGTGACTCCTAAATGCAGAATAATTCCAGGCACTGGAAAAAATGACCTCTGCCAAAGAGTGTCTGCCTCTGCAAATGTGTGTCTTGCAGGCCTGATGAAGAGAGGGGAATTATTTCCCCAGCAGCACCCTCTGTTAAGTGGAATTTAAGTGCTGTCCCTCGAGGTCGATCGTATTGCGACTTTCTGGAGACAAAGCCCATGGACGCTGTGCTGTTCATGAGTCACTCCTGGGCAACCCAAGGAAATGCACGTGTTCTCTCCTGATCACAAAAAGTACTTTGTAATTCTCCAGCTTTCCGCTCAAAACGTCAGCCCAACTTCAAAGGAGCCTCTGGTCAGTCCTGCCCTCATCACACAGGTGGGTCAAGCTCTCCTGAGAAAGGAACTCCAAGCCATGGGGTGATGTAGCACCAAATTCTTGTGCCACCAAAGGTGTCACACCACCAGATTTATTCTCACTGCTCCGCTCCAAGCAAGGATCAATCTTTGATCCTGCCTTTTCTGACAAACTCGCAGCAACAAGCGTGTGCACGCCCGTCTGCAGAGCTTTTAATTTTGCTTCTTCCTTCCCAAGCAGAAACACACCGTGTTGTTCTGCCCCAGGAAAGAGCAGAAGAACAAAACGTGACAAGATAGCCATCCCTCAATTAACACACAGCTGGAAGGTGTCAGAAAATCAGAGAGATAAGTGAGATATCAAGCACCACGCAGAATAGATGGTGGTGGCACAGCTTGCCTAAGGGGCTGTGAAGTGAGAGGACCAACCGTCAATACTTGGTTCAACTCAACCCAGCCCCTGCTCCTCTGCCGTTCCCTTTGAAGGCGCCTGGCCCTAATTTCAAGACACTGAGGTTGTTATCAAACCTACACCAGCAGCTTTGAGCCCCAACAGGGCAGAAAGAACTGCTGACAACCCAGCCAGCGTGGGAATGAGGTGTTACCCAACCCCAGCTCAGTTCCACAGGGCTGTGTTTTCACAGAGTATTCCATGTGGATTTCGGTTTTCATTTGAACAAATTAGGCCTTGGGGATGCAAAAGAGAAGGAAAAAAATAAAAGAAATCAAATGTTTACAAGGCAGCTGCAGTAACTCATCCTTGTTATTGCTTTCCCCTCTGTCAGTACCCACAGCTCCAATGATGCTCCAGCAAAGGACAGACTCCTGCACGACCCTGGGACAGGCTTTACAATCCCCATCGTCTCTGCAGCCTACAGCCAAAATCCAAGCTTGCAGGAGGGAAAAGGGAAAGGATTATGTTAATGAAGTACTTATTTGCAAGCCTAATGAGTGTCTGGTTTATACAAGTGCCACAGAGATGTCTGTCTCTCTTCTGCAGAAGAGGGGCTGCAGTCCCTCAGTGCCACAGGATTACTGTCACCCAAAGAATGACTCTATGTCCTCCACCACCACCTGGTCTTCCCTTCTCCCATGTGCAATTTTCAAACTACAAACGACTCTTAATTAGCTACGTTAATTGCAGACAAAAGACTTGTTCTCCACCACACTAATTCCCAAGGGAACTCCAGCACCTCCGGGTATCGTGGATAAGCTGTGGTTGGGTGCCTGGGCAATGTGGGAGGAAGGACATGAACCCAATATTGCCACACTCTGCTCCTACCCCACAAACCACCCCAGGTCTCCTGGAGCTCTCAGTGGAGGGAGAACTCCATGGCATCTCCATGAAAGCCAGGCCAGCACCAGTCTGGGCTCTGGCTGCTGCAGGGCTTTCAAGTGAACACCCACATCCCAAATTCCACATGCAGCCCGTGTGGGAAGTCAGCCCATCCCCAATCCCCGGCATCAGGTCTCCAAGAGCTTCAGTTCCTGAGGGCCTCGAGGTCCAGAAGTTGCCACAGGCACAGGGTCCCTGCAGGGAGCAAAGCCATGGCTGCAAAAGGAGAGTAATCCTGCCTCACCAGGGAGGAATGGGCTGTGATTACAGACCTGTTCTGCTTTTCCCACTCCATCACCATCCCCTATTTCACAGCAGGAACCTTTCAGTCTTCCAGCCCTAATTAAACTAATGGTTTTCTCAGACCCATGAAGGGAACAGCTTGGATGGTTTTTAGCTCAAACACCAGCAATGGACAGAGCAGGGAGGAAAAAATAAATGCCATGGCTGTTCTTTCTGAGACGGCAAAGCAGGGAGAAAGGGAGCCAGAGCATGTGTTTGGATCATTCCCCAATAAGGAAGTGGGAATTCAACAAGTCTGCATTGGAAGAGGCTGTTTAAATTCATTATCATGACAATTTACACTTCTGTGGCACCAGCTGCATCAGTATTTCAAAATCCTTTCCGAACAGTTCTTCGCCAAGCCCCAATTCCCCTGGAACAGCCACCAGCTCCCCAAGACAAGCAGGGAAGTGTCTGGGGTGATCTCAGCCCACACACCACCACGCTATCTGCAGACAACACATGCGATAAGGCAGGTTTTAAGACAAACATTTCCCTCCGGCTCAGCGAGGGAATCCGCATGGACCAGTCCCAGGATCCAGCTGGAACAGCCCTTCCCACCAGCCCTGCTTTGCCAATGGCCATCCCAGCGAAGCCAGCCCTGGGGTGGCAGAAGGGTGACACAGATAACCCCTGTTATGCTCATCCCACATGTCACACACACGTATTTCCAACACAGGGCAAAGCACTTCCTGGAACGTTTCTTTGCTGTCCCCTTTCCCAGCCTCACAGGTGGCACCAACAGTGATGTCCCCACGTTGGTGGCTTTGCTCTGGGGTGTTTCTGCTGTGCCTGGTCTCAAGATCCGGTTCCTACATCCTGTGCCACCGCCACAGCAGGTTCCCTACCCTTCTTATCATCCCTCACCCAAAAAAATTCTCAAGCTCCTCAACTCACAGGGCTCTGTAAGACCTCGCGGTGGCCCCTCCAAAAGCCCCAGTTTCAGGGGAGGGGTGCGTGTTGCTAAAAACATTTTGAAAAGCACCCAAGTGTGTTTTAGCACCCAAGTGTTTTAGCACTCAGATCCCGCTGCCAGCCAGCAGCCGCCAGCTTCTAAAAACATTTCTCTGGCAATTTTGGAATCGTCCCTTCTCCCCCCTGCACAGGAGCCACTCCACCATGGTGGGGAGCCTCTGTGAGGCTCCACCACCCCTACTTGCACCCATCCTGCTCTGCTCTTCTTTTCCCAGCTCCTATCACCCGTCTGCAGGCACCGGGAACTTCCTTAACCTTGTTCCTCCCCGGACACCAGCAGCGACCGGGGACAGCTGGAACTGGCCAAAGGCAACGGGGTAAATGCAGGGGTGGCACAGAGCACCAGAGCTGTGCTGGTACCCGGGGCTGAGATGTGACACCAAGCCACCCCCAGAGCAGCAGCGTGTCCCCACGTGCCCACGGCTCCGGGCTGAGCGCCCACTCTGCCCCCGGCTCGCTTGACACCGGCCCTACGGTCACACAGAGAGGATGTTTCTGTGAGCACCAGGCTGGTGCTGGTGGAGGGAGAGGGAACACCCCAGCCACACGACAGAGCCAAGAGCTGCGAAGGGGGAAGAAGAGACAGAGCAATGACTCAGTGATCGCTACAGGCTCCAACCCCAGCCGGCAGCGCGCGCACGTCTGGCGCGTCGGCGAGCGGAGGAGCTCAGCTGTGGAGTCCCGTCCTGCAGGGACCCTCTGCCACAGTCACGGCGTGGACACGCAGGAAATCAAGTCCCCACGTGCTGGAGTGAGCTGGAGTTCATTTTCCCCACGGCAGCCCCCACAGGGCTGCGTATCCGTGGCTGGAAGAGGGTTGGTAACACCCCAGGGCTCGCAGCATCAAGGCTGCCTCCAGCATTGCCCCCTCGCCAACGGGCTGGGGGTTGGCACGATCCTGGGAGGGACTGCCAGGACAGCTGACCCAGACTGACCAAAGGGATATTCCATACCACATAAAAGCCAAGAGAAAGGAGGAAGGGGGGTGGATATTTGTTATTATGCCACTTGCCTTCCGGAGCAGCCACTACGCGTGTACTGAAGCCCTACTTCCTGGGAAGTGGCTGGACATTGCCTGCTGATGGGAAGTACAGAATAAACCTTTTGTTTCCCTTTGTTTCTGCCCATGACCTTTGCTTCTGCTTTATTAAACTGCCTTTATCTTCACCCATGAGGGTTTTTTCCATCCCCCTTTCTCCCGTCCCATCCTGCTGAGGGAGGGGAGTGAGGTCCCTGCCCTTGGTGGGCACCTGGGGCCATAGAAACCCAGAATGGTTGGGGTTGGAAGGGACATTAAAGACCATCTAGTTCAACACTCTCTCGTGGGCAGGGACACCTATCACTTGCCCAGGTTGCTCCAAGCCCTGTTCAGCCTGGCCTTGGACACTTCCAGGGATGGGGCAGTCACAGCTTCTCTGGGCAACCTGTGTCAGGGCCTCTCCACCCTCATAGTAAATTATTTCTTTCTTGTATCCACTCTAAACCTTCCCGCTTCTAGTTTATAACCATTGTCCCTCATCCTGTCACTAAAGGCCCTGGACTGAAGTCTCTCCCTCCATGATCCAGTTGGGAAGATGGACCCCCAGAAAAAAGAAGTAGAGGCATCACCCAGCTTTCAAAGTTTGGTCTGAAGATGTGAATTTTAGGTTACTTTCCAGCCACGGCCAACCCACCACACCCCACCGTGGAGGCTGGGAAGCCATTTGGTGCAGACAGACAGACAGCAGGACATGCCTCAATGGAAGGCAGCTCCTGATGGAATATGACTGCTGTGCTTTCTGGCTTTGGAAGGAAGGGCCTGAGATGTGCTTTGAAGACACTGTAGCCCCAACTGTTCTCCAGGGTGGGTAAGAGCCAGTGGCCCACCATAAAGCTCTGCCCAGCAGGCCCAGCACAGGCAGCAAAGGGACTGCTGCCCACAATCTGTTATTTACACTCCTGACTCACTCCTTCCCCTTCCCCTGAAACGCAGAAGTATTTACAGTCCAACTTGAACTCCCCTGAATGTCTCCAGGAGCCATGTGAGCCAAAAGGTCAATCCTCAAAGTCAGGAAACCAGGTTCTTGTGTTAAGAAACCCCCCAGCCCTTCCCAGCCATTCCTTGGGCATGGTGTGAAGGAACCCATTCAATATCCCTGCAAAACCTTGGATACAGGCACAGAGGGCTCCTGACTGGGATGTTTTATCAAGGTCTGAGCTGCAGCAATGCAACAGGTTGAGACAACAAGTCTCAGCCAAAAGGTTTCTCCTGGCAAAGTCAAGCCACCACCAGATGTGGTCTGCACATGGTTGTAGCTGTCCCTCACTCCCTCTTCTCCTACACAGTCTTAAAATACCACATGACTATTAAGTAAAGCAGCCAGCACCAGCCTTCCCCTTCTCTACTGAGATTAACAAAGCAGGAACAGCCCATGCCTGCATCACAGGCTGGGCTGACAAGTCCCTCTGCCCCCTGTCAGGTGGGGAACCCTCCAGGAACCAACAACCTCTAAGCATTTTACAAAACTACATCAAGAGGGGAAGGACTCAACTCACACCTTAGATTCCCCAAACAAACTTGTGGGCTGCTGGAGAGAGGATAAATCACTTGGAATGGACAACACCTGGATGTGTTTAAGCCTTAACAGGTGTCTAAAGTTCCAAGAGGAAGAGGGGGAACTGAGCAACAGCACAAGGGTCAGGTTGCATCTCCTGGCCCAGGGAAGAGCCCTGTAAGCATTTCTGAGCTCCTCGACATGGGTACCCCGCACTGTGCCAGGGGAGGACACTCCAAAGCCATTCAGAGGGTTGAAGACTCTTGGTTTTGTAGCAACACATGGCTCAACCACCACTTCCAACCCAGCAAAGGGGGCCCCAGAGCTGGGGAAGGGAAGTCAGGAGGTGCCAAGCTGTCATGCACAGCCCACAATGCAGGGATTTCCCCTCTCAGAGAAAAAGATGTTTGTCCCTGGGGCCCTCAGAATTTTGCAAGGTCACCCAGATGCATCAACAAATGCACACTGGCAGGACTGGGGGAAAGAGGAAGCACCACAAATTCCTGTTCTGCTTATCACCCCCTCACCCTCTACATGGGAACTGGATGCTCCAAAGCCTTGCCTGGTTTAGGGAGCCTGGAGATGTGTGTGGCTCATCCTGCCATCCCAGTTTGTACTACACAGTAGTGCAGGGTTGTGTAAGAGCTATTCTTGGGTGGAAAAAACCTATTTTGCTGCTCCTGAACAACATCCTGCCCTCCAGGGCAGGATAGACAAGGTCGGGATTTGGATACAGAGCAGCAGGTCACGAGTGGAGGGAGCTATACCAGCAACTCGGCAACTACATGCCAAGGCATTATGAACAAGGAATGCTATCCCCAGCAAAACCCTGGGGAAGAGGCCAAGGAAAAGGATGTCCCAGGACTGCCCTGCTGCCAAAGCCCACGAGAGAGGTGGGCTAGGTAAGCTAGGGGGTGGATTTTGGCACAATCAACCTCCCTGGAGCTCTGCAGAGCACCGTCCATCCCCAGGGACCCCTTGCCAAACTTCCACGGGAAGAGGGGGGGGGGAGGGCTCTCCCAAAATACACCCCTTAAACGCGCAGAGTTGCATAATATTCGTAACACCTCGTAACTCGCCGCCAGAAACAACTTTCCCTGCAGCACCAACTCCGGGCAAGGGCGGCAGGAACAGCTTCCCCCAGCGCCGGCGACCGAGGGTGCCCGCGGGAGGACGTCCCCGTGTCCCCCACCACGGATGTCCCCAAGGGAGAAAACGCTTCCCGATGCCCATTCCGGTGTTTTCCAGCGGCGGTTTCCCAAAGCACGCCCCGAGCAGGGCCGCAGGCCATTAAGCCCCTCCTTTCTCCACCAGCTTCCGCACACAGATACTCCTGATTTCATCACTCTCTGCTCTCCGAGGCAGCAGGACCGAAAGCGCAGTGCAACAGCCCCGCACAGCTCGCAGAGAAGAGGGAGCCCTGGGAAAGGAGATTTCACCGCTGCGGTCCCCCCACGGAGAGGCACCTTCCTGGGAATCACTTCTGGGCAAAGCCAGGGAGGGATAAACCTCCAGGGATCCCACCCTGCCCCGACCGCTTGTCTCCCAGACAAGCCTCAGGGTCTGAAGTGTTCGCACTCCTGCGCCTCCACGTAAATCAAACACCCAGGAGGGGTTGTGAAAATGGGGCTTTACCTGCCTATACACAGAGCAGGCTGGGAAGGGGATGGGGTATTTTTAGGAACAGCTGGGCAGGAGATCTGAGCTCCTGGGAGTCTCTCGGGCCCCTCCAAACCAGGGCAGGGCACAGTTTACAACGGGCACCAGCTTAAGAAAGCTGCCAAAGCAAGATTCCCCCCCGCCCTGAGCAAGCTGGAGTGCTCCGTAAGGAGCGATGCCCTGAGTGTTATCAAACCACTGGGGGTAATTGAGGAGCAAAGTTAAAAAAAAAAAAAAAAAAAGAGAAGCCAAAAAGGCCCTTCTCACCCGCTCCAGGCAAACATTTCACCTGCCCTCTTGGCTTTATCACCACAGGCAGGACCGGGGCCAGCTCAGCCCCTGCACTGCCAGAGGCCGGTGCCGGCGTGCGGAGCAGTTACATCACATCGCAGCTTTGGGGTAATTCGGTTGGTATTGATCCAGCTGCAGAAGTTCGGAAAACACTTTGTCAACAACCCCCCGCCCTGGCAGGCTGATGCTTTCCCAAGAGCAGGTGACTTTTTCCAGCCCTGCTGCCCGTGATCCTGAATGCGGGAATCCTCCGGACGCTTTGCAGCAGAGGCGGCTGCTCACCCCGGTTTGCTGCGGAGGGGGAGGAAGGGGAGGCTGGAGCACGGGGAGATTTTTAAGTGACTTCTCCAAGGTTACAAAAGGAGTCTGTGGCTGACAGGGGAAGAAAACAAACCAAGCGCTTCCTCCCTGAGCGTCAAAGCAAACCTAGTCCAGGCAGAGGATGGTTGGGGGTCAGGAGCATCCTCAGCCCCGCTCCTGGGTAGGGAGATGAGCAAGTCCGTGGGAGCAGAGGGGCTGAGGTGCCACTGTCTGCCAGGCCCAGGGCAGAGACCCAAGGTCGTGGGGAGAGGGGTGCCCACCCTGGCCCAGGGGGCCTGGGCATTGGTATAGGATGTGCAGAGGAATTTGACCTGGGATGTTCAGGGTGGTCTCACCCTGGGATGTTCAGGGGGATCCCTCCTTGGGATGCTCACAGGGGTCACTCTTTGGGATGCTCAGGGATGTCTGTCCTGTTTAGGTGGGGGGTCCCACCCTGGGACACTCAAGGCTTCCGTCCTTGGGATGCTCAGGGGTCCCTGCTTGGGATGCTCAGGGGGTGTCTGTCCCATTCAGCTGGGGGCGCCCTCCCGGCATGCTGAGGGGGTCCCTCCTTGGGATGCTCAGGGGGTCCCACCCTGGGATGCTCAGGGGTCCGTCCTGGGGATGCTCAGGGGG
>JAWWEU010000062.1:5925021-5952240 GCA_035583155.1 Acropternis orthonyx
TGAGCCTCCTTTTCTCCAGGCTGAGCCCCCCCCAGCTCCCTCAGCCTCTCCTGCTGCTCCAGCCCCTTCCCCAGCTCCGTTCACTTCCCTGGACACACTCCAGCCCTTCAGTGTCTTTCTTGAAGTGAGGAGAGGCAGCTCAGAAACTTCTCAGGAGTTTCCCTGTGAGGTGCAGAGTCAGCAGGATCCACCTGCCCTTGAGCCCAGGTGCTGCTTCCTCCCCTTCCTGCCCTTGGGAGCTGTTGTCATTCCCAGAGAAGCTGTGACTGCCCCATCCCTGGGAGTGTCCAAGGCCAGGTTGGACAGGGTTTGGAGCACCCTGGGCTAGTGGAAGGTGTCCCTGCCCACGGCAGGAGGTGGGTGAGATGACCAGTGGAAGCCTTCACGTGGCAGCAGCCTGGCAGATGAACCAGCAGAGAATCAGAGAGGGTTTGTCAGAACTGTTGCCGCATTTCTGTGAAACGTTCTCGTTTCAATGAATCAGCATTTCCTCATGTAAAAGAGGAAAATTTTGGCTTCTTCTGCTTGGGAGTGTTTTTAAAGAGGGCTTGAAACTAGCAGGTTACATAGGACCAAATGGGCGTTTAAAATTTTATTCTTTTTTAAAGAGGACTGTAGAAATACCAGAATGGGACAGCTTGTGGTATGGAAATGAGAATTACATCACCTTTCAGGAACTAACTGGTCCTTTGCTAGGCAGCCTATCCAGAGTAGGGTTGTGACCATCACTCTGCAATTTGAATGCTTTTTAGCAGGTGTAGCTGATTCTCTGTGGTTTAAATTATTTAGATTAGTGCATTAAGTTTCATTATGAGTGTGCAAAAGTCATGATTTCTCCTGGAGTTTCAACTTTAAGTGGTCACCCCTTTCCTATTGCTGAGGTAATTGGGTATTCATTGATAGCATTACCTCAGGGATGGGTGTTGTGATTTCTCAGAATGTTTGTACCCCTTTGGTTGTTTTAATTTGGTTTTGCTGATAATTAAATGTAGTAAATGAGTGAGAAGAGGTGGCCAAACTCATCGATTCTGTGTTTATTCGCAATATTAGTCTTGTTGGTTGTAGACTTTGGGAAACGTGACATTGGACAAGAGTGGACATGGAATGGGTGGAGGGAAACTCTGGGACAGGACACTGCCTTGGGCTTGCATGTCTTTGCTGGCATAGAAACATGGATTTTCCAGGCTGATTTGGTCCTCGAATTCTTCTTGTTCAATCTTAGCCTGTTCCTTCCTACAGTTTCTTCAGGAGCCTTTATATCCATCTCTTCAGTCCTTAACCACTGCTACTTTTGGAAAATAAAGCCTGACACTGTCTGAATGGCCTAATATGTTGTGTGCCTGCCTGTGCCCCCTCCCCGTGCTGTCCTGCAGGTAACTGAATGCCCTCAGTGTGGATCTTGGCTCGGCTGGAATGCTTGGATGCACAGCAGCTCTTCCCATAGCTTCTTTTCCTCTGCCCCATTGCAAGAAGATGGCAAAAGCCAACATTACGAGAGACATCATCCACAGACAGATCAAGGTACGTGTGAGCCTCGTGTTGGGTGGAGGGAGACGAAGGATCGGTGTTCGTGCTGGACTGGGAAACCCTTGTGGTGTTGCCTTTCCTTTGGCAAAGGTCTCTTCTTGATAAGCTCCATGAGAAGCTTGAGAGAACAAACACACAGGACCTCTCACTGTCCTTAATGAAGAGCTGGGGTGAAGTGTGGCGGCAGGAATACAGTTCCTCTCCCTGTGCTAGTTTGACATCAGCAGGCCTGTTCCTTTTGAGAGAAACACAGCTGCTTGTGCTTGGGCACCACAAAGGCCCCTCAGCCAGCTTCCCCCTCTCCTCTCTGTGTTCTCCCTTTGTGATCTTGCCATCAGAGGTATTTCTGACTGTAGTAAAGCTAATGATCACTGTCACAGCCTCTCTCTGTCTCCTTTTCTTTAGAGAGCGGTGTGTTGCTTCCTTTGTGTAGGGAAAAAGCTTCTGCAGTGGTTGGATCAGTCATCTGATGGCTGCATTTGTGGAATATCAACGTGAAAGGACTGGCTGCAGCAGACACAATAGGCAATTATTACTTGGACTCAGAGGCCTGAAATCATTTGCAGCTCTGCTGGTAATCAGCATTCAGGAAGGGGGTCTGTGGGTAGCCAGAATAAGGAACTGGAAGTGCTCACTTTGCAGTTTGGTACCAAACTTTGTGTTACAAGCTTGTAATTCAATCCATGTGCAAAGATTTATTTTGCTGCCCTAACAAGGAGAGGCTGGTTCTGTGGTTAGAGCCTTAGCCTGGGACTGTCTCACACTGTCTGTTCTGTCAGACTTTGATGTGTGACCTTGGGAAGGTTGCAAAGTCTGACAGTTGCTTGTAGGGAAAGCAAAATCCTACCCCACAGCCCTCACAAAACCACTGGGGCTGCAGTAGCACAGGAATTATACCTGCAGCACCTTGCACTGGGCCTAGCAGTGCCTTAGGAATGCTCTCCACAAAAATACATCAAGGGGTTTGAAGTTTGTCATGGAAGCTCCTACAAAGAGCCTGGTTTGTTTTCCCTCCAACCCTTTTATGTCTGTCTCCATTTTGTTTTCAAATAGCTTTTGGTGTGTGGAGTTCATTAGTAAATGCTGGGCTGGGAAGGGAACTCAGCAGTTCTGTGTGTCTGCTCTGGGACTGCTGATGTGTTCCAAGCGTCTTCAGTGTGATTTTTTTGAGCCCCATCAGTGTCATTTTTTTGAGCCACACAGGTGTGATTTTTTGAGCCCCATCAGCGTGATTTTTGAGCCACACAGGTGTGATTTTTGGAGCCCCATCAGTGTGATTTTGACATTGGTGTTCCCATGTCTAAATGCTGATAAAGAAGGCTTAAGATGAGCGTGGAATGGGATGAGACCAAGGCTGGGTCAGGTCCCAGGAAGGAATCTTCTTGGCTGTTGCCCCCAAAATGTGCCTTGCATTCCCTTCCCTTCATCCCTGCCTCTGCAGTTGGCCTTCTTTCATCGAAGCCATCTGCTAATGCATCTGTGAGATCACAGGGGAAACAACTGTCCTGCTTTTCTTCACCTTCATTCGTACTGACGCAGTTCTGTGGCAGCTGTTCCCTGTAGAACAGCCTGTGCTGTGGTGCTGCAGCTCCAAGGTCCTGCTCCATGGCTGAGGAAATAACCCATCCCAAAGAAAGCTGTCCAGGCTATTTCCCTGGTGCTTTGTCCCGTGCCGGTGCCTCAGGACAGGCTCTGTAATGGCAGAGTTCTTCTGAGCAGCTCTGGTCCACTACTGCTGCCCTCAGGGGATAATAACAGGCATTCCCAAGCTCTTCCATGTCTTCTGTTTCAGGCCCAAAGCAGACAACTCTGCCACACTGTGGGCCTCTTAGACCTGGTCTTGGCTCCCCAGCTGATCCTGGCACTGAGATGAACAGTGTTTTAAACCAAATCGGGGGCAAAGATTATGATCTGCCTACCTCAGGATGTTCAGATGATGGCTCAGAAGGCTGGAGGGGCACTTGTCACAGGGGAGTGGAGTGATAGGACAAGGGGGATGGCCTGAGGCTGAAGGAGGGCAGGATTAGGTGGGATACTGGGGAGAAATCCTTCCCTGTGAGGATGGGCAGGCCCTGGCACAGGCTGCCCAGAGAAGCTGTGGCTGCCCCGTCCCTGGAAGCGTTCAAGGCCAGGTTGGAGCAACCTGGTCTAGTGGAAGATGTCCCTGCCCATGGCAGGGGGTGGAACAGGATGATCCCTTCCAACCCAAACCATTCCATGGTTCACTGATTCTGTGTCTCCCTACTCCAGCACCACTCCCTGATGCTGTGGATGCCCCAATACCTGGCAAAGTCCCTGCTTGATTTTTTAAACTTTCAGAATCATCTCTTAAAGGGGAAAAGGAGTGTTTTGCTTGCTGTAGTCAGTGTGGTGCTTGTTTGCCCCGTGCAGGAGAGGGGAGCGCTGGGCTTCGAGCGGCACTACCACGTCACTGACCCCTTCATCCGCCGCCTGGGCCTGGAGGCAGAACTGCAGGTGAGTGCAGAGTGCCCAAAGAGCAAACCAGCTGCTTCCCCACTGCAGGAAGCAGATGAAATTATCTCTTTTGTGGTGCAGGTACTGGTTTCTTATCCCCTGAACTGCATTAGAGCCAGGAATAGCTCGGTGAGAGTTTCTGTGAGCTCTTTGCCCTCACCTGATGCACCTGCAGGAGAGCCAGTTGTCAGCTCTTCAACACGCTCAGCTCTTAATGCCTAAAGTGTTCCCAGAAGAACAGGTTGTTGTTTTGCACTCTGACACAGCTTAGCATGTCAGATCTTAAGATTATCTTTATTTGGGGGAGGAAAGGGTTCTTTTGTCCCTCCTTTCAGTCACATCTCCCAGATCAAATGCTATCAGTGCTCCCCCACTTCTCGCTACAGTTGATGGTTAATTTGGATGAAGATGGATGATGTAGTCACCCAGCAGCAAGGTGCTTCTAACAGAGCTATCAGAAGTGCCTTTTCCCTGTGTTCCCAGAGAACCTGTACCTGTAATTTGTCAGCCTTGCCAAGGGCTCTGGAAGCAAAGTCACCTTTCCCTGCGTGCAGCGGGATTTCAGCTGTAGCCTCTGAGACTAAACTGCCATTTTATTCAACACTATCTTTTTCCCTTCGTTTAACTTTGCCTTTTCTACCCCAACTGGTGTAGCATGCCTGTCTTTTCTGGAGGTGCTTACCTGCCATGTGGGTGGGTTAGAATGAAAAAATAAAAAACCCCTGCTTGTATTGGAACAAGTCCTTATTTGTGGGGAGCTTGCTGTGTCCTTGCCTTAGAACAGCTCTGCTTGATAAATCTGAAGTTTGTGTAATACCACCTTCCTCTTTGTTTTATTCCCTCAGGGTCACTCTGGGTGTGTCAACTGTCTAGAATGGAATGAAAAAGGAGAGTAAGTATGTGGCTTGGTTTGGGATCAACAAACTCATAACCCCAGGTTCTCCCAAGAGTAGGATGTAGGTCATCTTATCATAAGCAGCTGCTTCCCATTTCTAATAAAGTGGAGCTCAAGCTCAAAGTTTTAGCTCACGCTTCAAAAAGAAGCTTTATTTTGTTAAATATATCTGGATATTATTAGAAATGCCCCTTTAGTCAGTTCAGAAGGGAAATGGTCAGACTAAGAAGTGCAGATTGAAGGCTGCTTCTCTTCTCTTAAGTGGTATTATGGATTATAATGGATCTTTAGGATTTGCCCAGCTGGTGGTGACATTTCCCCACCCCCTTCACCGTGCTGTTAAAAGCTGCTGCTGGGGGACAAATATCTAAGGGAGGGAGGTGGAGAATTTACCCCTCTGCGATTTTACTGGGAAACTAAAGAGCATTTCTATTAACCAAGTGGAATAAAGACTTTCTGCATGAGGAACAAGTGGATGGAAGGAAGAGAGTATATTTCTGGACACATCTCTTAGAACATCCGAAGTCTGCTCTCTAATACTCTTCAGAATTATTTACCAGTGAAAATTTCCATGTGCTTGAAAGGGATTTGGCTACAAGGAAGTAAGTTTAAAGCCACTGAGAGTTGCAGATGTCCAATTCCTTTTGGTTCAGATGCAGATGGATGTGGAAGGCCAACAACACCTTGCAATGACTTTGTACTTTTAAAGCAGTTTGTGGTTCACTCCATGAGCTCTGGGACTGCCTGGGCACATCCAGAGCCTGGGAATGAATGCCTTGGCTTGGCTTCAGGGATGATGTGGAGCAGTTAACACAGCCAGGATAATAAGGAAAATGGAGGGCCCTGCATTTTGTTGGTGACCAAATGCCCCTGTTTTCCCCGGTGCCGTCGGAATCCGTGTGAGGTGGCTCAATGAGCTGAACCAACAAAAACCACTCGCTCTGTTTTCCATGGAGCTGCTGTTTGCCTGGTTTAGCTCCTTGACCTGGCTGAATGGATGAGTGCATGGGGAGCACATTGCTGAGGAAAGAGAGAGGAAATGGGCTGCTTAGGGCTGAATTAACTTAATGGATGTCTGTGGTCAAACCGTTCCATGAAATTGGTCACAGCTCAGAACAGAACAATACATGGTGCATATTTCTCTTCTGTTTCCTTCAGCTTGTTGGCCTCTGGCTCTGATGACCAGCACACCATTGTCTGGGATCCTCTGCACCACAAGAAACTCCTTTCTATGCACACAGGACACACTGCAAACATCTTTTCTGTCAAGGTATGTGGTTAGAAGGAACGAACAGCCAACAAAATCAGCAGCCTAAGCAGCAGGAGGATAAATCCTTGCTGGGAAACATTTTCCTGCAAGCAGTCCCAAGGAATTTAATATTTCTAATGACAGGGAAAAAAATGGATGAAATCTACTAGTGCACTTAGTTTATGCAGATCCCAGGCTTATTCTCTCTGTGAATTCAAAGGAGGTGGTTGTAGCAAACTGGGATGTGTGATTGAAGAGACTGTTGTGTGTCCTGCTGTAACTGGTGACTGGTGTGTGTAATGTAGGTGATAACACGGGTTATCCCATGTTCCTGAAGCAGTTTCTGCTCCATGGATGCCAGGACAGCCCAGGGATGTCCATGTGAGCATTCTCGGTGCTTCTCCAGTCTGAGTGTCCCATCTCTCTCCCACAGTTCCTGCCGCATTCGGGGGATCGGATCCTCATCACGGGAGCTGCGGATTCCAAGGTGCACGTCCATGACTTGACTGTGAAGGAGACAGTGCACATGTTTGGAGATCACACCAACAGAGTGAAGCGGATTGCCACGGCTCCCATGTGGCCAAACACCTTCTGGAGTGCAGCAGAAGATGGGTTGATCAGGTACAGAGTTCCAGTTGGTTTGGTTTTAGGATTCCCTCACGGGATGTGCTGTGCACAGATCTGGAGAAAGGTTGTCTCTCTCCTACAGAGCTTAAGCTCATCAATCCCTTTCCTAAAACAGGAAAAAATTATCTTGTAAAATCTCATAAGTAGTCTCCTCATCTCCTCCATTTTGCTCCACTGAAAAGGGAGGCCGGGAAAGGAATAGCCATGTCACAGGGAAGGGAGAGAAACACTTCACATTTCCCTCCAGAGTCATTGAGACTCTTAAATGAGTGTTGTTTCTATGACAGTCTGTTTCACTTTTCCTACGAGCTGCTGCTTGTGAGGTCATGACTTGGAGTTTAATTTGGATCTTGAATACATCTGTGCATGTTATAGAGCTGGTTTTAACGGTTAGCCTGGTACTGAGGCCCAGTGTGTATTGAACTGAGGTGCTTCCAGTAACCTGTGGCACAAACAACTGTTGTTGATGTCCTTGGTGTCATCTCTTCGTGGGTTATGAGGTGGAGGTCACTGCTGAGCAGTGTTGATGTGCTGCTTTCAGTGGTCTTCAGTTTGGCCACCAAGGAAAAGTAGCAAAAGGTTCTTCCCCCAGAGGGTGGTCGGGCACTGAGCAGGCTCCCCAGGGCAGTGGCTGCCAGAGCTCAAGGAATGTTTGGACAATGCCCTCAGTGACAGGGTGGGATTGTTGGGCTGTCCGTGCAGCGCCAGGAGTTGGACTGGTGGATGATCCATGGGGGTCCCTCCCGACTCAGGGCATTCCACGATTCTCTTGTTGCTGCTTCCCTTCTCCCACAACGCTCAGCCTGACTCCCCTCCCTTGCAGGCAGTACGATCTACGAGAGAACAGCAAGCGCTCCGAGGTCCTGATAGACCTCACCGAGTACTGTGGGCAGCTGGTGGAGGCCAAATGCCTCACAGTGAACCCCCAGGACAACAACTACCTGGCAGTGGGGGCCAGCGGGCCCTTCGTGCGCCTCTACGACATCCGCATGATCCACAACCACAGGTAACAGCACCTGGGCACCTGTGAGCTGCGGAAACCTGGTCAAAGCTCTCTTGGGAAGGGGGATTTGTAGGGATTCTTCACCTGTTTCTGTGAAGTTGTACTCTTTTTTTTTTTTTTTTTTCCTTCTAGCGCCAAAAGGCTTTTTTGATCTCGGAACACACCAGGGCGGTGTGAGGCTGGTGACCCCATGGCTCGGTGGGGCTTGTCCTTGTTGGGGGTCACCGTGGATCAGGCTTCCAGCAGGTGGATGCTGTGATTATAACAAGGCTGTTCTTCTTTCTGGCTAGGAAAAGCATGAAGCAGAGCCCTTCAGCTGGAGTTCACACCTTCTGTGACCGGCAGAAGCCCCTCCCGGACGGCGCAGCACAGTACTATGTGGCAGGTATGGACACCTGTACTGGGGTGACACTGGGGGGCACTGGTGGGAATTTAATGCCTGAAGAAGCAGAGTCCTACCCATCACACACAAAACCTCTGCTTGGAGGAGTTCTTCCATGGAATTGCAGTTCTATTTCACTCCTGTGCTGTGGGTTCTTGCTCAGTTCCCTCATCTGGAAGTGCTGTGGGGGGGTGAGCTGGCCTTGCTGCTTCTTGTCCAGCATAAATGTCTTTTTGTCACTTTTATTGGAGTGTCAAGGCTTGGATAACCTGGGCTCTACAGGCTTTCCTGGAACTGGTCCCAGCAAAGCTGCTGTTCAAAATCTTTTTGGCAGAGGAGAGAAATGACTTGTCCTCACCCTGCAGATGAAGAATCAGTGATGCAGTGTCTGAGCAATCCACATGACATTCTTCTCCAGTGCTTGTTATTTACTATCTTTTTTTCCCCCCCCAAATGTTTGTTTTTTTAAAATACCTCAGACCAGCACGTTCAGCAGACCACTTTTGACAGTCCTGCTTCTGATGAGTCCCACTAGAGGATTCCTCTGGTCCCCTGAATTGGTCATGCAACACATCTGCTGTCTGAGCTACAGAACCTGTGTGTGAGCTGAATATTTAGGAGCTTTGGTTTGGTTGTGCTGAGGGCTTTATTAAGGAAACCTGATTAGAGGGTCGAAGATGGAGGTATTTGCAGATGGCCACAAATCACAAAAGCCAAATCCTAGTGAATCCCTAAAACTGAGATTTGCTGGGTTCTGTAGGCTTGTTGTTAACAAGGTAGTTACAATCCTTGTCTTCATATGGAGATGTCTTTGCAGAGTTAAACTCATGGAATGGTTTTGGTTGGAAGGGACCTTAAAGCCCATCTCATTCCACCCCTTGCCATGGGCAGGGACACCTTCCACTAACCCAGGTTGCTCCAAGGCCCGTCCAACCTGGCCTGGAACATTTCCAGGGATGGGACATTGATACCTGGAAGGTGTGAAAAAGCACCTGCATGTGTTGGTGGCTGATGGAAGGATCCAAGGAAGGGTAGGAAATGGGTGCTCCATGGCTTTGCCCTTGTAAAAGGGAGCAGCTGGGGTAGGACAAAAGGCAGCAGTTACTAGTTAAGCCAATAATTATGGACTTCTCCTCCCCACAGGTCACCTTCCAGTGAAGCTTCCAGACTACAACAACAGGCTGAGGGTTCTGGTGGCCACATACGTGACCTTCAGTCCTGATGGCACCGAGCTCTTGGTCAACATGGGAGGGGAGCAGGTAAGGAGGCAGCTCAAGTTTGGCAGAAGGCTTCAGATGTGGTTGTCAGGTCACTGCACATCGTTCTGTGTTCTTGAAAACAGGTACAGCAACTTCTCTCTGGATAATATGATTGATTTTAAACTACTTTCTGATTAATTCAGACTAAATGCTTGGGATTAGGGATTTATTTGTTATGCTGTCGCTGATCAAACTTGAACCCCATTCTGTTCTGGTTTTCCAATTCACATTTCACTCTCTGGAAGAGGAAAAAAAAACCTAAAAGAGTTCTGGAACTGACCTTTGCTGACTTAGAAGAGGTTTCATAACTCATTCTTGAAACATTGACCTGCTTCTGTAATAGAATGTAGTGACTAAAGGACTTGGAGAAGTAAAGGCCTTCACCTGGAATATTGATTGCTTTAATTTTAAGCTCGGGGTGATATTCATGGATCTTCTGTAAAGCCTATCAATGAAATGAGAAAATCCTCCTGACAGCATTAATCAGCCTGGATTAAGCAGGACCTTTGCTAGTGGGCAGGTTGCACTGTGGTTGTCCTCTGCAGGTCTTTCTCCCAAGTGCTCTCATTCCCTTTAAGAGAAGGTGAAAGGTAGGTCTGATCTGGGCTGTCCATTTCTGTCCCAGTGCAGCTGTAAATTAGGATTTCCCAGGGCTGCCTTGGGAGTTTCTCAGGGAATCTTGGTTTCACCTTAGAGCCATTCTTCCCTGGGTTTAGTGTACCACCTCTCTTCTGCCAATAAGTGTTTGGTTTCTTCATGATCACTGTGTTAATTAAAATATCTTATTGGAGCTGAGCCTTTCTGAGCAGGTCAGTGGTCAGGTCAGCTTCTAAGGTGTGGGGAGGGCTCTCTTAGCTCTGGAGTAAGACCAGGCTCCTGTTTCTCAGCATTATTCTTTCTGAACCCAGTAAAGGAATGGAACACACAACTGGTACTGCTGCCATCGCCAGTTATAAACCAGATTCCCAGTGAGAAAACTGGGAACAGCAAACTCAAACGTGGAGCCATACACCCATCTAGGCCTGCTTTATTTTTGTGACTTGAGCATCTATATTTTGCTGACTTTTTTGTCTCATTCCATTTTTTTCCCCCTCTCCTTAGGTCTATTTGTTTGATCTGACATACAAACAGCGACCATACACTTTCCTCCTCCCAAAGAAGTGCCACACTTCAGGGGGTAAGTGTGATCCTGTCACAAAGGGAGTGGAAGGCACAGTGAAGTCATGTACTACAAGCCTCATTTTCAGGGTGCAGGAGGAAAATGAAGCTATTGCTGGGCTGGTTCTGCAGTGCAGTTCATACCCTGAGTTCCAAAACTCTTCTTCAGAGGGGCAAAATGTGCCTGTGGGGGAGAAGTGACCTGTGTGTGAATTAAGGAGAATGCTTAAAGCTGAACAGGAGGATTAAGTAGCCTTTGGAAGTGGTTGAGGTCCTGGTATCCTGCTTTCAGCTAAGGGGGAAACTTCCTGGACAGGCGTGGAAGAGCTATATTGTTTTATTTTTTAAAAAGTGATTAGTAAAATGTAGGATGCTGTTATCCCCTTACACACCCATTACAAATGGCAGCTGATGTGACTGCATGACCTGCAGAGGATTGCTGCAGCTTGTTAACAGCTCCTTGAGCAGTAGGGTAAGAAAAGAATTAAAGGCAAAAAGAAAGCATCTGGAATTCATCTACTGGATTCCTTCAGTGGTTCTACTCATCCTCCTTGTTTTATCAAGTGTTCTACAGCTTAGTTGTATGATCCTTTGCCTGAAATACAGAGTTATATTAATGTCACCAAATACTTGTGCAGTTTCGGGACTTTTCACAAGGGCATGTGGTGATAAGACAAGGAGGAATGGCCTGAAGCTGCGGCAGGTGGGGTGTAGATTAGATTTTAGGAAGAAATTCTTCCCTGTGAGGGTGGGCAGGCCCTGGCTCAGGTTGCCCAGAGAAGCTGTGGCTGCCCCATCCCTGGAAGTGTCCAAGGGCAGACTGGAGCAACCTGGGCTAGTAGGAGGTGTCCCTGCCTGTGGCAAGAGATGAAACTGGATGGTCTTTAAGGTCCCTTCCAACCCAAACCATTCCAGGATTTTGATACTCCAACTACAGCCTAGACTCAGTTGAAGGCAGTTCCCTTCGAGCTGCCCTCTCTGTGAGTACTTAGTTTTCTGTGTATCTGGCTTTCTGTTCAAGAATTCCCTTGCAAACGACCCTGCAGATATTTGGTACTAAGTATAAGAAGGCACATCGAATCTGGGTGACTGAAGGAGGTGGAACATGTGGAATCACAGAAGTTCCAGTTCTGCTCTCCATGGGGCTGTGGCATTGGCTTGGCTCTGCTGCACAATAAACCCTGAAGCTGCAGATAGGAGTTTGTGTAATCTACACTGATAATTAGCATGGCTGTATATGTTTTTCTTTTTTTTTTTTTTTCCCCCCAACCTTCAGAAGTGCAGAATGGAAAAACCTCTACCAATGGAGTGTCCAATGGCATCCACCTGCACAGCAACGGCTTCCGCTTGTCCGAGGGCAGGGCACACGTGAGGTGAGGGCACAGCTGCACCTCCAGGACAGTGCTGTGGCTTTGGCCTTGTCCTCTTCCTCCTGCCAGGGTGATGTGCTGCCAGAAAAGTGATGTACAATTGCACTTGGGGTGCTTGACTTGATTGTCAAGTGGTCTCTGTCCCAGGAGCTGTATTGGCTCCTGGTGCCTGGGCTGTGAGCAAGAGTCAGATCAGGCATCGTGGGAGAAATGATCCAGGAGGAATTTTCCTCTCTTATGATGAATTAAGGTGGACAGAACTAAGAAATTACTATTCAGGCCTGGAAGCAAAGTGCCCTGGGTGGTTTTTGCTTCCTGACCTGCAGGAAGTGTGTGTTGAGAATGGGAGAGGCTGCCAGGTGAAAGAGCCTTTCTTCCCTTTGCCATTTTTTGAGCACCTGCCTGCTGCCAAATTGCAGGCAAAATTGCTTTAGGACAGTGGCACTGGAGTCACTCCTCCTGCAGTCTGCATGTGAGCTGGGAGTGGATGGAGAACCTCTTCTGTTACTCCTGCTCCTTTCATTCCTTAGGAGCAAAATGCAGTTGGGGTGAAGCAGCAGCAGCAGCACATCTTGGTGACTGTTTTTCCTGAGACATGGTTCGAAGTCAAGGCACTTATTTAATACCATATATGGGTAGTCTGGGTTCCACCAGAGTCACTTTGTGGAATGTTTCAGCTCGTTTCCTCTAGATGGCCCCTCCACCGCGGCAGTGGGAATGGGGCTGGAATTTTGGGTTGTGAAGCCGTGGGGCTGCTGAGCTCGGGTGCTTCTGAGTTTTCATTGTTATGCACTGCTAAAAGAGGATTGGAAATGTTGTTTATGCAGTGGAAGCAAAGATGTATTGGTGAAGTCTGATGTTTAAAATACCCGCTGCTCAATTTGGAGCATTTCTGTATGTAAAGAAAAAATAGAAATGGTCAAACGATGCAGTCAAACTGACAGAGGGCAGGTTTAGATTGGATATTAGGAAGATATTCTTTACTTTAGGAGGAAACTCTTCCCTGTGAGGGTGGGCAGGCCCTGGCACAGGTTGCTCAGAGAAGTTGTGGCTGCCCCATCCCTGGAAGCGTCCAAGGCCGGGCTGGATGGGGCTGGGAGTAACCTGGGCTAGTGGAAAGTGTCCCTGCCCATGGCAGAGGGTTAGTTGCTGCCAACCCAAACCATTCTGTGTTCAAAAAGAAACCTTCCTCCTAAATTCAGGTTATTCAGGTCCAGGGTCTGTTCTGCCCTTTCCTGAGTCCTTTGGTATTAGCTAATGCTCGCTGGGACTTGCTAAGCTAGAACCAAACAGCGCTGACATTTACCTGGAGTTAGGGATGTGCAACTCACCTGTGCTCCTCCCTTCTTTCCCTTCAGTCCCCAGGTGGAGTTACCTCCCTACCTGGAGAGGATCAAGCAGCAAGCCAACGAGGCCTTTGCCTGCCAGCTGTGGACTCAGGCCATCCAGCTCTACAGCAAAGCTGTGCAGAAAGCCCCCAACAATGCCATGCTCTATGGGAACAGAGCTGCTGCCTACATGAAGCGCAAGTGGTAAGGAGCCAGAGAGTGTCAGAGTTCAGTGTCACAGGTGCCAGAGTGCCAGAGACCACAGATACCTTGTTGAAGGACCTGGTTTTCCTATGGGGTTGGGGTTATTGGGTTGAGCCATAAGTGGGCACCTCCAGTGCAGCACAAGCAGTATCTGTTGGAGAAATTACGGCCAGACACAGCTGATAAAGCTCATCATTTCGCCTGCTGACATGCTGAGTAAAGTTTTGATCCTTCCCTGTTTAAAAAGAAACCCCAAATCCACTTCTGAGTCACAGCATTATGGGTGTCTCCAGGGGCGTTTGCCTTTCTCTGGGTGGTTCTGATCTGCATTGGAGAAGGGCTCTAAGTCTGCTGTCAACAGATGAGGTAATGGTGACTGTGCTTTATAACATCTCATGACAGGAGGTTGTTTTAGGGCTGCCTGGGGTGCCTTTGGTTGCTGCTTTATTCAAGCACCTCTGCAGATACTCAGGCCTGGTGGTTCCTGTGTTACCCCGGTTAACCCACACTCCCCTTGTCTGGAAACAAACCTGTTGGAGGGATCTGGGGAGGTGGCAACTGGTGCTTTGGAGCCTGGAGGGGATTCTGTCCTGATGGTTGCAAAACACCCTGTCAGCCTCTGCAGTAGGTAATGTCTGCTCTGACCAGTGGCCAGAGCTGCATCTGCAAGATACAGCCGAGTTATTTTAGTGTCTGTCCCCTTGAGCAGAGTAAGACTGAGTAGCATGACTTGCCATTAACATATTTAAAATAGCTGTGGTCCTTCATCTCCATTTGCTTTGTGAGGATATCCTTCTCCTCTCCCTGCTGAAATCCCCAGTATGAATTCTCCTCTCCTCCTGCCAAGATAAAGAGCAGCCAGCAGTTGTTGTGACTGTTGGTAACTGGCCTACTGGCTGTTTTGCAATAACAGAGATTTGGGAGCTGCCTCAAAAAGACCTCAGTGTTCAGAGGGAGAGGAACAATAGGTTGGGATTAAGGAATGGATGACAGAAGCTGAGTGCTGATCTCATGAATGACATTTTTCTTATAGGAATCGTTTTTCCCAAAGGGTGTTGGCAGATCTGAACCTTTCAGTGTGTCAGCTACTGCCTTGCCACAGTTTTGGGTAGCAGGAAGATGTGAAAAACATACACACAATGGCTTTCTGTGGCATGCAATGGGTAGAATTTGAATAGTCCTAAGCCGATCTCTTCCAGGTGCAGAAAGGGGGCACCTTTCTGCTAGAAACAGCTTCTGGTGTATGGAGAAGGTGGCTGGGATGTCACTGAGCAGGAGGAGGAGGCAGGCAGTGACCCACACAGTGTGCCTCTGAGGTGTTCTTGATGTTTGGAGCAGGAACAGGTACAGGCCACCCTCAGAACCCTGCAGGTCCTGCTTTGGCCTCATTCTCTGAATAACAGAGAGATCAAGAAAAAATGAAGGTCTGTAATTTCCTAACCTCCCCTTGCTCCTCTCCCTTAAGATGCTGCTCATACTCTGCAGCACTTCAAGGCTGTTCTTTGATATTTTGCTCCTAAAAGCCGACTGCATCACCCTCTGGATTGCTTTTAGCAGTCCATGTTGACAGTACCGAGCTGATTTCTAGTTTTGCACAGGCTGAGTCAAACCTGTAACAAAGGAAGAAGACAGTGCCTGCTTTACATCCCACTGTGTGCATTTTCACACCGGTCTGTTGGGCTGACACTGGTAGTTGAGGTTGAAGGACGTTTGAGGGTGGTAAAGGAGCTCATAACCCAGTCAGGTCCGAAAATGTGACACACCAGTCTGTCATCCTAACAGATACCTTGCATCCTCTCTTTCTTTGATTAAAAGTGGCCTGTTGCTGCGTCCAGCTTCCTGAATTAGCACAGGCAGTGCTTCAAAGACAGCCCTGAAGAGCCACGTTCCTTCTGCAGATCTCATGGACAAGGCATTCCACCTTCTGACTGTGCTGGCCAGTGGCCAATATCCCCCTAGACAGGAGGGAGCTGAAGGGTGAATGGTTTGCTGAACATGTTTGTGGCACTGAGTGACTGCTCCTTAGAGTGTAACCCAAGGGTCTGCACCTCCCCTTGATGAGTCCAAACACTGGAAAACATCTTCCCTGTTCCACCTGAACATGAGAAGCAACTTCTTTACTGCCAGGGTGACAGAACACTGGGACAGGCTGCCCAGAGAGACTGTGGAGTCTCCCTCGCTGGGGATACTCAAAAGCTGGCTGGACACAGTCCTGAGGAACGTGCTGCAGGGAGCCCTGTTTGGGCAGAGAGGGTGTCCTGGATGACCTCCAGTGATCCCTTCCAACCTGAGTCATCTTGGGATTCTGTGGTTCCATTACAAAGGCTCCATATGATCTAAAATTGTTGCCTTGTGGAAGGCACAGGGCAATTCATCATTTCCCCCTTGGGACTGTTTCAGACAGTGCATAAAATCATAGAATCCTGGAGTGGTTTGTGTTGGAAGGCCCCTTAAAAATCATCCAGTTCCACCCCCTGCCATGGGTAGGGACACCTTCCACTGGACCAGGTTGCCCCAAACTCCATCCAGCCTGGCCTTGGACACTTTCAGAGATGAGGCATGTGGGTTACAGGTGTGAAACATCATTATTATTATTATTATCCAGCAAATGGAGCCTTGGCACTCTCTCAGGACAGCTTGTGGTGTCTCTGAGCAGTTCAGGCTCACTGCTGGTACAGCAGGTGTGTCAGCCCTGTCAAGGCTCAACAAGTCCCTCCTGCTTCCAGAGCACAAGCAAGGACACCCTTATTCCCACAGCCAGAGCTCAGGGAAATCAAGCGTAGTAAACAGGATATAAATACCATTCCCATACCAGTCTGCTGTAACACTCATTTCTAAAAACTCACAGCTTTTTCCTATAAAGGTGAGGAAAAAACCCTGCTTTGAGCTATTTGTCCGTCAGGGCTCTGCGATGTGGTGGGAGGTTCTGCAGCTCCTCGCTGAGGGCTCAGAGAGTGTCCGTGGGCAGGAGCTGTGCCGTGTGTCCACACAGGGGCACGAGTGAGCTGCCGTGTGAGAGGAGCCTGTGTGCCTGGCACGGGAGGCCTGTGCTGCCTGGCCAGAGGGCTGCTGCATCCTCCATCTTCAAAGGACTTCCCGAAAATGTGTTACAGCAGGGAGCTCAGCTCTGCCGGATTTAAAATGGCAGGTCAGGGCTGGCGGGGCATCCCTGCGTGGCCACATCCCAGGGCTGCCTGTGGGCCTTCAGCAGGCTGGGGCTGGGTCAGGCGGTGCCCCCGAGACACAGCAAATGCTCCTAGCGAGCTGCGTGGAGAGAGCTGGAGACAACAAGCTGTGGAGTGAAACGAGGGCTGGGAAACAGCAGTGGAAAATGTTTGCTGTTGCTGCTTGGGCTGCGTAATTCCACCACTCCCTTTTCCTCAGGGATGGGGACCATTATGATGCTCTGAGGGACTGCTTGAAGGCCATATCCTTAAATCCATGCCACCTGAAGGCCCATTTCCGCCTCGCCCGCTGTCTCTTTGAACTCAAGTACGTGGCAGAAGCACTGGAGTGTCTGGATGACTTTAAAGGGAAGTTTCCAGAACAAGCACACAGCAGTGCCTGCGACGCGCTGGACAGGGACATCAATGCAGCCCTCTTCTCCAAGAGTGATAACGGTGAGTGCCACTGCTCCGTGTGCTCCTTCAAGGTTACACGGAAATCTAATGATCAGGCAAGGATTTTCCACCTTAAACTGCCCCTCAGAAGTAAAGCTCCAACTTCTGAGAGGGATTGATTGTTACTGTGCACAGAAACCGGCCTGAGCCTGTTCTTTCCTTGCGCCTGGTCCTGGTTTGCTCTTGAGTGAGAGAGTGTGATAAAAGGAGTCAGATGTAGCCAGGAGATAATCTGGAAGGAAGCTGGTGCTCTTAAGCCCTGCTCCCTGCTGGAATAGTCCTTAACTCTTCCCTAAAGCTGGTGGGGTCTCTTGGGGTGCTGTTTGCTCAGCACACCTTCCTCCCCAAATGGTGATGAGGGAAATCTGTTGTCCTTCCAGCCGAAGACAAGAAAGGGGGTGGCCCCATCCGGCTCCGAGCCACAGGCCGCAAGGATTCCATCTCGGAGGACGAGATGGTGCTGAGGGAGCGCAGCTACGACTACAAATTCCGGTACTGTGGCCACTGTAACACCACCACAGACATCAAAGAGGCCAATTTCTTTGGCAGGTATGTTGGCAGAGTGCAGCAGGGATACAGGGTGGGACTGTGGGCAGCAGCAGGGTAAAGCCTCAGGTGTGGCCCTGTGTGTTTATAAAATGACACAGGCACTGGTTTGGAGGGTTGAAAAAGTTGACAGGAACCCTCATCCAGTGTGGCTGCACGAGTAGCTGATCAGTTGCAGATCCACGGAGGACATGGTTGGGCTAGCCTTTGGGATTTGGGATTGAAAGCAGGACTCCTGGGGATGGAGGGAACCGGTACAGGGGCATATCTGGATCTGTAAGTGTGAGAGGTGCCAGCCTGCTGGCTGCAGAAGCCATCTGAGCGTCTCCTGTCTGCTGGAGGCTGGCTCTGAGCTGTGCCCTCCAGCCCGTGCCCCTCTCGCCCTAGTAATGCACAGTACATCGTCAGCGGCTCGGACGACGGCTCCTTCTTCATCTGGGAGAAGGAAACCACCAACCTCGTGCGAGTGCTGCAGGGAGACGAGTCCATTGTGAACTGTCTCCAGCCTCATCCCAGCTACTGCTTCCTGGCCACCAGCGGCATCGACCCGGTGGTGCGACTGTGGAACCCCCGGCCAGAGGTAAGAGCCGCCAAGACTCTCCTTGTCAGGAGATGGAACGTGGTCTTTCCTACCGTGGTTTTTTTTTTCCTGCTGGGATCTCTGGTTGCAGTGACAGCCCCCCTTTGGTCCTGAGTTCTCTCCCTCGGTTGCCTTGCAGAGTGAAACCCTCAACGGCCGCGTGGTGGTGGACATGGAAGGTGCTTCCCAAGCCAACCAGAGGCGGATGAACGCGGACCCTCTGGAGGTGATGTTGCTCAACATGGGGTACCGGATCACAGGACTGACCAGTGGTGGGGCTGGAGGCTCAGATGATGAAGACAGCTCAGAAGGGCAAGTCCAGTGCCGGCCCAGCTAAAACAGAACTGCCTCTCCTTCCTCTAATTGTTTGGCTTAAAGGGAACCTAGTTTCCTTGGTCCTGGACTTTCTCTGATGAATGACTGCACTGTTTCGCACTATGCACAGAGTAGGACAAGCTGGCAGGGGCAGGAGTGGCCGTCTCTGTAAACCATCACCACCACCTCCTCCTCCTCCACAGCATGGCAGTGCAGTCTGGGGTTTGCCTTTAGTGGAATTTAGTCCCAACAGGGGTCTTTGAGTTGTCTTTGAGCAGTGTAACTGGTGATTATTTTTCCAGAGCTGCTGTCTGATCTGGTACAGGGCGATGTTGCCTGCTTTGCAGAGGGGATGTTAAATTCCTGAATAAAATACAAACATAGGGCAGGGGTTATGGTGACTGCAGTGATTCTGAAAGCTTGACTCTGTGCTACCAGCTTGTCTAGAGGCCCCCAGTTTAGGGCTGTTGGCCATGAAACACCTGTTTTGTTCCATAACATCTTTCTTCTGGCTTCCATCTCAGACACGTTGTCACCAGATGTAGCTGTGCTGTATTGAGGACTGGAGATTGCCTGTCTTGTCCCCCTGTCTTAGCTGGTGGATTGTTGAAGGCACTGGGTATGTGCAGCTCAACGGGGCAGGATGTGCTTGCCCAGTTCTGATACTTTCTCCTGTGGTCCATGAACCCGTGGAGGGAGGTGACAGCAGTGGGGACAGGTTGGATCAGAGGCTTAGGACCTGTGTAGCTGAAGCTGCTGAGGAAAGGGGCAGGTCACAGCATCTCTCTCTGTTGCCCAACATGGTATAGCTGTGTTCACCTTCTCCTCTCCATGTCACCCGTGTGGGAGCTGAGAACATTGTCACCACGTGTATGTTACAACTGCAGTTTTGAGCTGTTAGAAGCAGCATTTTTGGGCAGCCACCTGCTCTGTCTTGGCCACAGCGGGCCTTCTGTGCCTCGTTGTTGGTGTGACATTGGATGGATTCGTGATCCTCTCAGGAACCCTCCTTCCTCTTCCTGCTCTCCACACACTGACTGGCTGCAGAGCCAGGAGCACACCAAGAAACGCAGCACTGGTACTTCCATTCCTTCCCCTCTCATGTAGCACACAGCCCTGTTTTTCCCTCTTGCAGTTGCCAAACACTAAATACCCAACAGATCTTACACAGCTGTGCTACAAACGAACCCGCAGAGGTTGGTTTTTTTTTTCTAGGACTATCAACTAAGACCAAAGAGCCCCTGGAGATCTGAACCGCTCTGCGCTGTCTCGTAGCTCTTCCTGCTGAAGGTCTGAACATGCCAGCCTTGGTCCCAGGGGTGTGAGGTGTGTGTCTGGGAGCGTGTGCGCATGTGTGTGTGCTGTTCTTCCATGTGGTGCAATCCCTGGTCTTCCTGTTGCTGCTGTGGAAAGATGAGAGGCCTCTTTTTCCTCCTCTGGCTGTTTCTGGCTGCCAGGCATTGCTGAGCGAGGCTGCGCAGTGCTGGCTGAGCAAGGGCTGCCTCTCCCTTCCAGAACAGTCCGTGAGATGAGGAGGGGAGAGAGAGGTCAGGGAGCCTCGCGGCGTCTCTCCAAGGACACTGTTCCCTGCAGGGGGAGAGAACTGGGATCTCATCCCTGCCCCTCAGACAGACATCACCTGCTCTGTCTCGGAGTGCAGCCAAGCCCGCCCTGATTCTGTGGGAGCCAAAACAGCCATCTCCCCTCGTGCTCTGCCAGGCTGGGATGGCAGAGTCCCCTCCACCTTCTCCCACCGAGGCAGAGCTCACCTGGGACAGGTCACTCTGCTCCTGAGGGCAGGTTTGCTTGTTTTCACACAGAACCCACGACTGTTCAGTTCACCTGTTTGGTGGGGTACAGGCTCCCCCACGCCAGGTGTGCCTGCTCTTCAAAACCCAGAGGCAGCAGAAAATTCTCCTCACTTGGGTGGCTTTCTGACATGCTCTGCCCTTTTCTTTTTTTGCTTAAGGCTTCCTATTAGATGCATCCTCTTTTTTTTTTTTCTTTTTTTTTAATTCCCCCCTCTTCTCCTCCCACTCAAACTTTTTTTTCAGCTTTCAGTAGACAACGTCTGCAGACTTTGATTTTTAAACTGAGAGACTGAGATGGAAAGCTCTGAAGAGAACAGACCTCTCCCTCCCCATTCACCTTTTGCTGTGGCAGCTATTTTTTTTTGGTTTTTTTTACCCTTGTGAGACAGTGCAGCTCTTTTACCTGCCAGTTGCAGTGTGAAAGCAACCAGATTCCCTGCCTCTGCAGTGGGTTGCTGTTTTTAATGGCTGCTTTAGTTAAAAAAAAAAAATAAAAAAAAAGATAAATAATAATAGGAGAGAAGGGGAGAGAAAAATCTTTCTGCCTCCAGCCCCTTTTCCCCTTGTTGTGGGCAGATTACCTGCTTGTCACTTGTTAATGAGGAATTTGTATTTATTGGTGAAGGGAAAAAACATGCTGGGGAAGTCGGGAGAAGATGTTGCTTTATTGACCTCTGCTGTTTACTTCAACCCCCTCTTTGGGAAAGCTTCTTCCTGCTCTTTCTGGTTAACTCTTTCTAGCCTGGGATATGCAGGGATGCCTCCTTTATTTTTGTATTCTAGCAATGGGCTCTCCGTTAGGAGACTCTAGGATTCTCTTAGTGTTGCAGTGACCATTGCTTCTCGCTTTTTTCGAGTACTAAAGATGATCATCTCGTAAACTTTGCCCCTGCAGTTGTAGAGGTAACACAACGAGCCTTACTGCCCTCATTAGAAGGAGCAGAAAACTTGTTTCTCTGGTCCCTGGAAGAGAAAGGGTTAAGCGATTAAACAATTCTTTGTTCTAGTCCTTTCTTGGTGTCATTTTGTTTGGGGGATTGTTCTGGGCTTTGTTCTACCTTTCTCCTCTGTGGGTGGGTGGAGGGCGCCCTGGTTGGGCTGGGTGTTGTTTGTGCTTCGTGGAGAATAGAGGCTCCAAAAACTTGAGCGGGGAGGGGGCTGGGGAGCCCAAAATGCGGTTTGTAAGCTGTGGTGGCCACTGAGTTAGTGCTTGAGTTAGTTTATCCAGGCTTGGGAACTCGGATCTGTCAGTGGAGTGAGGGTTTGGGAGCAGAGGCCACCCCTGGTGTGGTTTAGAGCCAAAGCCCCAGCACTGGGATGGGGTTGGGAGCAACTGCCTGGGGCTTACTGGGAGGAGTGGTGCTCACATCCTACCGAGCTGCTGGAACAAGGTGTTTCTGAATCAGGTGTGGGCAGGGAGCGGGGGGGTAAAACTGACAAAATCCTTGTTGGGTCCCTGCTGAACCCAAGAGTCAGAGGTGAGCGAGGGGGAGGCACCGAGCTGTGCAGGGAGACAGCCTCTTGCCCAGAGCAGCAGAGCCCTGGGGACTTGGGCTGTGGGGCCAACCCAGGGTGACCTGCCTGAGTCACCCTGGTGGTGACTGACCTTCTGGGATGTTCCTGGGTCAGGAGCAGCACATTCAGTGCCTTCCCGTGTCTCACGCCCACCGCGCTGTGTCCAACACCAGCGCTGACACCCCGAGGTGATCCTTTGCTAAAGGGTCTCACAAACTCACTTTCTCCTCTGGGCTCCTGCTGCAAAACCTCCCAAATACTTCCCTGCCCTCCAAGCCGCAGCCCTTAAGGAAGAGTTGGAAAACCAGTCTGCTATTTTCAGAATCCATTTGAACTCTTAAAAATTCCCGTTGGACACCTTTTAGCCAAAGGCCTTTTGAGGCCTCTTCATTTCAAATCCTGTCTGATATAAATTACTGCTTTAAAAGGCAGCTCTGCTCTAACAAAGCCATGAGCATCCATAGCTGGAATTGGCAATCAGCTAATTGGGTCAGCTCTTGGAGTGAGTGGTTGGACGCTGAGTGGTTGAATCGTGGGTGGGAATGGGTAGAAGGACCCAGAAAATGAGTTTTATTTGTAGTTTGGGTGAGGGGATTGGGTTGAGGAGGGGAGAGGAGCGACACGCTCTGGGATGGGGGGGGAGGAACAGTCACAGCCTGACTGACAAATTCACTTTTGTCTGATGGAACTGTTGCAGTGCCAGGAACAAATGTGCAAAGGGCTCAAGATGGCTCCTGTCTTTGAGCAAAATGGGAGCAGGATGTCTGGAATCTGCCTGCTGTGGGTGCAGGGAGGAGTTCAGCCCTTTGGAGTTTGTTCAGGCCTTGCTGCTGCAGGAGGTGAGACTGGTGGGGACCCTCGCTGGGGCTGGCACAGAGAGGAGGTGGGTCTTGTCCTGGATTTCTTAGCTGAGAAATCATCGTGAGCAGCACTTGGCTCTGTGAGTGCTTCCACTTGTCCCTGAGAAACTGGTGGCTTTTCCTTTAAACATGAAAGTTGCCCTGTGGACCGGCTGCGTCAGTTGGAAAGGGAGAGAGAGAAGAGGAAGCGCAGTTTCCAAGTGACAGGGAAAGAGAAAAGACCCGAAGGTCGGGGCTGAGGTGGCTCGGGGCCACATGGTTGGGGTGGGCGGCTGAGCTGCGTCTGTTCCTGAGCAGCACCATCATCAACAGAGCCCAGAGTGACGTTTCTGGTTCACACTGAGCCATTAGAGCCTGTCAGAGCCTGCAGCGGGCACAGACCAGGGGAGAGAGAGGAACAACAAAAGCGCAGAGCAGCCCGGCCCAGCCTCACCTCCGGGGCGGGGGAAGGACACCGGGCTCCGTGTCCTCCATCAGCCCGTGGTGCCTCGGTGACATTTCCAGTCGGCTCCTGCTGCTGCCTCGCCTGTCAATGTCAGGAGGGGGAGGGGATCTCCTCCTGGAGTGGTTTGGTTCTGGCAGTCCCTCTAATGTTCGAGCTGTCACAACAGGGAAGGTTCCCAAGGAAGCGCTGCTGAACGGGAGCTGGCTGGGCGCCCGCTCCTTCCAGGCTCTGCCATGAGCCGGGGTGGGAAGGGGCTCCAGCTGCACCCCTGGTGGTGAGTGCTTGGACAAACCCAAACTGGTCCACCCTCTCCTCTCAGGAAGGCTCTGGATCACCAGGGTATGAGCAGCGCGCTGGCACCTGCAGTGAGGAGGGAGAAACGTCCTTCGTCGTCCCGGGGATGTTTTGGCTGAGGGGAGGCAGAGGCTGCTTCCTCACTGACAACAGCAGAGAGGAGCCATCAGGGGCAAGTCCCTGGCAAAACCTTTTGTTTCTCCTCCAACGAGAGCTTGCACAAACAATGATGGCACCATTCCTGCTCTGCACATTGATCCAGTGCTGTAGTCAGGCAAGAGAGCTGCAATAAACCCCTGGCCTTTAATTTTATGCATGGAGAACTTCTTACCTGCTCTCCCCTCCCTGTCCTCCGCCCCCACCCCCCCGCAGTTCCTTTTCCAACTGCAGCTATTTTTCCCTGCTGACTTCAGGTGTTTTGTATTCTGCTTAGATCAATAGCAGCACAACAGCAGCAGCTTTCCAGTTGTCACTAGGAAGACCCTGCTGTCAGCTCCAGCTCATCCGTGCGGTGCTGGGGCTGGAGAGCCCTTGTGCTTCCCTGACAAACACAAAGAGATGTGCAATACACCAGTGCTCTATTGATTTTTTTTTTTTTAATTATTATTTTTTTCCCCCCTAAATCCAGCCTGGGGAAAGCTATGTTCCTCCTGAGCTCCGGCAGCTGGGTTTGTCTTCCTGCACTTGGTTTAAGAGGGAATAAACTGCCTGAACTGCCCCTTGCCCACGCGGGAGGTGGCACTGCGGGGACACGTCCTGCTGAGGCTGCCAGTGCTGTCCCTGCTGCGTGGCTTTGCCAAGGAGCTGGTCCCTGGTGATATGCTGCTTAGCAGCCTCCAAGCCACGAGCAGCAAGAGCAAATCCATTGCCTAATCCGACAAACATGCCAGGACCACATTAGCTGATGTGAACATTGGCCCCTATTCATGGATTTTTCACAATCTCTGATATTTATGGTGGCCTGGAGCAAATCAATGCCAGGGTGGTTTTTTTTTTTCCCTTTGTCAAACTAAAAGTGTTCACTGAAACAAAACCTTTGTGTCCTTCTTCCATCCCAAGTGCCAAAATGGAATAATAGATTGTTAAGGCTTGGAAGGCACCTTAAAGCTCATCTCATTCCACCCTGGGACACCTTCCACTAGCCCAGGTTGCTCCAAGCCCCGTCCAACCTGGCCTTGGACACTCCCAGGGATGGGGCAGCCACAGCTTCTCTGGGCAACCTGTGCCAGTGTGCCATCAACCTCAGAGTAAAGAATTTCTTCCTGGTATCTACCCTAAATTTCCCCTCTTTCAGTTTGTACCTATCGCTCTTCTCCTAAAGTAGGAAGTGTCTGTCAGAAACCAAATCACCAGCCACGGCTTTGCTCTCAAGGTTGCTTGATTTCCTCAACTTTCTCTTTTGGAGACTATTTTGTGAATTCCTTTAATGTCAGATCCCCAGGAGCACAATCTGAGGCTCTTGATCAGCTCCTGGCACAGGGACAGGTCATGCAGAGATGGTGCCCACGCTGCAGCTCAGTGTGAGCACCAGGTGCACAACTCTGTGTGCAATCTGATGCCCCTGAAGCGGCTCTCACAGGATCACAGAATAGCTGGAATTGAAAGGGCCCTCTGGCGACCATCCAGTCCAACCCCCCTGCCAAGGCAGGGTCTCCTGGAGCGGGTGACACAGGAACACATCCAGGTGGGTTGGGAATGTCTCCAGAGAGGGACACTCCACACCCTCCCTGGGCAGCTGTTCCAGGCTCTGCTACCTCTGTGGAAAGAAGTTCTGCCTCATGTTGAGGTGGAACTTGCGTTTCAGTTCGTATCCATTACTTTGTCCTGTCGCTGGGCGCCACTGAGCAGAGTCTGGCACTGTCCTCTGACACCTGCCTCAGAAATATTTCTCTCTTAGGCTGTACTAAGCCATGGTCTAGACTAGGAAATCAGGTGGGATATTAGATGAAGTCCTGAGGGCTTGGTAGAGGCGAGGAAACGTAGTGCAAATGTGTTTAGGGCATTACTGAGCTGCTTGTGTTGAAGGCTCAGTGCTCAGGAGGAGCTGGTGTGGCTCGAGGTGGGGAGGCAACCTCAACACCAGACTTTAGTGATGTTTTCTGCTGCCACAGTGGCTTCTCCAAATGGGAGGACACCAAATGGTGTCCCCTCTGATGCGAGCAGAGGTCACCCATCTCCTGGGCTTTCCCCCTGGAAGCTTCACCAATCTAGAACTCGGTGGGTGTGTAAGTGCTGTTCTGTGCCAGAACAGAGAATGTGGATGGAGGTGGAAGGCTGGACTCAGCTTAACAATTGGGAAAAGTCAGGTAAGGGAAAGCAGGACAGAAAGTAGGGAGAAGAATGTCAGTACAAAGTGGGAGCTGTCAGTTTGTGATGACTGTTGGGAGCAGGGTTTGTTAATCCCAAAGCCTCTGCACTGGAGCTGCCCAGAGGAGGAGCCCAGAAGGAAGGGGCCAAGAGTGTTGATTTTTATTCCCAAACCCCTTGGCAGGGTGCAGTGTGACACCAACAAGGTCCTGCAGAGCTCTGGCCATTCCATGCCTCCACAGGAAACACGGCTCAGGGTCTCTGTGTGAGGGGGAAATGAGCAGCTTCCAAGGAAAGTGTGGAAGGACGTGGAGAGGAGGACAGGGGCTGGATGCTCTCCTGCGCCCCTGGGGCAGAATATCCTTGTCCTGGGCTGGGCTCGAGCAGCCCTGCCCTCCCTGTGCTTCCCACGGGTCTCACTCTGTTCCGAGTGTGTTGTGGTGGTTGGAAATCCGGAATAAACACATTTCTTCAGCTTCCTCGCGTAGTTTGGATTAAACTTCCTAATAAAGCAATTGTTATTTTTCTAACCCGATTCTCCCTCTGTAAATTCTGTCGCTGCTGGGGCTGTACCTCCCCCTCCTCCCCTCTCCCGGGAGGCTCCGGGTGATGGTCATTTGTGCCCCTTTCACCCCGGGGGGCTCTTCCAGCTCCTGCCCTATGGAAGGGCGACGGGGAGGATCCCCACAAGGTGGGTGTGAGGGGTGAAGGGACTGCCAGGAGGGGCAGTCCCAGGGCAGTGACACAAACCTCCCTCCCCCTCTGGTGGGGGCTGGGGCCAGAGCAGGGGTTCAGACCCGGGGATGGGGGTGCTGGACTCGGGGTTGGGGTCCAGCCTGGGATTGGGGTCCAGGACCAGGGTTGGGGCTGTTGGTCCCTCCCTCCTGCCACTCCCATGTCCCCTGTCCCATGTGCCGTGTCCCATGTCCCGTTACCGTGTCCAGTATCCCATATCCCCTGTCTCATATCCCATGTCCTGTGTCCCATGTCCAGTATCCCATACCCCCTATCCTGTATTCCATATCCCATGCCCCGTGTCCCATATCCTCTATCCCCTGTCCCATATCCCACATCCCCCACCCCGTGTCCCCATGTCCCACATCCCCTGTGCCATGTCCCGTATCCCCAATCCCGTGTCCCCATACCCCATCTCTCGTGCCATGTCCCCATGTCCCATATCCCCATCCTGTATTCCCCATCCCATACCCTACATCCCCTATCCCGTATCCCCATATCCCCACCCCATGCCGTGTGCCCATGTCCCCCATCCCATACCCCGCATCCCCATCCCATACCCCATATCCCCCATACTCCATATCCCAAAGCCCCATCCTATACCCCATATCCACCATCCCCAATATCCCCCATACCCTATATTCTCCCTATCCCCCATCCCATACCCCCTATGCCCCATCCCCCTATCCCTTATGCCCCATCCCATACCCCCTA